>JARHVA010000116.1:4510000-5110000 GCA_037957365.1 Torreya grandis | reverse complement strand
AATTATGACTACTAACTATGGAGTTATCATGTACTAACCACTTGCAAAATCATAGTTTTCCCATTTGTGGTTTTGACTTGCTAATATAGATGTTTTCTTGATATAAGTTATTTTGATTTATTAGAAAATATTAAAAAAAATTATGTATGATAAATAAGTGGAAGGCTATGTATCAAATTTTTAACTTGTTTGCTTATAGGATCAAAACTTGGTTTAAGATTTAGGCCTTGAATATATTATAAATCACTTTATTTATTTGTGTCTTTATCTTACACAATATAATAAGTGGTTAAATAAAAAAAATTACTTATGTGTCACCCAAATTTTATATAGGGTGTAACATGACATGGAATTCATCCCCACACACTTACCTAGTCTTTAGGGGTTGGTGACATGGATTTCATCACCACATATTCAACCACACTCCATTTTTTGATAAAGTATGAAAATCAGGGAGATACTTCATTAGGCCAAATAGTTGACTACATATATGTCTTTAATGAAGGGAACGAGTTAACTCTTTGACCTAAGCATTACACAACACCCTACATGGATTTGAACCTCATGTAACTTCAAGGGTGCCCTTAGAAATCCTTGTTTAACATAGTGTAGGGATTTTTTACTATAATAGGTGACTTGATATTAGGGCCAATATCAACCCCCATAGTGACCATCAAGTGAAAACCATCACCCATAAAACCTCACCCATGAAACCATTATATAGTGAAATCATTAGGTTACACACCCAATTGGTTTACTAAATACTATGACTTATGATTGGCATGATTTTGTGTGTGTCATGCTAAGCCCGTATTTTTTATGAGCTAAGCTAGCCTTCTACCCTTTTTTCAAACACCTAAAAATCCCTTAGGATACACTTATCCCATATAGGGTTTAGTTGAAATCATCTTCATATTTTCCCATCATCATCTCTTCATACATATCATTCTTCACAATCTTGAGCATTATATTTGTCTTTTAATTATGTTATAATGGTCACATATCCCATCTTAGGAGTCTTAAAATCATCCTATTCATCTCCCTATCCATTCTAAAACTTATTAATTTGATCAAATATTGCCAAATTTTATAACTCTATTGGGTTTTATATAGCACATTATCATCTTATCATCCCACCTTTTCATAACTAGCTTTATCCAATCATCATCTTGCTAGTGTGAATAAAGGAATTTATTCATCTCATCATCTAATCTTTTTTCTAGGTTAAAATATTTATAGGGTTGACACATTAGTAATACTTGGTCATTATAATCCTTAATCTCAAAATTTAAATATCATATTATCCATTATAAATATCTTGACCATTCTATCCTAAAAATAAGATAAGTTTATTTTTCAATAAATCACATTTCTTTCCATCTCATATCGGATCAACACCTAATATTATATATACTACCCTACATCATCCACCATGCCAATAAAAACCCATGCACTAGCCTTAAGGTTGGGATAGGGAATTAGATTGGGAAGATGAATTCCTAAGGACACTAGGTGAACAAAGTAGGGATATTGAAGAAAATCAAATTGACATGCATACTCCTAGATGAGATGAAAGAATCAATAATGACTTAGTCAATAATGATGAAGTTAGATCCCAATTTGATCAATACATATATGAAAATTGAGATCAAATACTAGCCCAGATCATTGGAATGGGAGGAAAATTACCCCTATGTTTAGTCTTAACCTTCTACAATATCTAATTCCATCACCATCTATATCTAACACTCCACACTAACATGTTACCAACCAAGATGAGGGGAGCCCTGAATTGTGAGATCATGAAGAAGAAGATGCAGCCCCTCAAATAACTATATTGAGTTTGATATAAGAAGATCTACCTTGGAATATCATCTAGACCAACTCACCTAATAAATCAACTCTCTAGCATCACAAATCCATTCTAAATCCCAAAAACCCACATCACCTAGTCTAAAATTATTATAAATACCAACATTGATCCATTAAAACCAAAATTAAGACAAACTGATACTTTCAATACTTTAATGGGCCCTTCTTTTGCCCAAGAGTAGAATATGATGAAGGAGACTCTTCAACAGATATATCCTCACACTCAAGAAATAAAATATAGATATGAAGACTTTTGTATGTCCCCAATAGATATGAGTATTATACATATACCTTTCCTAGCATATTTTAAAATTCCAAATTTTGATAACTATAACAAGAAAGGAGACCCTCATGACCATGTTCAAGATTTTTATGTATCTTTCCATTAGTTCACATATAATTATTCTTACTTTCTCTAAATCTTTCTTAAAAGTCCACAGGACTCTCTCTTGAATGGTTTATGCACTTACCTAAAGGGTCCATTACTACATTTAAATAATTAACAAAAAAAATGTGAGACACTTTTCCTTCAACATCAAGCATGACATTTATATAATTGATCTCTATAATAATAAATAAAGGAATGGAGAGAGTCTTGCATCATTCTTACAATGATGGAGAATCCTAACCAATTGCTTATGATGTATCATCCCTAAAAAAGGAGTTGGCTAAAATCTTCATCGATAATCTTAATGTAGAATTGAAATATTTATTAAATCATTCGATGAGATTATATAAAAGGGTATTCAAATGTAAAATTCACTTATCAAAATGGGGACTATCAAATTGTATACCTGAAATGAACAAAATCAAAATCAATATAAGATTTTTTTAGGTAAGCCCAAAGTCTTCAATAAAAACAAGAATGTGATTAGGGATGGTGTTAATGATTCCAAACAATTACAAATAGTAAAAAAATCTTACCCTATTACTAAAATTCAAAATATCTCCAACACTATTGTGCTAAAAGGAAAGCCAAGGCCTAGAATAGGGAAATGTCACCTTACTATTCTTGGTGTGTTAGTCAAAATGGTCCTAAAGAATTTAATTATTTCTAATACGATAACTCTCCTAGAGACCAAAATTTTGGATGATAATAATCCACACCCTAATTGGTTCATGAAGATGATTTTTATCATTACTATCATGTTAAAAGGGTATGATACTAAAAAATGTATGCAGTTAGGACATTTCATCTAAAACCTAAGAGAAAAAGGAGAGATATAAATTGAAGGTGAAAGTCATACAAGCCAATCTAAAAATTAGAAATTGGGAATATATTAGGACCCCCTACTAAAGCATGACAAAAAAAAAAAAAAAAAAAACCAAGGGATTAGGTTCAATCCTCTAGCTCCAAAAAAATTGATTACCATTCCATCCCATATCACTACATCAACACCATCAAGATCAAAATACCCCAAATCCTTCAAATCCCCCTTGTCCAATCTTTAAAATTAATAGGGCCACTATGGATTATGTAAATACTAAAAGACATGGAAAAATAATAGTTCCTATATAACCTCTAAAAGACTCACCCTCCTCTTCATCTCAAAAAATATCTAACCCTATAAAAGCTTCAAATCTTCCCAATAAAACATATGATATTATCCAAAAGTTAGAGAATAACCTAGAACAAATCTCACTCATAAATCTTCTCAAAACTACTTCTATATATTAGTAAATATTATGTCAAGTATTGCATGATTCAAAAGTTCCTATGGATATTGACACAAATCAATTCCAATCTTTGGTGGGTCACTTGTCTCCATCACAACATATCACATTCAATACCCAGTACATGCCACTAATAGGCCTTCATCATAATTATCCCCTATTCATTGAAATATTCATTACAAACCACAAGATCCTAGGGATTCTTATAGATGGAGGATCCACTCTAAATTTATGTAATATTAAATTTCTCAAGAAATTAGGATATTTAGAATCATCATTATGACCTACTTTGATATTTATAAAGACTTATGATGAAAATGAATGACTGTTGACTAGATCAATATATCTTCCCATAATAGTGGGGATTGTAGTACACCAAATATTGATATATATAGTGGATATTTATTTTCCTTATAACATGATTTTGGGGCACCCTTGGATCCATGATATGAGATTGGTACCCTCCACCCTTTATCAATGTCTTAAATTCCCACATTCAGGTATGGAGGTCACCATCCCAAGTGAAATCAAACAATTTCATAGCTCAAAAATGGAAGGATAAAGATATGATATTTAATTTTTAAGCACCCAAAGCTTGTCTTACAACCCAAATTCTATAAAATATATATGCTATGATAGTTTATCACCTGCCTCATATGAGTCATCAAAAACCACTCACCTAAAAATCATCCCCAAGGGGTGTGGGGAATATGAGTATAAGACCCTTTCTTTAATATATTTTCCATTGTCCCCACATAGCTATGGGTCCTTGACTATGTGGAAAGATAAATCTATCATTTATCAATTTGGGTTGACTACTTTCACTAGGATAGGAATGCTATCAGAAGAATATTTTGAGGAGCCTAATGATTCTTGGATAATTCATTAAGAACTAGCCCTATGTTTTCAAAATAAATAATATGCCAACATACAAAAAATTATTCAAAATATGAATTATAAGGCTCGAGGACTAGGTCGTGAGGAATAAGGAATTTTGTAACCTATATTTATTTGATAAAATATAGGATGACTTGGATTAGGGTATAAACCACTAGGCATTGACCTTAACTCTATCATCATAGACTCTTCTTCTATTCTTGAAGAGTCGACCTCTGATGAAAGAGTCAAGACAAGTTCCATTTATAACCTTTATGAAGACCTGGATAACATGAACCAATTCCTTGACACCACCATTTCCACCATCAATATCTCCCTTTGCTACCTTTAATTAATAAACTAGGATAAAAAAAAGAACCATCCTTTGATATATTTCAATGTGATAAGGCCATTATTAAGTTTATGGGAGCCCATGATTTTATGCCATCAAGGGATCACAAAAAAGAATTCACTTTAAATCTAAGTGATTCTACCTATTTTGGAGAGCAAAATAAATCATTGAACCAAGTAGAATAAGAGGAATATGATGAAACTAATCCATCTCCAATCATAAAATAAATTTAGTTAAACCCTGATGAGAAAAGGTTGTATCAAGAAATAGGTGTAGAGTTCCCAGCTTATAATACATCAGGTAAAGAGTTACCACCAACCCCTATGTTTATTCAAGACCAGTCACCTTCTTTAATCAAGTATGTCATAAAAGAAGGGTAAATTTTAGTGGTGAATATTCATTAATTCATGAATATTGTAATTTTTTAAATTATTTTTTGGCAAATTTTTAGGGTCACTACATAGGTATAGATCACCTAAATTTTAGGAATGTAAATTATTTTGTAGGTTGGTTCACCAACCATTTATAATAATTTCTTACTTAACCATTCAATTTTTCATATATATATAGTACATAAGCTACCATGAGTAACCATCAAAATATAATTTAGGAAACTACCCTATGATATTAAACAACTACCTAATAGGTAAGAAGCAAAAAAAATGGCAAAATCCACGCTACAACCAAACAAATTTAGCTAATTGGTAGCATTTAAGTAATGACCGACCAACTGAATTTAATGAAAACATCAACACTACAACTAAATGGTAGAACTAAATGAAAACATTTGTGCTACAACCAAATAATAGCATTTGTGTTACAACTAGTAGCTAAACTAAATGGCATCATCTGCACTCCAAACTAACTAGCTACAATTGAATGACATCATTTTGGTTGTAATTGAATAATGTAGAATTGGATGGTGGCATTCTAGGATCTAGCAAAATTTAGCATCCTTGATCATAATTTTATTTGGTGGGAATGGTAAAAGGACAAGACAATCATCAAGAAAATCAAGCATATTATCTTATTTTAAAGAACCAATAAAAAAATTCCACACAACCACAATGCACTCAAAATATAGGTACTTATTTAGTTTGTATTGAATTTTATTACTTATTCAATATTTTCATTTGTTAGCACCATTCAACAAAACTATTCAATAGTACCATTCTATATTATTGTTTGAGCTATCCATTTGGTGCTACCAATCACCACCACACATATCAAACTCACCATGCCTATAAAACATTTTTCCATAGACTCGACAAATAATTCCAAGAGGTTTTTTTATAAGGGATCTTATAATTTACCCTGCATAGAAATCAATATTCAAACCAAATAAAATACTAAAATAATCAAATTGGGGGTAATTCTTACCTCTAAAGAATGACAAATTCTTATTGACCTTATCAAAGATTTCATAGATATATTCACATGAAACTACTCTGACATGCCTAGATTAGACCCACTTTAGTATTAAATCACTTAGTAGTGCATCCAAATGCAAAACTAGTCAAACATAAGCTTCAAAATATGCACCCCAAAATGGCATTGTTAGTCAAAGAGGAATTACAAAAATTCTGAGACATAGGGTTCATTCATTCAATTGATTATTCTGAATGGATTTCTAATATTGTCCTTATGAAAAATCCATAAGGTGGGATATGTAGCTATACTAACCTCCAAGACATTAGCAAGGCATGTCCAAAATATGACTCTCATTTTCCAAATATTGACATGATCATCGATTCCACATCAGGGTATGAAATTCTCTCCCATATGGATGGATTTTCAAGATAAAATCAAATCAAAATTGCTTTAGAAGATCAATATAAATTTCCTTCATTACTCCATGGGGGTTCATGGACTTTTTGTTATAAATTGATGCCCTTTGGACTAAAAATGTAGGATAAACCTACCAAAGGGATATGATAGTCATTTTCCATGACATGATGCATGATATTATACAAGATTATGTGGATGATATCTTTAAAAAATCCAATATAAGATCAAAACATCTAACAGTCCTAAGGAAAATCTTTGAAAGTATGGGAGAATATAAGGTCTGATTAAACCCAAGAAATGTGTGTTTGGGGTTACTTCAAGTGAACTTTTGTGTTTTATAATATCTTGATAAGGCATTAAATTAGACCCTACTAAAGTTAAATCCATTATTGAAATAGCTCCACATAATAACCTAAAGCAACTATAAAGCCTTCAAGGAAAGTTACAGGCCATTCATCATTTTATTTCTCAACTAGTAGATAAGTGTAATCCATTCACTCATATATTAAATAAATGAGCTCATTTTGACTAGAATCTGGAATGTCAAAAGGTGTTTGACAACTTAAATCAATATTTATTGAAGCCACCAGTTATTTCACCACCAATATCAAGAAGGCCATTATTTTTATGTAAATCCACATAACCATGTGATATAGGCACTCTCTTAGCTCAACATAATGATGAAATAAAAGAATGAGCTATATATTATCAAAGTAAAACACTTATTTCATATGAGATTGATTATACCCCTATAGAAAAATCATGCTTGGTCATGGTCTTTACTTCTCAAAAACTCATGCATTATATGTTGAATAACCAAGTAAAGCTAATCACCAAAGCTGATCCACTTAAATATATTTTATCCAAGTCTACCTTAACAGGAAGGATGGCAAAATGTATTATGTTTTTAATTGAATTTGACATTGAATTTATGAATCAAAAATTCATCAAGGGGAAGATTATCACAGATCAACTAGAAGTAACACCTGTAGCATATATAAAACTATTAACAACAACCTTCCCTAAAAAATCCATCTTATCAAATGAAGAATCACCAGGATGTAATCTTTATTTTGATGGATCTTTTACTATGCATGGGTTAGGAACTAGAATCCTTTTGGTAACACCATAAGGAGACTTAATTCCTAAACCTTTTCAAATATATTTACCATGCACTAATAGTATTGATGAGTATGAAGAATTAATTATCAAATTGAAACTTGCCATCCAATGGAATATTTAGCATCTTTAAGTTCTAGGTAATTATCAATTGATTATCAAATAGGTCAACGAGGAATTCCAAACTAAAGATGAGAATTTAATCCCATACAAGAAAATGATTGATTAATTAAATAAAAACATTCAATCTATAACCTTTGAACAAGTATCATGGGAAGTTAACAAAGAAACATACTTGATGGACATCATTGGGTCTCTAATAGATCTCTTATAAGATGTCCTCGAATGTAATTTTGTGGTTGAACAACTACTGTTATGTACACACCAAGCTTTGTCTCACTATTAGATATGTGCAATCCCTAATCCTAGTTAACCATGGTATCATGACATTTATTACCACATCTATGACAATACCCTTCCACCGGACCTTAACCAACATCAATGCAAATCCTTCATCCAATGTTCTTCCATTTACACCATCCTCAATAGCATGCTCTATTGGTGAGTCTATGATGGAACCCTATTAATATGCCTAAACTCAGAGGAGGCTCTTATTGAATTAAAATAATTTCACGATGATATTTTTAGAGGCCATGTTTGTGGAAAGGCCCTAACCAATAATTTACTCTGAGTTGGATATTATTGGCTAGAAATGTATCATGACACTTGTCAATATGTGCAAAAGTGTGTAGCATATCAAAAACTCATAAATCTTATACATACCTTGGCTCAAGCACTTCAACCCATTATGATCCCTTAGACTTTTTAGTATGGGTATTATATCTCATTGGTATAATTAATCCCACTTTATCATATGGACACAAATTCATTATTACAACTACAAAGTATTTCACAAAATGAGTGGAAGCCATACTACTCATATACAGTACAAGGCTTTAGATATCTAAATTGATTTTGAAATAGATCATTTTCCATTTTGAAATCCCTTCTAAAATAATGTCAAATAATGGTAAATCTTTCAAAAATTAGGAAGTGGAAGACCTATGTAATAGATATCTTATTAAGAAACACTTCTCAATACCCTATTACCCCTAGGTCAATAGACAAGTGGAAGCTACTAAAAAAACTCTTATAAAAATCCTTTAAAATATTATTAATAACATTAGGTGAAATTAGTATCTATAGTTATATCCTACATTTTAGTCATATAAAACTAGCATCTGAATGCCTACTAGAGACACTCCATACTCTTTAGTATATGGAATGGAAGCCATCCTTCTAATTGAGTTTGAACTCCCTCGTTATGTATATCCTTTCAATGAATAACCATAGATAATGAATATAGAAATGACTGGCTAAAATAAGTGGAATTATTAGATGAGAAGCATCATAATTCTATTGACCACCTCAGAGCATATCAAAATAAGCTAAAAGGCTAATATTGTAAGAAAATCTAATCCTGAGAATTCAAAATTGGTAACCTATTCCTCAAAGAAAATCAAAACAAAACCAATGTTGACCAAGAAAAGAAAGGAAAATTGTAAGTAAATTGGCTTGGGCCTTACATTATTATCACCAAATTTGTATTAGGGGCATATCAATTGGCCACTTTATATGGATAATAACTTGATGAGATGATGAATATTATGCACCTCAAGTGGTTTTATATTTAGAAGGCTTGAAATATTTTATCCTTCATCTGTAAGAGTCCTATTCCTAATACCCACCTATACTTGGGGGCATTCCCATCTCCAATCATTCTACACATCCAATCCCATCTGCTCATCTCCCATATGACCCTGATCCCAATAGTGGATGGAAATTATATGCTTCAAAAGAAAGGAGTTATGAGTATCAAAAATGGGGAAGAATGATGCTAAAAGTGTGAGGGGTCAACTATTGAACAATCTTCTAGAACATTTGATCCAATACAAAAACCAATATCCTTAATATCCAAATCCAAAATAAGATCAATTATCCTAAATGGCTCTTCTTCTCATCAACGTCAATAGCAACTATATTTCCTAATCCCCATTCATTACCCAATCATATATCCACCAGTACCTACTAATTTCATCATTAGATAAGGGTTATCCCTCCTCTAGGATATATAATATATTTTTTTAAAATTTAAATAGAATCCTAAACTTTTTTATCTAGTTCTTGGGATTATAATATATACTCGATTTGATCATGTCTCAATCATCACATATTATTATGACCAAATCCCTGTAAATATTTAAGGCCATTTTGTAAATATCTATTTTATATATAACATTATCCTTCCTTTATTTACTTATTAATTCATTTTGTAAATAGTTCATTTTGTCAAAAATCCTTTGTCCATATCAGTTTAATAAAAAAAATTAACAATCCTTTTATCACCATTTTGTAAATATTCAGTTTCTTGTAAAAATCCCTTCTATCTACATAGTATATTACTTTGAAAATATTCCTTATAAAAATTAATTTTACTTGCATCTTAAGTCATTTTGTAATGAGGTCATTCTTTAAAAATTCTTTGCTCCTACATATTACGTCATTTTGTAAAATCTATTTTCATCATTTCTCTTATAAATATTTAAAAATTTCTCTATCCACACATAAGGTCACCCTGCCAATATTTATAATCATTATTCTTTTTATTCATGTTGTTGAGTCATTTTGTACATATTTCTCTATCCTCACACTTTTTGTCATGAACTCACATATTAGGTTGAGTTATAATTAAGTCATTTTGTAAATAGTTTATTTTATCAAAAATCCTTTATCCACATATTAAGTTGTCTTGTAAATATTTATTTGATATAGTTATTACATTTCTTGTTAACAAATCCTTTTATAAACATTTTTGAACATTCATTTTCTTATAAAAATCCTTTTAGGTCATATTTATAAATTTTCATTACAATAATATTCATATTAGGTCATTATATATATAACCATTATCCCCTTTTATTCACATATAAATCACCATTATGTATATAAACATTATCCCCTTTTATTCACATATATATCACCATTATCCACTTTTATTCACATATATATCACTATTACATATATAACCATTTTCTCTTTTTATTCACACAACATATCACTTTGTAAATATTTATTCCATTTTGTCTTTCTTTTTGTTAAAAAATCTTTTGACCTATTTACTAGGTCATCTTGTAAATATTTAAATTAGGTTGATTTATACCATTTTATCTTTCTTATAAAAAAATTTTAATTCCGTTTGTAAATTTAAAATATTTTATTCACATATAGGTCCTTTTATTAGTCATTTTAAGTCATTTTTCAAAAAATCATTTTCAAATTTATCTCTTTTGTATCCTTGTATTCACATAATTAGGTCATCTTGTTAAAAAAAATCCATGTAAATATTTTTTAAATCCTTTTTATTCACACAATTATCATCATTTATCTTTTTTATGGAAATCTTTCTCATCCTCATATCGTTTTGTGAATATTTATTCCATGTAAATACTTATTTGTCTTGTAGCCTTTTTTTATTTGATTAGGTAAAATAAGTAGTTTTTAAAAGGATCTTGCAACCTAAGGTTAAAAAGAATAAAATCATAATAAAGTAATCCCCAAGGGATGAAAAAAATAGTACAGTTGAGCAAAAAAAAGTAAAAAAGAGATAAATTACTCAGGGAGGGTATTTTCTTACGTGAGTTCATTGTTGGCATCTTTGTCCTCCACATTCTCCATTAGAACATTTATAATTATTTTTTCTTGAATCTTATTACTCGAGACTTCTATGACATCCTTTGGCATAATCATTCTCAGCTTCTTCTAAGATTGTTACTTCTTTGAGATCTTCTTAAGGTGGTTCACATTGAGGGTTTAGAGGAAGGTTTTGGAGTGATCCAAAACTCTGCCTTATTGACATCCTATCTCATAAGAGGAACCTCTACCTCATTGTGATGTGAAAAATCTTGTAGAATTTTATTAACTTCCCTATTAATGGAGTTCCACTCCTTAATCAAATTGGCTAGACCAATTCCTATTTTGTGTAGTTTACCATTAAAATCCTCTAATTATTTATTATTCTTTATAATTGAATCAAAAAATTGGGCCTTCCATTTTTCAAAATATTCTACAACATCCCCTTCATAAAAAATAATAGGTTTAGGTTTGTTTACTATAATATGAAGAGGAAGATCCCCTGTGAAGCTCTTAAAATTGGGACTTACAGGGGAAGGTTTGGGAGGAAGCCATAGAGAGTCAATGGTTTGGTATTCTTCAAGGAGTCCTCCTCCACATAAGACCCTCCCAGTAGGATATATTTCCCATGCAGTGTCTCTCCTTGGTCGATGTTGGTGTTCACTTCTTTAATTTGAAAAGTGAGGGTTGTGTTTTATAAGGATTTAAGAAAGTAATATGGTAGACTAAGTTTAAAACATTGAAAATGGTTAAGAATTAGAAAGTGGTGTGAGAAGATAAGAGTAAATTTACCTTTAAAAGTAAGGTATTTCATGATCTAAAGGCACATCTATGGATAATACCTTGATAGATCCATTCACAAAAAACCCTTTTTATTAGTTTTCAAAGTCTCATTCTTCCTAAAATCTCTACATCAGCTCCATCTTCTTTAATTGGTCATTAAATTCTTTATAACCCTCTCATGACAACCCATTTACCTCACCAATCAACTCCTTAGTGACACTGATTTTAAGACCTTTTATCTCCACAATTCTTTTATTCCATGCTATAATAAAATACTTAGCAAGTTATACATCATGCTCTATGATTCATTACATGTATTACGTTAGACCTCCCTTATGCATCTTCCACCAAGACTTCTTATTAGATCGAACCTTTGATCATAAAGTTGGATCAATCCTATCTTTATCTCCCCTCATACTATGCTTGCCTGAGAGGTGAGTGTTTGAATGGTGACAAGGATTCACTTTTTCCTGATAAAGCTTGTTTTTCATGGTAACAAAGGGAATTAATGAGAAATATTTCACCCAAATCAAAACAATAAACTCCCATGCAAAGCTATAATGAATTAATATGATATTTGAAACATGACAAACTGGATGTGATTTTTGAATGTGTGACCAACACCATTACACCTTATGACATGATGGATTCATTTTGAATTACCTTGGTGATGTGTAATAGGACATGGGTCCTTTCATGCTAGATAAATAAAAGGGGTAGGTTTATTCTGGAGTTGTCTAGTAAATCAACCACCCTATTTCCCTTTTAATAGGTGTGATTAATGGGAGGGTTCCCTAGATCCTTGATTAGACCCCTGACATCATTTATGATATCTTTAATGGTATGAGAAGGGGTAGTATTACCATCTATAGCCTTTTTTATTCACACATTAAAAATAATTTTTGATCATTTTGTCTTTATTGAAAATATTGTTTGTGTTAAATTTTTTGTCCTTTTGAGTAAACATTTGGTTTTTCCCCTATTGGTTAAAATTATTGATTTTATAGGTAATGATCATGGAAAAAAAGAATACCAATTATGATTTGGGGATGTCACTAACGAAGTTCCCATACACTATAAATCAATGTCACCTCAACGATTCAAATATCATAGGTACATCTTTAACTAAGTGCAATAGTAAAATGGATTGCTGACATTTCCATCGCTTCAAGACATCCCTAAAATCTTGTCCTAAAAACCATACCCCCTAATCATTAATATTATCCCATTTTACCCTAACCCAATCATCTACTAATTAAGCCATCCACCTCCATGGTGAAGGAAGATTACCCATTATCACTTCATGAGACATATAATTATAATTACAAAGGACAACCTATCAAAAATATTGGCACAAAATTACAAAACATTTATTTTCCATTACCACATTATCCATTTCATTTCATTATTATCCATTTAATACACCATGACCTTAACATAAAATTAAATCCATGTCATTAATATACCATATCTATCCAAATTATGTCATCACATCATTATATATATACATATATATATATATATATACATATACATATACATATATATATATATACATATATATATATATATATACATATACATATATATATACATATATATATATATATATACATATACATATACATATATATATATATATATACACACATATATATTTACATATATGTATGTATATAGATATATATATGTATATATATACATACATATATATATATATATATATATATATATATATATGTATGTATGTATGTATGTATGTATGTATATATATACATATATATATATGTATATATATACATATATACATACATATATATATATATATATATATATATATGTATATGTATATGTATATATATACATACATACATACATACATATATATATATATATATATATATATATATATATATAATTAAAATGCATCCATATGACATATAATCATAAATTATTTCCACACATGCAAATAATCCTAATAATCATTATGCATACACAATATATCAACTATGAATATCAATTATCCCATATATAATCTAATGTCTAACCTAGCAATCACATACACAAAATCTAAAAACATGCAATATAAAATAATAAATCATATCATCATATAAATGTCCATGAGTCTTGTCAAAAATCATATAAAACATGAGCATCATGGACATCCATGTGATAATAATGAAATATACAAAGTTTGACATAACATAAAAGTCTCATAATATAGATCGTGGTGGTCCTAATGGTGTCCTAAGAGGCTAATGCACATAATGAGAAGAGGTGTTGGCCTTGTATGAAGGTGCTCATTGATCAATCAACACCACACCCTCATAAAGGCTCATGTAGTACTGGGCCTCCCTCATCAATTGAGATATATATCTCATCACATCCCCCAATCCATGTCTCTATATAAAATTATTCCCCTCATCTTTAGCTCTCTGCCACCTATAAATTTGACTCACATTGGCTAACATTTAGCCTAAATTTGAGTAGTCTAGCCCTATAACATTGATATCTACTTATCCCTATCCCCAATCTACTCTAATAAGTTATTCAAATGGGAGAATACTAGACCCATCTATAGATATCACTAAGAAACATATCTCTATAAATCTATGACTTGTTATTGGTATCTATCCCTCTTTATTATAATCCCATATATCTCTACAAACCTAGATCTCACCTCCTACTCTAAACTATCCATTTGATCATGATCCTTAAATCTAAGTGGTGATCTAGAAGGCTCAATAACATCAATACCTATCCTTGCACCTCCTTGACCACCCCCTATGCCTCCATCAATCACCATCAATGCTTGGTCAACCCCTCCATCCCCACCATCTGCCTACCTATGGATACTATCTCTAAACTTGTCATCTTTGGAACTGTCCCTCTACCTGTAAAATCCTCTAAACTAACCTCTCCTCCTAGCCCTTTGAATATCCCTCAATAATCTTCTCAACCTCCTTTGCTGCCACCACCCTGTATATGTTATGGTAACCCTAAGATTATCTATCACTATCTAAAAGTCCTAAATGATGGGATTTATGCTATCATAATATACATGAGTTAGTGCCCTATACACTATGGCCTCTCCCTATCACTCTAAGAAAAAATATGATCCTCTCCAAGAACATCCTATTGTTGACCAAGATGCCACTATACTCTTTTTGGATGATATCTTTGTATAATGTAATCATTATGTCCTATTAGATATCACTCAATCAACATGTAGTTGGTATACTCAACATCCTTAAGCCACCCCCAATATAACTATTTATAAGGCATCTCAATAATGTTCCCATCTATCAAACTATTAAATGCCTATATATAAAATACCATATCACTCACATACACCCTCTAAACCCACAGGATAATGCACCATCTAAATGCTAATGGTTGGTCTGGTTCATGATCAACATGAATACTTAGTGGCATGTCTATAACCACATACTCCCAAGACCAGATCTATAATAATAATAATGATGGCTAAAAACTTATTTCCCCCTTGTATGCTCCCATATGTAGCTCCCTATATAGATTTCCTAATATAATTATCCCCCAAAATAAATACCCTATAGTCATGTACCATATCTATAAGCATATCCCCTAAACCCATCTATAACTACTATCCACTCTTGTCTAGTATTAAAATACTAGTAACAAGAGACATAAAAATTAGAGTTAACATGTCTACAATCATGTCCCTAAAATCCCTATCAATGTCAAAACATGAGTCCTAAACCCAAACCTATAAGTGACCACATTACCATTATACATTAGATGTCAGTGACTAAGACCTCCATTAAATCGTATCCCCCTTCATTGGCAATCAAAATATCTAACAAACATACTAGAGGGTCACAGTCATCTCCCCCATGACAAATTGAAAGGTGTTCATCTCTGAGTGCCACCTCTCTACCAAAATGATAATCAAGGCTTAATCTATCCTAATAGACAATATCATCATGATATAATATAGCCCCATCATTACCAATGAGATGTAGAAGGATTGGTGATGTGGTTTGGTTGTGCCCAACCCCACCCAAGTTTGAATCTTAGAGGGAATTTATAGGCTAGATGTGTCCATTTAATGGATGGTTTGAATGTGATCAAAGTATTAATAGTTTTATAGATATCTTGGGGACTTGGCCCTCAGCTTATGCCCCACAACTAGTTATAGCTCTAGTCAAAAGCTAAACACTAATCTAAAAAAATAAATAGCCCCATCATCTCTAAAATCCCAAAATCATCCGATCTCAAGTGATGCATCTCATGAAATATCATAGGTCATCATAATATAGATGCTATAACCCATAAATCCTCTTGCACCAAACAACTTATCAACCTCTAATAATTACAAACCTATACTCTAACCTTGATTTTCCTAGTTTATCCCTACCTTATCTACCTAGTTTACTTATTACCTTACTTATCCCTTACCCAATAAACTCCCACAATCACCCTAAGAAAAATTTATACTAGATATATGCCCTAAACTATGATTTATAAAATCATTAATTTCTTGTTATGATTTCTTAAAATTGTGAGTCCTTTGTTGTGGATTTACAAAATTGCAACTTTCCAATTGTGGTTTTGTGAAACTATAATTTACCCACTATAGTTTTACAAAATCACATATTTCTATAAGTGATATTGAAAAATCATTGATGTTGAGTGTAACATCAAGGTTTATGAGTGAAAAACCACAACTCAAACTAATGCCCCTAGTTGTAGCGTTGCACTCATTACCTTTTTCCCTAATAAATACAACAATAAATTCCATAAATTCATAAAATAAAAAGATAAGGAGAGGTACTTACCACTGGTCTAGCCTTCATATGTCTCTGGAACTCATTAACCCTCTCATCATCATGTGAATCATGAGGAATATGATCCATGATCATAATCTCTAGAGTAAGATTTTTCTATCACCAAGAGTAAAAATGAATCCTTTTTAACCCTCTTTTTATATTTTTCCCCTATCCCCCTCTTTGTCCTCCTGAATAACCCTGTTTAACTCTCACTAACATTATCCCACTATCTAAATATTTATTCACAACCAATATCAATACCTTAATCATTTTTATGGTCATGTTTTTTATCTCCCTCTTCCTTGTCTAACATCGGAAGTTAGAACTACATCACGTAGAGGTCTCTTCAAAATATATAGGTAATACTTGGCCACTTTTTAGTGCCCAAGGATAGCTCGACCAATGATTTCCTTTATTTTCCCCTCATGGTCACTTTATTTATCAAATAAAGTTGAGCTACATTATCCTATTATCCTTTTAAATCCTATTATCACCTCAAATCAATTAGATCACTTTTTTATCAACCCATAGCTCTCACTTGCATGTGTCCTTACTTGGTAACTGTCAAAATCTTGTGGTATTATTTGTATTAATATAAACATCCCTTGACCTATGTCTTTGTCTTAGGATTACTTGTCTTATCTATCAAATCCATTCACCTCCCTCCTCGACATTGGTCTTTGCGATTCATCTTAAAAAGCTCATTATTATTGTTGAAGTAAATTACCCCTTGGGACTAGCCTTACACTTATAATTTCATTCCCTTGCATTTCTACTTGGGGCCTCCCATCACTCATTTCTCAACTAATATACATGGCATCCCAACCCCTCATTATATTGACTATATACCCACCTTTTGTCTATTTTCAAGTGGTCATCTGGTCTATTCCTCCCTACGTGCCCTCTCAAGGTGGCATCATGCAACCTCATTTTTATTAACCTATCACAAAATAGTTTTTCTTTGAAATTATATTTATCCCACTTCACCACTTGTAATACCCTTTTAAATATGTACAAAATGTATATGTATAGATCTAGTTGTCTTAATTATTCAATTAATCTTTCCATTTATCACAATAATTCTATTTAAAATAAATAACTATTATCCTAATTAAAAATATAATTCCATTCCCTAATATATATTTCCTAAATCATACTAACCTTTCTACACATCTCGCACTATATTAATCCATTTATTATCCCAATAACAATCCATTAAACCACTAATCTTACTTCATTTAATAACTACTTACCCACTTGCCAATTTAAAATTCAAAATATACTACCTACCCTCCCCAAATCTAACCTATTCATAGCTTCTCGTACAAACCTAGTTTCTTAAACCCACCTAAAACCCCAAAATCTAATCCCTATTAATCCCTAATAGAATCTAAACACCTCTAACTCTATAATCTTCTTTAATTTTATAGAATTCTCTAAACCTAGAGGTTCTTATATATTTAAAATTCATTTTTTAATCCTCCCCACTACCCTATAAATAACCAAGCAAGGGGATTGGTTGGACTAATTCAAAATAAACACAAGATCTCATGTAGCCTTCATACTATCTCATTGCAATCCATATATCCTTGCATTCAAGAATTCATTGATCTCTTTTATGTCCACTTGAAATCTTGGATCCACTATTGTCTAGCAATCGAACATACAATCTAATTATCCTTGGATAATCTATTTAAATATCTTAGAGGGAAGACTAAGAGAATCAAGGTGATGGTAAGAGTATCTTAATTAATTTATGATTGATTCTATATTCTATCCCATTGATTTTTTTATATATTTTGAGTTTATTTACTATATTTAGTGTATTTAAATCTATTTATCAAATTTTACAATCATACAATCATTAAGTTTTTGTTATAGACACCCTAGATCTTGAGATTCCCAACTTTGAGCATGTTTATATCACTTGGTAAATGTATGTATGGGTATCTAATAAAGGGTATCTTATCACAAAGGAAATACCATGCACTACCTATAGTCCAAATTCTTGGTTTTACCCAGAGAGAATCCTAGTCCCAAATACAATATAAACAAGCATTCAAATGATTAATTAGGTGAATCAAATCATTCAAGAATATAATAATAGTAGTCAAGTTCTTATCACATAACTAGGGCCCACCAAAATATTGGAGTAGAAAGAGGATGTCTCACTATATTGCTTCTTACCAATGGTTATGGAAGAGTTGAACAACCTACCACCATGACCACCATATGGGTACTTTTATTGCTATCACTATGCATATAAGGAAGGGTCAAACAACCTTCCACCATGCCCAACATAGGAGGAATTCAACATGTTACTATTAGGATAATTAGGTAAGGGTCAAACAACCTTCCACCATTCCTAGCATAGGAGGACTTTGACACATTATGATCAAGACATTCATGGGAGGATCAAACAACCTTCCAACATGCCTATCATAGGAGTAATTTAATACACTATCAAAATAAATATGTTACTCATAGACCACCATAACTTAGTTCCTAAAAAGATATAATAATATGCACACAAGAATAGAATCACTTCATGCAAATAAAGAGGAACAACCTCTCCAAATTTCTCAAAAGATAATCATAACATGGAGGCCAATGCTCAACCATGGATGAGTTAATAAAATAGATAGAATAAACCAAGTGGTATTATTCTCTTAAAGAAAAAAAGAGTCAAGCAAAGCATAGAATCATTTCATTCCAAAGAAAGAAACTAAAAACATAAGTCAATAGATAACCCACCTATCAACTCCAAAACCACCTTTGTGTTATCCTCCATAAGTCTAGGCTTAGCTTTCCTAAACCTTTATTTTCCTAATTCTTGATTCTTCTTATCTACTTTCTTAACTTGTTTTCTAATAATTTTTGGAAAAAAGTCCTAAACTAAAGGAGTTCAACTACTACAAATGGATTTTCAAGGATCAGCCAACCACCATCCACTTTACAACCCATTTCTCATTAATGGATGTTATTTTCCATGTTCAATTAATGTGCATAGTATCTCTTTCATGATTTTGTGGTTGCTTCATAGATTCACTTACTTCTTTTCCCACTTGATTCTATTTTATTCAAAATAATAGATGATATGTCAGTCATCCACTAGATAATATATATGTTATAAATAAGATCAAATGATCAGAAGACAACAAGTTTCACTAACTAGGCTTAAGGACTATCCACCTAAAACATATTTTAAGTCAATAAAGGTGAAAAATAGTAACTCAAGCAACTAACTACTTAACATGGATCTAATAAGGATTTAAGGGTAAATCTATTGTGTGATAAAACCATGCTTGGTTTAGTCTCTTTTCTTCATTGGCCTTTTTCATGTTCATGCACATTCGATGCACAAATCAAATTATTCTAACCTAATAGCCGAAGATATGGAATTATATAAACAAGGCAATTATAATCAATTAGCCATAGTCAATCATTCATGTAATATCAACATCCACATAAATAATTTTCATATGATTAAATACATAATCAGTTTCCATTTCATAAGATTAAAAGCAATGATTTAACATGATTTAAGTCAACATATCTTATAGACAATCAAATTTCATAAATAGATATTTCATAAAGAAATGTAAACATCATTCTTTCATATGTAAGCAATAAAACAAGATTGATAATAGGTCTTTCTCATGGCTCCCAACACATGAAAAACATTCATAAATCCTTACATGCCTCAGTTAGATGTGATTTAACAACATAATTTAATAATCAGAACATATAAGTCATAATTTCATAGTTATCTTTGTCAAAGATAAACACTATGTAAAACAAGGCCTTACATGCCCCTCCACTTATGTAGGCTAATGCCTGAAATTCACTAAAATATGTTAGGATATCAAACCCTCAAAGGTGTAGCATCTTCTTAGGTTATTGTTGATTCATTATACTTATCCCACTAGACCTTGACTTGATCCAAGTCTCTACCTTGAAGAGATAGCATTTTACATGTTTAAATCTTGATGAATTTCAAAACCAAAGCCTCCTCAGTTTCAAACTACAAGTTCATCTAATCCAAAACATGAGCAATATTAGAAAAATACTATCTCAAAATAAAAACATGAAAAACATTGTGAACATGAACTAGGCTAGGTGGTAAGGCCAGCCAATAAATAATTGGACCAATGGTTTTTAATATCTCAAATGGCCCTATAAATTCAGGTTCCAAATTTAAACCTTTTTCATAACATATGGAGCTCTTATTGGGTCTCACCCTCAATAAATGTTTATCACCAACATTAAAATGTTGATCAATTCTTTTTGCATTCACATATTTCTTATGTCAATCCCTAGTGATCTCCAGGTGATGTCATATCTTAACCACTTGTTGCTTCATGTTTTCTATCATACCAGGGCCAATGATGACTCTATCCTCAAGCCAGTCCTAACTTAGTGGGTTCTACATGCTACACCATACAAATCCTAGATAGGTGCCATGTTAATTGAACTATGATAGCTATTATTATAAGCAAATTTAACAAGATACAAATAGTTTTCCCAATAGTACTATTGGCCCATAACATACATACATAACATGTCTTCTAGGACTTGATTGACTCTCTTAGTTTATCCATAAGTATTAGGATGGTATGAAGTACTAAAATTGATCTATGTACCTAATGCATTCTATAAATAAGTCTATAAATTAGAAGTATATATTAAATCTTAATCTAAAATAATCTTATGAGGAATCCCATGTAATCTAATAAAATAATACAAGAAAACTCTTACCATTAAGGTGGAATTATAGGTAGTATTCATGGGATAAAATTGAGCTACTTTGATCTACTTATCTATAGTGACCATGATCACATCATGGTGATAAGTCAAGGTATATAAGTCCATAATAAAATCCATGGAAATAGTATCACATTTCCATTCCAGAGTCTCGTAAGGATATAAAAATCTTGTCGGATGTTGATGTTCAACATTAACCCTCTAGCATTCAAGACAATGATCAACAAATTTAGTAATATCACACCTCAAATTGTCTCAATGATATAATTTCCTTAATGCGGTATGCATCTTCTTAACTCTAATGTGCACTTGGTAAGGAGCTCCATGAAACTCATATAGAATTAGCTCATGCAAGCTACCAACTAATGGAACATAGATACATCCTTTATATCATATTAGGCTATCTATCTCAAGAGAATAAAATTGAAACTTTCTTTTTACAATCAAACTAGAACCCAACAATTGTCTTACTTCCTTGTAGAGGTGATCATTTAGAAGACGCTTCAAAATATGAATCCATAGGTCAATTCACAAACTCATTCCTAACAATCATGGAATCTTATACTCAAGGTATCAACAAATATATTTTGTTTTCCTTTAATATATATAATGTCATAATCATATCACACAATAATTCCATACAATGCCTTTGACGCACATTGAGGTTAGGTTGACTGAATAGATGTTGCAAACTTAGGTGGTCAGTATTTAAAATAAAATGATGACCAAGAAAGAAGTGTCACCACCTTAAACAAGCATGAATGATATCTATAGATTATAAATCATGTGTGAGATATGCTAATTCATAGTATTTGAGCTTCCAAGATTCATATAATATAATTATACCTTCTTGCATGAGTAGAACTCCTAATCCTTCCTTATATTCATATGTGAAAATGAGGAACTCCTCAGTAGGATTAGGTATATATAAAATTAGTGCATTTTTGATTCACTTCTTTAACAATTGAATTCCTTATCATGAAAGGATATGCCCAAGATATTACACCTTAGACTATGCAAAAGCACACTTCTCCAAGTTGCCAAATAACTAATTTTCTCTTAAAACCTATAAGACATGCCTTAAATGGTCCCCATGGTCCTCTTCAATCTAAAATAGATCATAATGTCATAAGAAAAGCATTAACACAAATTGATCCAAAAAGGAGTGAAACACTCCATTAATAAGACTCAAGAATACTATTGGGGCATTCATCAACCCAAATAGTACAACTATAAATTCATAATACCCATACCACATTAAAAATAAAGTTTTATGAATATTAATCTCTATGATACACAACTGATAGTATCTAAATTCCAAATCAATCTTAGATAACACCTTATCTCCATGCATTGATCAAACAAGTCATCAATTTTAGGCAATGGATAATAATTCTTAATTTTTACCTTATTTAATTGGTGATAATCAATGCAAAGTTGAAGGCATCCATATTTCTTCTTCACAAAGATGATCAATGCTCCCCATGGGGACACACTAAGACGAATCAAGCCTTTCTCTAAGATTTTATCAAGATGCATCTTGATTTCACTTATTTCTAGCATGGTCATTTGATATGGTTCCTATGATATGGGATCAAATCTTAGTTCTAAACTAATCTAAAAACCAATCTCCCATAGAGGAGGAATATCAAGCAATCCATCTAGAAACATAATTAAAAATTCCCATACCACAAGGTGGTCATCCAATGAATCCTTATCAAACTCATTCAACCTATCACTCACCATGATAGAAAATAACTAGAAACCCTTCATTTTACTCTTATTAAGTTAGATCACATTGATCATGTGAAGGGATATAGGTCTCTTGACCCCTGATATTACCATAGGAGTCTGAAGGTCATATTCACATTTGATAAACTTATCATGATAATCTAACTTGGCATTATGTGCCAAAAGACAATCCATTCCCAAGACTAATCCATAGGTGCCTAAATTTAAAATGCACAAGTCCATAGTGGTAGAAAAGACACCAATGTCTAGAATGTAACTACTCACCAAAGAGCTAAGGAACATCTTAGCCCTAGAGGCCAACTCAACTACCCATCTCTCTAACTACCTAACAATCATCAACCCATAATGGTCCATGGTAGAAGGGGAAATAAATAATTTTAAATCTCTTGAATGAAATAAAATTTAAATTGAAACTCTTTTAATCATACATATGGTCTCAATGACCATCGCCTAATGTTTAACTTGGTGTTCATTCACTTTTGCATAAATTCTATGTCCTCATCTCACATCGCCTACCATCTGCTATGATGTTGGAGCCTTATATGTACTAGTAACTAATGGTTCCAAGGGATATTTATATGGATAATGATCAAGTGATCCATTATTAAAACACACCCCCTTGCACTAGTCTCACCCAAAGGGAGCTCCAGCTAGTCTTGGTTTCAAATATGTTGTTGACCCTAAAGGTCTCACATGTTTTGGTTATTGAGTCCATCTAAGTTTAGTCTAATGATATTTTTTAGGCCAAGCCTCACTTCATATTTGGTAGTCTTTTCAAACTAGTTCATATTCTAACTACAGCTAAAGCAATTAGTCTCTTGATACTATTATGGGGTATATAGTTGGATTGCATTTCTATCCAACCTCCCCTAGGTATAGTGTGCACAAATTATGACCTTGAATCATGCTGAGATTACAATTTTCCATATAATTTTAAGTTGAGCATCTTGAGTATTTACATAAGACTCCTTATCCAAATAGGCCTTTTCAACTATTGTAGATAGGGTTAAAGGAGCTAAAATACACATTATACCAGCCAGTTCTAAAGTTTGGCCTCTAATTAACCTATTCACTTGGATATAACATCTATGTAACCTTATAAATATCTAATAAAATCCATAAAATGTCACTCGTATTGAGCCACTATGCCACTCCCTTGTTGAGGATCATGAAATTCATTTACTTTCATCTACATATATTAAGGGGATAGGTATAATGCTCTAAAATACTCCTAAAATAATTACTAAGTGAGGTAAGTTGGTATCAAGTAGAGATTTTTCTCCTTTCCTTCCCACCACATCTTAGTTGTATCCCTAAAAATATGGGTGCCCAAATGGGCCTTCCCATTGGTGTCACAATCATACAAAGTGAGACATCCTCTCATGCTAGCTAACCATGCTTCTATTGTGAATCCTTCTTGAGTACCATCAAATCTAGGAGGATGCAATCTGATGAATTACTTTAATGAGTCTTTAGGTGCAAGCTTAGGAAGGTGGTCTAAGTCTCACTTCTCTCATTACTCATTGTTGTGATGCAATTCACCTATATCACCTTTAAAATGGTGATGTGGAGGACTCCTAAACCTCTCTCTTTCAATTGATCTTTGATCATCCTAGGAATGTGGTGGAGAGTTCCTCTTTTCCTCATGTTTTTATATAATAAATCTCTCTTACATAACATCCCTAATCTATTACATGGATAAGAGGAGTTGGGGTCCAATTTCATTTAGTCTTGGTTAATTAGGAAGCTCATACTCACCAATGGAATTATCACCCTAACATACTCAACATCCTCCTCTCATTTTGAATACCAATAGGTAAGACATAAAAATGAATGTAGAAAACAAGAAGGCTTACCAACTTAAAATCCCATAACTCCTAGTGTTGTAACCTGGGCTCTTATACCAAAATGTCATGCCAGTTTTTTTCTCTAAAAAATAATAAACATAATGTAAACCTTAAGCATATAAACCACCAAAATATATGGGTAGATACTCAATTCTATTACAATAACAAAACATATAAATGTAAATCCTACTATTACTATAAGACTTAACTGACACACACCATAACTGAATATCCCAACATCTTGATTGATTCAACCAACACTTAAAATTATTTCATGAGATCATGCCAAAAAGGTGATTACACTTATGATGTTGATACATCCATAAAATTCACTCTCAATTACTACTAACACTATCAATTTATATGTGTCTACCTTGGTTCTACTCAATCCTAAGCTACTAAGGAATGCAAACATGTTACATGTCATGATTATGAAACCCCAAGTTCCTCGCTAATCTCCCAAGCCTTTGATATCTCATACCTCAGAGTGATTCCACATGGCAGCTCTTTACATCTTCAAAATAGTGGAGTCATTAGGGCATTATTCCTTAATTGTTTAGTCTTCCCAATCTCCAACTTTAATCATTAAGATCGACAAGTCCATAAAACTTTGGAGGTATTAGGGTACTAATCCCAATGGCTAAATCCTTTTGAGCCTTTACACTCTTGGGCACTACCATGTGGAAGTTTTGTGAGACTCTAGAGCTTTATAGGATTAATCCTTCCAAATAACCCTCTAGGCTATTAATTTGATGCAACATGGCATCATCCATCCAACTTTTAAAAATCTTGAAATTTGACTAAGGCAAAAATTGAAAGAAACCCTGAATCCAAAAATCTTAAGGCTAAAAGCTTAAATAAAACATGAAAAATGAGACCCAAGACACAAGCCTTCAAAACTTTTGTCTATGAATTTTGTTCTGATAAATTCAAAACAAAACTTCTAAAAACCTAAAAAATTGAACAAATTTTTTGAAGTCTTCAAAACTTTTGTCTTTGAGTCTATGTGTAAAAGTTTTGACATCATTCATTTCAAATACCCAATCCTTAGTCTTTCATAAAAGTTACTTTCATGAATTTTGTTTTGAAGACTTCTGAAGACACATGCCTTCGAAACTTTTGTTCATAAATTTTGTTTTGAAAAAGTCACAATAATTTCTTCGAAGACCTAAAATTTAGACTAATATTTTTTGAAGTCTTGAGAATTTTTATCTTCTAGCCTTTTCTCAAAACTTATGACTAATATTTTTCCAAAAAAACATGAAGGATAACCTCTTATTAAAAACTTGCTAATTCTTTTGATTTTAACTTAGAGCCCCCCTTTTGTTAAACTAGTAAAACACAAATCTTCAATCAATTACACAAGCTGAAATATTAGCCTTGAATCTGCTAAGGTATAGAAGCATCTGACCAAACTAAGGTTTTATCATGGATAATATTAATACATAAGATATAATATTAATAAAAATTCATTTATTTTTATAAATATTTTATTTCTTAGGAAGGCATAAAATAAGTAGTAATACTCAACTTATAAGGCTAGAGGGATTCTTTCACAAGACCTCCATATGATCCATAACACCATCAAAACATTAAATAAACTATTTATATTGTTATTCCAACTAAAAATACATATCTTAATGATTGTGTTCAATTAAACCTTGTATAAACTCTATTCAATAAGTAAACCATACAAATTTAAAGGAGAGAAATATGCATATAACAAAGATTTAATCAAAATAACTCACTATATTTTATTATTAAATCCATAAGGACCAAGAGAATTATTTACATAATTACTCCTTCCCAAGGGTCTAAATATGCATGTGGTTCAACAAAAAGACAACATCAGTCTTTATCCATGCTGGAATAATTCCAAGCCCTTTCTATTATTACAAATAGACTAGTTACTAAAGCAATATAAAATATCAAATTTCATTCATTTATTACATAAGCAATAGGTTCATATCTCAGTTTGGTTAGGTAAATAAGGACCAAATAGTCTTCAATGACATTCCTCATCCACTCCCAAGCATCTGCTAGCTAAAAAAGAGAAGGCTCACCACCCAACCTTTTTCATCATTAAGTTGTTTCTCTAAGCACCCCCGAGCTTGAGACTCCCAACTCTGATCATGTTTATATCACTTGGTAAAGACATGTATGGGTATCTAACCAAGGGTATCTTATCACAAAGGAAATACCATACACTACCTATAGTCCAAATTCCCAATTTTACCCATAGAGACTCCCAATCCTAAATATAATACAAGTAAGCATTTAAATGATGAATCAAGTAAATCAAAGCATTAAATAATATAATACTACCAGGAAAATTATTATAACATAACCAAGGCCCATCAAAATATTGGAGTAATAAGAGGATGTCTCACTCTATTGCCTTCAGCCAATGGTCATGGGAGAGTTCAATAATCCACCACCATGACTAACATAGGAGGACTTAAAATGTTACCACTATGATTTATAAGTAAGGGTCAAACAACCTTCCACCATGCCCAACACATGAGGACTTTGACATGCTATTATCAATATAATTAGGTAAGGTTCACACAACCTTCCACCATGCCCAATAGAGGAGGACTTTGACACATTACCATCAGGACATTCATAGGAGAATAAAACAACATTCCATTTTTCCCATCATAGTAGGACTTTGATAAGATACTAACAAGAAGATGTTGCTCATAGACCACAAGAATAGAATTACTTTATGCAAATTAGGAGGAATAACCTCTCCAAGGTCCTCAAAAGATCATCACAACAAGGTAGCTAATGTTCAACCATGGATGAGTCAATAAAATAGCTACAATAAACTAAGTGGTCTTATGCTCCTAAAATCAAAAAGGAATCAATCAAAGTGTAGAATTATTTCATTCCAAGGAAAGCAACTAAAAACATAAGTCAAAGATAGCCCACCTATCGACTCCAAGACCACATGGGCACTATCTATTTCTATCAATTTTTGCTATCTATTCTAAAATGAAGAAATAAAAGTATGAAGGTTAGGGATAAGTGATTAAGTACCCAGAATGATGTGCACCATTCTAGAGATTATGAGAACTCCTCTTTGGCTATGGAGGAAGACACCTATGTATAAGAAAACACTAAATAGAATTGATGTTAGTAGAGATATGTGTGGGCTACCAAGCTATGCACTTGTTCCAAGAATCATAACACTTCCCTAGGATGATAATCCACTATTTAGAAATAGAGTTTAAAAAAACATAAATAAAAAGAGAGAGAGAGGATTAGAATATTATTTACTATGTTGTAGGTCTGAATGTGTCAGTGAAAAAATGTAATGCATGTTGGGTAGTATAATTATGATTTGGTGAGGTTGTTGAGGAGGTTTTGAGGTTGTTGGTATAAAAAACATAGTGATCAATGTTGGTTAAGTAATCGATGTCAGTTTAGGTCATCAATGTCAGTCTAGATAACTGATATCAATTGGGGCAATTATATTGGTGGGGTTATGGAAGGCTTTTTCAGGAAGGTAACTAGAGTTTTAGTCTTGTAAAGGGGTAATGAGGAGTCATGAGGGGGTGAGTAATACTCTAAAAGGCCAAGGTAGAGGTTGATATGTTGAGGTAGGGATATGGAGGTGGGGGAGTGTCACAACTCTTCCATGGAGGAAGCTCAGGTTTCATGAGCAATTAAATAATATATTTTTAGAACCAATATAAAATAGTTGTTTTAAAACATGAAAAACACCAAAATGTACTTAGCTAGGTTGGATAGGTGAGAAGCTATGCTAGATAGATGGATTTGATGAGGCTTGATGAACCGGTGCATGAATAGATGAGGTAAATCATATGTTTCTAATATACAATGCTTAAAACATTATGCAAATGTCAATTCTTGATCTGGAATAATTTGTGTAGAGTGATCGTAAGCCTAGATGTTGATAGTGATACTAAAATGCTCTAATAAAAAAATCTATATATGAATTAAGATTTATTGACCCTATGGCCAATTTGTAAATAAGACTAAGTAACTGACATTGGTAGGCCCATCGACATTGGTTGAGGGCTAACTAACATTGGTTCCCTAAGACTAAGTAAAATAGGCTATATTTAGCCTTTTAGCCCACTTCTTACTTTAAAAAATGGGTTTTCCCATTAAAAATGGTCATAAAGTGAGGTTGAGAGGTGGTTAGGTAGTTAAGGAGTTATGAGGGAGGGAGGATTAGGTCCTAGGTGGTTAGGATAGAATGACCAAGTCCTAGGGTGAGCCAGAGGGTGAGAACCGATCATAGGGTGAGGTGGCCAGGTGAGTTGGCCAAAGGAGATTTAACCAATTTAATTAAATAATTACACTAATTAGATGTGCCTAAAGGGTAAAGACATAGGTTAGGGAATTAAATAAGAAAGGGTCCAAGGGTTAATTCAACCTAGGTAATCATGAAAGGGATTAGCGTAATTTTAGTGTCTACATTTTCCTATTTTTATCTTATAACTTGTATACACAAAATATGAGACAAAAATAAAGGTTTGCTACCCCAATGATGGGATGAGGTATTCCCCCTCAAAATGAGGATCGATAGTGGTAAAACCATAATCAGTGATCATTTTGAAAGAAGATAGGTGGGTAAAGTTAGGTGGAAAGTAGAAATGTAGAGATATTGTGACATGCATGCACACTACTTCATGCTAAAGTTGGTTAAATGGTCAATAAGTCAAGAGGATGCAAACATAAATAACTAGTCCACAACATATATAAGTGATATTTGATTAGGTTAAAACCATCAAAGGTACATCTCCAATGGTTGATGTGTCCCAAGTATTTGAAAATGGAAGTGCTCTTGAAAGACATAAAATAGTAATAGGAAATAGGTACCAGTCAGGGTCATGATCTATAATTCCTATTAAAAATCAAACCTTAAAGCAATCATAGTGCTATCTAGCTTAGTGATAAAAATAATGTCAACATAAAGGGTGTGTTTGGTTGGGGAGATATATGTGATCTCTAAGTCATTCATCATGGTTGGTAGAGATATCACTAAATTCCATAGTTAGCTGTCATGATTGGGAGATATGCATGATCTCTAATTGCCCCTAATGTAGTCTATTTTAGACTATGAAAGGTTCTCATGTCCTTAATTAAGAGAAAATTTTGAGGTAAGGAGGGTTAGAAATTAGTTTCCTATAATAGGATGATGGACATCGATGAGGTTGCCAATGTCGGTGGCATAACCATCATCAGCTACTAGACCGATGTCAGTGGGAATTGGTCAACATCAACTACTTAAGGCATAGAATTGATAACATTGGTGGCCAACCAAACTTGAAAAAAAGGGTTTGGCACCCCCCTCAAAGATTATTTGTCATTTGTTGATTACCAACACTAAGCTCTAGATTTGTGTGTGTGAAAACATCACTTTCAGGTCATGTATGAGCTAGGTGGTAATGTTTGAGTGGTGGAGAGGAGTTGTAGAGTGTTTGAGAGTGAGTGGAATGAGGTGAGAACTTTTGAGACACTATTAGACCACACAGGTGGATTTGTTACCAAGATGGTTGCACTTATGATTTGAGACCTTGTAGCCACAATGGCTACCCCAGTTCCTGCTATCCTAACCCATTATCATCAAGTGGATGAGGTAGGACCACTATAAACCTAATTTTTAATTAAATTTGGCTTTTTTAATTTTTTTAAATAGGGTAAAAAGGGTAGGGAGGAGGGCAAAAAGATTAGTTATAGGTTAAAAATTAAAATTGGGGAGACTTGGGTAGGTTGAGGAGGGTCGAGGGTAGGTTTAGGGTAGAAAAGGGGTATGGGGGTTTCAATAATTTGGCCCTAGGGATGAATAAATCACTGACATTGATGGATTTAATGAATTTAATCAACCTATAGAGGACCAAACCCATTTGAGTGGATTGAAATCAATCAAGTAAGGACTGATGTCAATCTCTACAAAATCAAGGAGGGGTTATAGAGGGTCATTTAGGAGGTAACTAGGTAACCCAGGGAGTAAAGGTTGGATCTTGATTACCATAAGTTGGGAACCAGAGGGTTTATGATCATACATAGTGAAGGAAAAGTTTGGGTTCATAAATAAACTACTTAGGTGTTAGTCACTAGGTGAAAATGGCTAAGCTAACCTTAGGAGACCCCATGTTAACTGAGTATTATCTACATAACCCTGTAAAGGGTCTCAGGCTGATGTAGTTCTCCCAAAGGGGAAACTAGGTTAGAGGGAGTGTTGGTTGAGATAAATAGTTCTTAGTTTTAATGATGTACACATTTATGATTATAGGTAGGATAAGAGCTCACACTTTGGGATCGACTCTCAAATATGCTATCAAGGATACAAATAGACATGACTCCTAATGAGTGGGAACATACCACTATAGTTATCCTAGGAGGATTTTGAAGATATGATCAAGTTGTGATGGATGTGATCTTGATGGTGGCAATGATAGAGTAGTGGGATCCAACCACCAACACTTTCCATCTTCCCACAGGTGAGATGACATTCTTATGAGAGGATGTATATTAGATATTGAGGCTATAAATACATGGTGCTAACTTATATGCATGCACTTGAGATGAACATGATGTGCTCATGGGAACATTATTTGGAGAGCATGTTAGGGAAATAGAGTACCACTTTACCAGCTTCACATATGATCCCCTATACAAGGTTGATGATGATGAGCATAGAATTGTAGTCATGCTCATGATTAGAGTGACTATTTATGTTTTTCTAGACATGGATGATAATAAATTTCTAGTGGCTTTGATAGGTGTGCTAGCTAACATGCTAGATCAAAGGATGGTATTTTCTTTGGGTACCATGTTCCTTACATAATTGTACATAAATCTATGAGGGATCAGATTGTGATGGTGGTACAACCTTTATGTGGCTTACCTTCTACACTGCTAGGCCTACAAGCATATCATAGTGACCTAACAATTATGCCTCCCCATCACCATCATAGTAGGCTACAGAGTTTACTTTAGATGGTGGAGAGAGTCCATGGCCCATGCATGGATAGATGGTATGGTCAGAGATATTGAGTACTATAAGAGGATGGTAGATGCCCTAATACTAGTTTATATTATATGGACACCATATCTGACATTTCTTCCTTTTCCATGATAGAGGATGCATCTGAGAGGCACCTATAACATGAGGTGTGTGCATGGTATGAGATTTAGTGAGGTGGAGAGGATACATGCAGTGTGTGTTAGGCACTAGTATGGGATTTTACAAGTACCTCCTAACATGCCATGGTATAGGAGGGATAACATCAAGCCAAACATACCATTTCCATAAGAGACAAAGGGGCCTAAGTTTGAGGAACTCCCAACTAGAGGAGTCAATGATGCAAGTTGTACAGGGGCATATAGAGCCTAGTGGGTAGGACACTATGCCATGATCCCATGGAGATCACTCACTAACATATAGGTCATTCAGAATGTTTTTATCAATTTTATTATCAATTCTAAAAGGAAGAAATAGAAGTATGAAGGTTAAAGATAAGTGATTAAGTAACTAGAATGATGTGCACCATTCTAGACATTGTGTAAACTCCTCTTTAGCTATAGAGGAAGACACTTGTGTATAAGAAAACACTAAATATAATTTCTATTAGTAGAGATATGTTTGGGCTACCAAGCTACATGATTATTCTAGGAAGCGTAATACTTCCCTAGGCTGACATTCTGCTATATATAAATATAGTTTAAAACAAACATAAATGAAAAGAGAGAGAGAGGTTTAGAATAATGTTTACTATGCTACATGTTTGAATGTGTCAGTGAACAAATAAAATGTAGGTTGGGTAGTGAAATAATGATTTGGTGAGGTTTTTGGGGAGGTTTTAGGGTTGTTGGTATAAAACACATAGTGACCAACTTCAATTAAGTGACCAGTGTCAGTTTAAGTCATCTATGTTAGTCTAGATAACCACTATTAGTTAGGGTAATGATATTGGTGGGGTTACGAAATACTTTTCTAAGAAGGGAAATAGAGTTTTAGTCTTGTAAAGGGGTCATGAGGAGTCGTGAGGGGGTGAGTAAGACTCAAGAAGGGTAAGGAAAAGGTTGATATGATGAGGTAGGGAGATGGAGGTGGGGGAGTGTTATAAATCCTCCATGGAGGAATCTAAGGTTTTTTTAAGCAATTAAATAGTATATTTGTAGAACTAATATAAAATAGTTATTTTAAAACATGTAAAAACACCAAAATGTACTTAGTTAGGTTGGATAGGTGATCAGTTGTGCTAGATAGATGGCTCAAATGAGGCTTGATGAACTAGTGCATTAATAGATGAGGAAAAGTGTATGTTTCTAATCCATGATACTCAAAACACTCTACAATTTGTCAATTCTTGATCTGGAACAATTCATGCAGAGTAATGGTAAGCCTGGATGTCAATAGTGATGTTAGATGTTCTGATAATGGAAATATCTATGTGAATCAATGATTTTATAACCCTATGGCCAATTTCGAAGTAGTCTTAAGTAACTGATGTCGGTGGGCCCACTGACATCAACCAAGGGTTAACTGATGTTGGTTCCCCAAGACTAGGTAAAATAGGTTATAGTTAGCCTTTTAGCCTACTTATTACTTCGATAAATGGGTTTTCTCATTGGAAAATGGTTATAACATGAGGTTGAGATGTGGTTAGGTAGTTAAGGAGTTATGAGTGGGGGAATAATAGGTCCTAGGTGGTTAGGATAGAATGATCGAGTCCTAGGGAGAGTCAGAGGGTGAGAATCAGTCATAGGGCGAGGTGGCCAGGTGAGGTGGCTAAAGGATATTTAACCAATTTGATTAAATTATTAAATTAATTAGATGTGCCTAAAGGGTAAAGACATAGGTTAGGTAATTAAATAATAAATGGGCCAAGGGGTAATGTGACCTTGGTAATCATGCAAGGGATTAGCTTAATTCTAGTGTCTACATTTTCCCCTTTTTTTTGTAACTTGTATGCACATGCTGTGAGATAAAAATAAAGGTTTGCTACCCCAAGTATGGGATGAGGCATTCCACCCTCAAAATAGGGATTGACAGTGGTATAACCATAATCAATGATCATTTTAAAATAAGATAGGTAGGTAAAGTTAGGTTAGAAGTGGAAATATGATGATAACATTACACATGTGCACACTACCTCATGCCAAAGTTGGTCAAACGGTCAAAAGGTCAGGAGGATGAAAATATAAATAACCAATCCACTACTTATATAAGTGATAGTTTATTAGGATAAAACCATCAAAGGTGTATCTCTAATGGTTGATGTCTCCCAAGTTATCAAAAATGGAAGTTCTCTTGGAAGACACAAAATGGCCATAGGCACCAAGGATCTATCAGGGTCATGATATGCAATGCCTATGAAAAAGCCAACTTTAAAGCAATCATAGTGCTACCTAGCTTAGTGACAATAATAATGTCAACACAAATGGTATGTCTAGTTAGAGAGATATACATGATCTCTAAGTCATTCATCATGGTTAGTAGAGATATCAGTGAACCTACCACTAATGCCAATGGATTCATCTAATGTCACTAATGCCAATTGATTGACTGTTGATTGACATTAGATGAATCCATTGGCATTAGAGATATCAGGGTATAAAAGGGGTAGGGTATAATATTAGTGAGGGATGTGAGCCTAATGGTGTCATTGATAGAGTGGTGGGATCTAGCCACTAACACCTTCTATTTTCCCATAGGCGAGATGATAGTCCTACCAGAGGATGTATATCAAATATTGAAGATATCATTACATGGTAATGACTTATACACATGAATTTGAGATGAGAATGATGTGCTCATGGGCACATTATTTAGAGAGCATATTATAGAGATAACGTACCACTTTATCAAATTCACATATGATTCCCTATATGAGGTTGATGATGATGAACACAAACTTGCATTCATGCTCATGATTGGAATGACTATTTATGCATTACCAGATGTAGATGGTAGCATATTTCTAATGGATTTGATAGGTGTACTAGCTAACATGCTAGAGCAAAGGATGGTATTTTCTTGGGGTACCGCATTCTTCACACAACTATACAAAGAGCTATGGGGGATTAGATTATAATGGTGGTACAAACTTTGAATGGGTCACCTTCTACACTGTTGGGCCTATGAGCATATCGTAGTGACCCAACCATTAGGCCTTCCCATCACCATCATAGTAGGCTATAGAGTTGACTTCCAATGGTGGAGAGATTTCATGGCCCATACATGGATAGATGGTGTGGTTAGAGATATTGAGTACTATAAGAGGATGTTGGATGCTCTAATACTAGTTGATATCATATAGAGACCATTTTTGATACTTCCTCCTTTTCTATGATAGATGATACAACTAAGAGGCACCCAAATAATGAGGTGGGTGCATGGTAAGAGAGCCAAGGAGGTGTAGAGGATACTAGTAGAGCATGTCAGGTGCCAATATGGGAATGTTTAGGGAGTACCTCTTGATATGCCATAGTATAGTAGGGATGACATAGATCTACCCCTACCACTACCATAGGAAATAAAGGGGCCTAAATTTGAGGATATCCTATCTAGAGGAGTCAATGATATAGGTTGTATAAGGGCATACAAAGCCTAATGGGTAGGAAAGTACACCATGATCCCACAAAGACCACTCATTAAAATTTAGGCCATTGCTAGAGAGAGATGTTATGATCTAAGCTAGGGATGTATCATAAGCATAGGTACATGTTATATAGGGATAGGTGATATCATTATAGGGGAAAATAATAGTAGTCACAAGGTAAGATTTAGCCTTCTAGACACAACTAGTGGTAGTGCATTCATAGGTTGTGAATTTAGGTGGTCATGTGACAAGGTTATAGGCACATCTGGATGCCATGATAGTGGAAAGAGATGCCCTAAGGGATGTATAGGTAGTTTCACCTCCTTCACCACCATAAACACCATAGACACCTATTATTGGCATGATGGGACCACCATAGACACCACAAGAACCTATAGTAGGGAGTATGGGGTCTCCACAGATAGTATCAGTTGAGAGATAAAACACTACTCTAGTGGAGATTGATTATTATACACTGGCCTTTAAGGTACATCCATAGATCCCCAGGTATGATGATTATATGGTATATTAGTGGAATACTACCCATAACATAGCATCAATCTCCTAGTGTCATAGATAGGTTGAGGACATGGATGACACTACAGGGTCACGACCACCTCCATGATAGGGTTAGTCATCTAGTTTTATATATTTTTGAGTTTGATATGATGTACACACATATACTGACCTGCATGCCAAAGATGTGAGATGTATTTTTTGAGAGAGAGACATACATACCAATGCATCATTGATGTATACTTTGATATTTAGCATATATGAGATGGTACCATTTTTATGACATGATTTTGATTTATATGATGATGATGGTATTGTAGATGTTCTTTATTGATGCCATGATATTATGATGTGAGATGTTAAATTTTATAGTTATGGTTATGATGATGTTAGTATGTTGTATGTCAAGAATTATGGTTATGATGATGCTAACATGTTAGTAGGTTATTAGAACATTTCCCATATTTGTGATGGTACATGCACAATTGAATGTTTAGATACATCTTAGCATTTTTCCATATATGTGATGGTGTATGAATAAAATGTATTATGTTGGTTTTTCATTTTATAATTTTACATATATACAATGTTGTATGTTTTAAAATGAATTAATTTGATATAGCTTCCATGTGTATTGGTATTCATAGAAACTATTGATGAAAATGTTAATTATAATTCATGTAACATAAATTAGCATTTATATTAAATGAAATATTCAAATATGGATTGTTAGTATGGTTAGGTTGATTATTAAAAATAATTATTATGATGCTTGCTTATGATAATAAATGTGGTTGATACCAAGAATATAGTTTTAATTTTAGTGATCAAAACTTATACCAAAGAATTGAAAACAAGCAAGTTTTCACCTCAAGACACAACATCTAAACAGAGAAATTGATAGGTGAACAAGATGGTTAAGATGAAAGTCACAATGTTCTTTCATTGATGATGACCATAAGGTATCATGGGGAGGCATACAAACATAATCCCTTTTCATGCACTACACTATCGACCATAGTTACATTGGATAAGTGATTAGTTCACTTCATGACAAGTGAGCTCTAAGTCCATTGTTTGCATTTAATAGGTAATAGAGATAGGGGAATAGGGTATTATGAGAAAAGGGGTAAATGGGTAATTAAAAACTTCTAGTGTGATGATATTCCCTTTCTATAGGTAACCTAAGAGCTTTCATAGGCAAGTCCATGACATAAGTCTGTCAGCAATTTCTTTTCTTTTTTTACATTGATCATTGCGAGAATTCTATGTATGGGATTTTTGATTGGTTCTTTAGGTTATGAGAAGTTGATTGATATGGGAAGCTTCAAAAGTACATTCTTTATATAACAAAGTTAACATAGCCATCTTTTGAGGGAGTGGTCTATGATTTATATATTTATTTTATCTTTTCATAGCTATCCTTTGAGGGAGCAGCCTATTTATTATAGCAGTAATATGCTATGTAGTTGTCCTTCAAGAGATAAGTATACATTTTTTATAGTGACCCAAGAGATAACAATTTTTATTTATATCTAAAGTTTTTTTTGAGATGTTAGTCATGGACATGACTATAAAGGCTTAGGGGTATTCCTTTATGAGGACAAAACTACCACACTTCAAAGTTTGACAAAAGTGTGAGAGGGAAAAAATGTGAAAAGAAGGTGTATACATGCAAAAAGTGTGCTCACACAGAGTAATTTGATGTTTGATTAGCAAAATAATCGCCATAATAGCAATGACTTTAAAGGCCTAGGTTCTGACTTGCCTTCAAGAGAGGACAAGCAATAAGCCCTAATCTATATTTGTGAGTTATGATATATGGTCCAAGATAATTAAGAGTGAACTTTCCCATTTTTCTTTCTTCATGTTAGTCACATGTTGATTCTCCTTCAAGATGAGATCTTCGATATTGAAATCTCACTCTTTCAGATGCTTGTTATAGGTGCACTTGATGCACTCTTAATAGATTTGAAGATGGTTTAGAGATGCAAGTCGATGTTTATTGAGAAATTCAAGTTGGGTTAAACATTCTTGTCAAAAATCATCATTAGAGAGGATATCCTATAAGGATATGTAAAGAGAAGGAATCTTTACCTCAAGAGCCAAGACTACCTAAGTTTCATAAACCAAAGAGAAAGGTGTAGCACCCATAGGCATTTGAATGCTAGTGTGATATGCTCATAGAGCAAAGGGAATATACGTGTGCCAATCCTTACCATAGTCATTAACCACTTTCATGAGAATTTTTGTCATAGATTTGTTAAAAGCCTATGCATTTCCATTTTCTTATGGATGATAGGGAGTTGAGAAGTTTAACTTGATTCCAAAGTCATTATAGAGCCTCTAGATATATTTTCTCTTAAAGGATTTACCATTATATGTAATGATATTATGCAGAATACTATAACAACAAATAATGTAATAATTGATAAAGTCAATAATTTTATCAACTTTTGTGGAGACAAGGGGAATTGCTTCCACCCACTTAGTGAAATATTCTATCACAATGATGATAGAGAAATGATAGAGAGATGAATATTGGTTAATCTAAATGATAATATCTAAACCCCATTGAGAGAAGGGCCAAAAATCTTGAGCCACTTACAAAGTGTGACTTAGTACATGAAGAAGATTCATATTCTATTGGCATTTGACACAACATCGAATGTAATCATAGAAATCTTGGTTAAGGGTTGGCTAATAATATCCAATTTAAAGAATGTGTTTAGAAATTGCATTCCCATTGAAGTGTCCACTATAAATTCCATCATGGGATTCCTTGATGGCATAAAGGACTTTAGCATTAGTTAGACAATGAAGAAGGAGGCCATCAAAGCCTCACTTATAGAGAATACCCCCCCCCCAACATGGTGTAACAAATAGTGCTTTTGAGAAAAGTATGCCACCAATTTCTAGAAAGATTTGAGGGGATAACACTGTAAGTGAGATAGTCCACTAACCATTTGTATCATACATCATTGAAATTAGTGTCTACATTACCAACAAAGAGGATATTTTCTCAAATGTAAGAGGGCAATGTTAGATGATGGATGACAATATAAATATTTGAATAAGATGAAGAGTGAATGTGTGAGGCAAGAGAGGTCATGGTATCAACAAACTTGTTTATCAAACAAGGAACAATTTAAAAGAGATACTAGTAGAAAGAGGCCAACAGTTTGTCTACATGATTTTTATATCACTATAGGATGTCACTCTTACATTGATAAGAACCATTTACTTGATTCACCATAAGTTGAGAGTCTCCATATATGTCAATAGACTTGACCCCTAAGAAAAGGGTTGTCTAAAGCTCAAGAACCAAGGCCTCATATTTTTCCATGTCATTGGTGTACTCATAATTTAGTTTAAAGGACAAAGGCATGGGTTCATCATCAATAAGAAAAAGGATGACCCCTACACCCCCTCTAATTTTACATTTGGACCCATAAAAAAATAACATCATTTGATAAGTGGTGTCATCAATGAAGAGTGTGGCAATGGATTCGTCAAGAAATTTGATATTAGAAGGTTGCATGTCAGGAAGAGGAGCATCAACCAACTAGTCTACAATCATTTTCCCTTGGATTTATTTTTGATTAATGAACTCCAAATCAAACTCAATGAGAAGCATAAGTGAATGAGTCATGCACTAGTTTTGATAAGCCTTAGAGTGCATATATTTAAGGGGATCAGTGTTGGTGATGATGTAGGTCTTGTGATTAAGGAGATAGTGTTAAATCTTATAAGTTGTGAAGAATAAAGTGAGACAAAGTTTCTTGATATGAGTATACCAAGTTTTAGTGTCTATAATTGTTTAGCTTATATAGTAGATAGCTTGGAAAATTTAAAATTACAAGGAAATTTATGAGGAGCTCTTCAAAAAGAGTATCTATACCAAAGTGTTGTTGGATGACAAATATGAGAGCTTTATAGCTCTCTGTATCATGTCTAAGTGATTGGTGATATAAACAAACCTATGTGTCATCAAACCAAGAAGGTTTTAGTCTGAGAGGTTGATAAGGATTAATCAAGGGAAGGATTATGTGAGACAATTATAATAATTGATGAAAAATAGAGGTATGAGAGCCTTTGAATGGGATTGCACTATTGCAACTTGGGTTGACACCTTCTTTTATTTAGGAGGTGTTGCAGGGGTTTTATATGGCACCTTTTTGGGTGAAGCCATGATCATAGGTTTTTTTGACACCTTTTTAGTGATAGGTGTCAATATGTTGGAGGTTAAGGGACTACCATCATGTAGAGGTAATAACACTAGTAACTTTGTTTTTTGGTTCCCTAAGATGCGATGTGATTTAATCAAAGTCAAGGGGTATAGCCTCAAGATTGAAGGCAAATTCGATGATGTAGTGGGTTGATGAGGCTTAGGAATTTTGACATTATTCCTAGGTGTATAAGGGTTCAAATCTAACTTTACTTGTGGATGAGTTAGATGGGACATTGGGTGAATGCCTAAAGATATAATTTTCTTTAGTGTGGCAGATGCTTGAGATGGTGAAGGTTCTAACATTGGGGTTTGAGCCTCCTTTGGTGGAGGAGAAGGATCTCAAATCTTATTAAACACCTTGGGGTAAATGGTTACAAAAGGGTTAGTGGTTGAGGATGACTTTTGTTGTGTAGGGAAAATATTTTTGAGCTGATCTTAAATGTTACATGATTCAGCATCTTGAAGTCAAGAAAACTAAGATTTCCTACCAATGGTGAGAAGGGTTTGGATAATGTTGGTGTAAGCCTTAATATCACTTCTATATAAGACTTAGGTGACTGTGAAAGAGGGACATTATTGGTAGTAACCACCTCAGGCTAAATATGAGCAAAATCCACAACAAGATTCTCTTTAATCAAGGTAGGAGAAGATACATGATCCTCCACTAGTGGAGGAGGGAATAGAAAACTTGGCTCCCTAAGTAGATAGAGCATTAAGATAATTACCCACTCAATGTGTAGACAAGGGACCAACAAATTGTACTCTTCCATGGGTAAGAGAAGTGGTAAAACAAGCTAAACATGAGTAGGTACAATTGGTCCTCTGACTAATGCGAGATCAAATGAAATAGGCTCCTCTATACGTGAAAGAGGAGTTGATGGGGCACTACCTTCTATTGGTAAAGGAGAAGCAAGAGAATAAGTATCCTTAAAGGGGAAGAGAAAAGGTATGATACCCCCCTCAACATATGGTCAAGGAGTAGGTAACACATGTTTTTTAGGTGATACAATAATAGGAAAAACATGTGTGAGGGGAATAGGCACAACAGGATCTTCACATGGAAGAAGGATAGGTAGAGAAGGGACCTCTTCTTTTGGAAGTGGAAGAGGTAAAATAGGTTCCTTTTTACCTAATGGAGTAGGATAGGTATGGTTTATACCTCTACTTAGGGAAGAGGAAAAGGTAGATCAGACTCGACCAACATCAAAGCAAAGACCACATCAATAGTGTGGATGCTACAGTCATGTGTATGTGTATGCTCAATCATTGCCTGAACATTGTTTTGAGAAAAGGAGTGCTTGTGAAATGGATTCCTAAAGACATACAAGTTCTGGTTAGACAATGCATTAGGGTTATCCAAAACTAGATCACCCTTATTGAGCATTTCTTGAATAATGTTCTTGAGGATCTTATAGTTGTTAGCATCATGGTGTTTCACTTGATGATAGCCACAAAATTAGTCCTCCTTGTACCAAGGGGTATATAATGGGACATATCAAATTGTATGGGAGGCTTGACCTAAGAAAGGGTAATAGCTCCTTACCATAGTAGCTTATCCAACATGGAGGCATATGACTCCCCAAATCAGAATGTACTCTCTACATTCATATCATTGTTGGAATTGCTTCATTAGGTTCTATGAAGTTGAAGGCTTGGATTGATCTGCCTTTAAAAAAGATGCCAACTTAAAGACTACCGCATTGTTTGAGCCATTAGAATTTTGGTTGGAAGAGGAATATTTAGAGGAAGAGGAGTCACTAGGCTTAGAATTTGTGTTTTTATTACACAACTTGACTCGGTCTTCATCTCCTACCTGAATCTCAAGATTTTTCACCATTGTGAAGGCTTCATCAAATGTATGAAATATTTGAACTTAGAGGGTCAAGGAGATGTGCTTGGTGTACGCACTTGAAAATATTTCAATGAGCTCAGGTTGGGGAAATGAGAAGGAGAGTTGAATAATGAGACCTCTCTAATGAGCAATGAAATCAACTATAGACTCATGCTCAAATTTTTGAATAAAGTAAAGGTCTATGATTGAGACCTTTTTAGAGATATTAATTGAGAAGTGATATAAAAATATATAATCAATCTAGGTGAAGTAAAACAAAGAGTGTTGAGTAATAGAGCTATACCAATCTAGAGTAGCACCCATAAGGGACATAGAAAAAGTACAAAGCAATAATGTGTCATCATGTCTTATGAGGTAAAAAGTATGTCTGAATACTCATAATTATTATTTTGGGTCATCTTTGCTTTGAAAACAAGTGAACTTAGGAAGTCCCACTGATTGGGATAAGGATGGATAGCTACTGAAGGATGGATGGGTTCATTGCATATTTGATCATATGAAAAAATGTTCTTTGAACCCAAAACAGATGTTTCTAAGCTAGACATATTATCCATCAACATCTTGATTAGATCTAGAGGGGGATTGGTTTGAGAGGCACTCCCTAAGATATATGGGGCCTACAAAGAGCCTAAAACAACATATGACATAGGTTGTTGTAGCTGGGTAGATACAAAATATGGATAATGAATCATAGGTTAAGGGGTTGAGGAGAAGGGGGCTTGTCCTATAGGATTCATAACAAAACCTTGACTAGGTTCTACCACCATGGGTTGGATTATGGTGACACTGGCTAAGGAATAGGTTGTTAATCTTATATTAATTGATGCAAGAGTAGCCAAGATTGATACAACTACATTCTAAAATGGGGTCTAACTTGGTTGAGTGGCTTGCAATTTCAAGGTTAAGAAAACCCCAATAGAAGTTGGGTTTGACTACACGATTAGAAAAAAAAAACTCTAAGCATTGTATATGGCTAGGTTACAAATCAAAGTGGTGGTTTGAGTAACCATAGGGGGAATGGTGGAAACAACTAACATTGTCTCCATCAATGAAGAGGGCATATCATAAATCAGATCACCAAAAGAGTTATGTTTCTGAATCATGACAACGTAATGCTAGAGGGTTTTAGTGTTATGATCAAGGAATCAAGAAAAATCTTGATCACTCTTAGGTATGATGGGTGGCTGACTAGGATTGACATAGCCAGGGGAACCTTCCATACTAGGATCATACTCCATGAAAGGATTGAAAAGAGAAGGTGAAGGTAGAAGGGGTTATTGACTTGTATGATTAGTAAGAATATTTTATTTTTTGTGTGTCAAGACCATGAAAAAGGGTAAAAAATTTTAATAGACCCTATATCTATGATAAGAAATTAGAAAAACCCAAGTTTGATTAAAATAGGTAGGTGATTTCATCTTGTTATTTGAGGTAGACTAAAAATTAAAAAAATTCGTAAAGACTGATATCGATTACCTAGCTAAGGTTGATATTTAAGAAGGATGTTGACATCAGTAGCATGACTAGGGTTAGTGGGATACTCAGGATACCAACACTAGTAACCTGACCAAGGTCAGTTATTGTGTAACCTAGAAAGGTGAAAATTTCACTATTTAACCAACCCAAACATAATATTTGAATATAATAGTGAATGTAATAGGCCTATGTGTCAATAGAGAACACTCAAGGGGACTAAAGCCAAAGGTTAACAAGTCTAAAAGGTTGATAAGACTTGGTTTTGATACAAAATTTCATTACCAACTCAAAATTACAACAAGCAACAAAAAGGCAAAAAAGATCATACAATCAACTGACATTAATTCCTAAGAATTGTTTTTAGCCTCTTGGTGGCTTATGCCTTATATAGATTGTGTAAAGAGGAGGTTGGATAATGAAGTTCCTAGAAATCATCTAGAGATGGTTTCAATATTTTTGGCTAAGGATTCCTCTATATACCATTAGGTATGAAAGGCCTAAATCTGTGACTTGTGATTTATTCTAGCCAGAACATTGAATCAACTTCATTTACTTAGTGATGAAATCCAAGTAAATCCCACCAAAGGGTTTGGAGAAATTTTTGAATGTGAAATTTTATGTGGTTTTTAATTGTGTGATAAAGTGTGCTATGATTCATTAACTATCTAATTAGTTCTATGTGTGACTAATATGTAGCAAGCTGACCAATGATGCAGTAAGTTTTAAACCCAAAAGCTGAAGTGTATTCTTTGGATGTAAAAAAATGAGGAAAGGGAAAGAGTATGAATTTCACTACTTTGATTCACATTCAATGACGTAATAAAAAAGAATGTTCTTTTTAACTTTTCAAAAAAAGAGTATGATCTCATTTAGAGGCAATAGAACAAGAGGTGAGAGAGAAGAGAAAGTTCAGCTCATTCCCTTTAGCTAAAAATGAAAGGTGTGGTATACTTATTTTATGGTAAACAAAGGAGAGAATTAAATATTGAAAACTTCAGTATTTATGCATTTATATGAATGTCATTTTAAAATAAAATAATGAACCCAAGATAAACTCTAGGGTCCCATCGAGTGTGCCAGAATGTTTTTATCAATTTTACCATCTATTCTAAAAGGAAGAAATAGAAGTATGAAGGTTAGGGATAAGTGATTAAGTACCCATAATGATGTGCACCATTCCATACATTGTGAGAACTCCTCTTTGACTATGGGGGAAGACACCTGTGTATAAGAAAACATTAAATAGAATTGTTGTTAGTAGAGATATATGCTTGCTACAAGTCTACATGCTTGTCCCAAGAAGTATAAAACTCCCCTAGGATGATAGTATTCTATTTAGAAATAGAGTTTGAAATAAACATAAATGAAGAGAGAGAGAGAGAGAGAGAGAGAGAGAGAGAGAGAGAGAGAGAGAGAGAGAGAGAGAGAGAGAGAGAGAGAGAGAGAGAGAGAGAGAGGGTTAGAATACTCTTTACTATGTTTTAGGTCTGAATGTGTTAGTGAATAAATGTAATGTAGTTTAGGTAGTGGAGTTATGCTTTGGTGAGGTTGTTAGGGAGATTTTGGGGTTGCTTGTATAAAAAACATAGTGACTAATGTTGGTTAAGAGATCGATGTTAGTTTAGGTTGCCGATGTCGATATGGATAACTGATATCAGTTGGGGTAATGATATTGGTGGGGTTATGGAAGGCTTTTTCAAGAAGAGAAATAGATTTGTAGCCTTATAAAGGGGTCATGAGGAGTCATGAGGATGTGAGTAAGACTCAAGAAGGGTAAGGTAAAGGTTGATATACTGATGTATGGAGATGGAGGTGTAAGAGTGTCACAACTCCTCCACAGATGAAGCTCAGGTTTGGGGAGAAATTAAATAGTATACTTATAGAACCAATATAAAATAGCTATTTTAAAACATGTAAAAACACCAAAATGTACTTAGTTGGGTTGGATAGGTGAGCATCTATGCTAGATAGATGAATTCAATGAGGCTTGATGAATCAGTGCATGAACAGATGAAGCAAAGCATATGTTTCTAATCTATAGTGCTCAAAACACTATACAATTTATCAATTCCTAATCGATAATAATCTGTATAGAGTGACAGTAAGCATGTATGTTGCTAGTGATGTTAGAATGATTTGATAATAAAACTCCATGTGTAAATCAATGATTTTCTAACCCTATGTCCAATTTGGAAACAAGCCTAAGTAATCAATGATAGTTGAGGGCTAACTAACATCAGTTCCCCAAGACTAGGTAAAACAAGCCATATTTAGCCTTTAAGCCGACTTCTTACTTCGACAAATGGGTTTTCCCATTATAAAATGGTCATAACACAAAGTTGAGAGGTAATTAGGTATTTAATGGGTTATGATGTGGGGAATAATAGATCTCAGGTGGTTAGGATATAATTACCAGGTCCTAGGATGAGTCAGAGGGTGAGAACCGATCATAGTGTTTTAGTAGTTTCTTGTTTCTTTTTACGATTCTCTAATTAGCTACTAAGAAAACAAATGAAATGTAGGGTTTGAAATATTACCTATGGATGAAGGTTGATTTTTTCACCTTTGATCAAGCTTGATTGTGAGAACTCTTCTTTGGTTAGGGAATAATGACCTATAACTCACCACACTTAAACAAAAAATTGATTAATAGGATAATGGGTGGGTTGCATGGTATAAAACTAGTCCTAAGAAGCAACAAGCTTCCTTAGGTGGATGTCAGCCCATATTCTAACATTCAAGTTTATTTTTAAACATGAAATTACAATGATAAATAAGATATGGATAAATAATGCTGAAGATAATTAATTGATAAAAATATTTATACGATCAAAATATGCATCTTAGAATTCAATAGCAATGTCTAAATCTTCTTAGATTATAGCTAACTATTCATCAATATGTGAGAAATAACGTATGAAAACCACAATAAAAATTCTTAGCTCAAAATCTATGTCACTCTGATCTCCAAAGAGAGGTTGAGGTACTATGGGAAGATCAAATATACTAACTGAATAATGCACTAAACCAAGCAAGGTTGTCTACATGAATAGACAGAAGTTTTAGAAAATAAAATGTAGATGTTACAAAATGTTTTAAAGATTTAATAGGGATCAATATCAATCCTATAGGATCTATTTTGATTCATATGGATTGATGTTGATAATATAAATACTATCAAATAGTGAAAATAAACTATAATAACAATTTATATTTTTAATAAAGTAATGAAAATAGAATGGAAAATAGATAGAGATAGAGATTTAATAGATACAGAACAATTTGATAGAGATTTAACATTTTAAACAAGGTGTTTTTGACTATTTTAATTAAATGATAGAGACTGATAATAATCCCACAAGATTGATGTTGATTTAGATGAATCAATGGTGATTCTATGTAGAATTGCTGAATATTAAAAAGACTATAATAACAACCTGATTTTTGGTAAAATAATGAAAATAGAATACAAATAAAACATAGAGACACAACATTAAATGAAAAAGATTAAAAACATGTAAGATATTGACCTTTAATGATTTAAAAATAGATGCCAAAATGAAGATAAATGATCTTCCCAAAATCACCTGGTAATCACTCCTTCAATTGTAACAAAGGTGCTTGAAAGGTCTATACAGATTCATCACTAGTTTCCACAACAAATCATGATATAAAATAATCTCATTGCATTCAAACTCATTTCACTTGAGCAATGGAGGATTGCTACAATTTTAAGGATCGACATCGATTCCAATAGATCGATGATGATCTTGAAAAATTGATGTTGATTTACTAAAGATGGATGAAGGCTAAACAAAATGTCATTCCAATAGGTTAGCATGGGGTAAAATGGGGTTTAAATGGGTTTGAGTTTTTCATGTCATTTTAACCATGGGATAGGTTGTTAGGATATTGGGTAAATTTAGTTTTTATTTGAATTTTAGATTTTATGATTTTAGGGGTAAAAAGGGGCAATTACTATTTAACCATAGTAATTAACTCATAAACCTAAGTGGTAAAGGGAAAAATGATGGTAAAATGTAATTATAAAAATAATTATGCATGGGGGGAATTATGACATAATGATGTATAATATTAATACAAGGTGTATAAATTTAGCATCTACATTTGTCCCTTTTTGTGGAGTGGTATACAATGGTATGCCACGAGACAAACTATAAAAATGCCTAATGCCCCAAGTTATTGTGAGGAGGCATCCCCCCTCAAACTGGGTGATGGAAATTGAAATGGAATGGATGATAGGTTTGAATAAGATGGAATGGAAAAATAAAATGGATGAAATGATATGGACAAAATGGAAGATAGCGAAAGGACACATTACAAAAATGATGGAAAATGACAAAGAAAGTCCATGTTTGCACTAAATGGAACAAAAATTAATGCAAGAAATAATGCTCAAAAGACCAGATCAAAAATCAAAATGCCATAGTTAAAAAAAGTAAGATTATAAAAGGCAAATTAAGAGAACAAGAGATAGAAATAGTGAATCAAAGCATCCGGTGTGCGTAGAGTGTATACATACCTATGGTAAAATGTACTCAATACAAAAGATACCCTTGGGATCTTACATGGGATAAGGTTCCAAAAATAAAGGGTATGCTAAAAGATATTAGGGAACTGACAAGGGGCCAAAATTCTCCAATCTAAAGGGTAATAAGATAGACAAAATAGGATAGCTATGACAAAATCAAGAAAATATGGGCTCAAAATTAAATTAAAAGAATTGAAAACAATCCAAAATGTAAATATTAATCAAGCCAAGGGGAATTGACATCGATTATAAATAATTTATGGTGATTAAAGAGAATCAACATCGATTAGATAGATCGATTATGATTAAATAGAATTAACATTGATCAATGGATAAATGATGATATTAAGAACAGCTATAAATATCTCATCAACAAAGAATGAGACTCATTTAGCTATCAGACATAGATGAGTTCTATAAGCAAAATCTGATGGTTTAATGACATTCAGACACATGTACGAGGTGATGGAGGCTAGCGAGGGTAGATGATAATGACGATAAGTGGAATATGAGGTAGGTGACATATATTTTTTTATGTATATGGGCAAAGTTGAAATTTATATTATTTTATTGTGGTTTTTTAAGGTTTTTGGAATTTTTAGCTTAAGAGAGTGGTTAGGTTAGGAAAATTAGGGGGTATAGGATAAAGGGAGGGTAGATTAGGAATGTGTAGGAAAAAAATTGATTTTTAGGCAAAAGGAAATCAACATCAATCTGACAGGATCGACCATGATCCATAAAAGATCGACATTGATCTGTAGAGGATCAATGATGATTTATAAAAGGGGTAAAAAAATTCAAAATTTAACTAACAAAAAAGTGTTATTATAAGTACAAGAACTATTGACTATGAGGGATAGAGTTTCATCATTGTTGGAGGAGCTACAAGTAGATATGGATGATGTTGATTGGGCACATCTAAATTTAGTAGGTTTTAGAGGGAGCCACCATTATCTCTATGTTCATCAAAATATTGGTATGATGGCATCTTTGATAAGTCGGTGGGATTATACCACCAACACCTTCTAGTTTCTAATGGGGGAGATGACCATTACTACTGAGGACATTTACTAGATCCTAAGATTGTTGATTCAGGGAGCCCTAGTATACACTATTGAGGATGTTGGACATGTGATAACACTAGAATAACTATATAGGGAGGATGTTTTAGATATCATATTTGTGGTTGGAGATTTTTCATTCCATTGCTTATAAATCTAGGTGCTAGGAGAGAGATTAGTGATGACCATGCTCATGTTACAATTGACTTACTATGTATTCCCTAATTTGGGTGGAGGATAGTTACCATGAGCTTCATTATAGTTATAGTATATAGGTTTGAGCATAGGACCATATTTTCTTGGGCACCCTCATTGCTAGGGTAGATCTACAAGGATCTATGGAGTTGGCGTACAGAGTATCACATGGGTTTAGACATCACCTTTATGCTCCATTACTAGGCATACAAGTATATTCAGGTGATTCAACCACTTGGGACCCCATGGGTCAGGTTCAAAGAGATGGCATGTAGTGTAGGATTCCTTTGATGGGATGATGACCTAGTAATACCACATTCAAATAGGGTAGTGCATGATCTAGCATACTATAGATAGCTTTTTGAGGAGTTACAGATTGGAGATATTATTTGGAGTCCATATGTACACTTTTTAGCATGGCTTGGCATAGAGGTAGAGTTAGGGGATGTGGCCCATGAGAGGTGGGTATATGGATGATGGATGGACCGCATGGAGCTATTCTATTTTGACAAGGTCCATTGATAGTTTGGTGTAATACAAGATGTACCATTAGCCCCATGCTCATATAGGTGTGAGGATATAGAGATAGACTGGCCAGCACCTAACACCATATTTATTTGGATGGGAGTTCTAGAGGAGCCAAAAATATTAGATGTGGATGATGTAGGCTATATAGATGACTATGTCACTTAGTTTTTAAGAGAGATGGTGAGGCGATAGGAGAGACAAGTTAGACCTCAGCCAGAGGTGGTTATCGATGTGATCATAGAGGATGTCCTAGATACACATGGAGAGGAGGCACCTACATAAGATTATCCAGTATAGGATGAGTAAGGGACACTATGTGATGAGGTATAAAGATTATAGAGTGATCTTGATATCATCACATGATAGCAAGACTAGGCCATTCAGGAAAGGGATAGATACAGGGTAGAGCTAGAGCAGATGTGATATTCAATGGTTGAGAGGTCAACTAAAGATTTTAAAAGTCTAAGACCATTACCATAGGAATGATACCATTATATAGGTATAGGGATGTACTTTCCAAGTTACAATACTATGAGAGGATTGTACAGGATCGGCTACCAAAGGTTCCTCATTTTGCATCACATGTGGTTAGCCATAGCATATCACAGAGGACCCCAGGTGCCACTATTAGTTTAGGGAGAATTATAGGAGGGAGAGGAGGAGATGATGGAGTATATGATAGCATTCATCTCATTAATATATAGTTTACTTAGTAGACATGCACATCATATGGGTCATGAGCCTTTTATTACATTTGTATAGACACTTGAGATGTATATATATAGACTTATTTTTATGTTTTATAGATGGATTATGTTATGTATTTAGAGATTCATTGATCATTTAGATGGATGGAGTATGGTTTATGTGTTTATAGATTCATTAATTATTTATATGGATGGATTATGGTTTATGTGTTTAGAGATTCATTAATTATTTAGATGTATGGATTATGGTTTATTATAGATGGTTTTATTAATTATTATCATGATGCAAATTATGGATTTATTTATGGATTATGTGACATTAATGAGATGAAAATTATGGTCTATGCTTATGTATTTTATGTGATGTTATGAGATTGAAATTTGTATGTTCTTATGGATTATTTGACATTATGATGTTTACGGATTACATGCTTATATTAAATGGAGTATGATTTATGGATTATGAATTCTTAATGAACATAAAGCATAAATCCATCCCACATTGTCTTGGACCACAACCAAAAAGATGGCATCTCATCTATATTACATATGCATCCTCAACTAAAGGATAATAAACATTGACACAACCTTGGGTAATCAAGATATGATTATTAGGATTAGATGATTTTGATGGGATAAAGGGTGGAGAATAGTGTCACCCATATTTCAAGAATCAAGGTTTCTTTTTCAAGAATTAGTTTATGCCATCAAGTAGACTAATCAATACGAGAAGTCTACTGCTTAGAAATTTGATCGATGTGGGAAGCTTTCTTGGGATTTTGCTTTTGACAATCATAATTTTTATATGCTTTGTTGCTTTTAGGGATTTTGAAAATGGCATAATTTTCAAAACTGATCAATGAAAGAAGTTTTTTTCTTAGTAGCCATCCTTCGAGGGAGTAGTTTACATTTTTAAATTTTTGCATAGCTATCCTTTGAGGGATCGGTTTGTTTATTTTTGTCTTCTTGAATTTGATTACAGTTGTCCTTCTAGGGATCAGTCTATTTATTTTTCCCTTTTTCATTTGGATTTTTATACTTGATTTTTTATTCTTTCCCAAAATAATACTAGCATAAAAATATCCTTTTAAGATAATTTCCATAATTCCATCATATGAAATGATTGTGTTATCTTGAAAAATAAGGGTATGTAGGAGATAAGGGAAATAATGATTTGGGGTTTCTCCCAATATAGGTGAAACTTATCCAAGAGAGAATGTTATGAATAGAGTTAGGGTATTCATATTCAAGGCAAAGATTACAATAATTATTGGATAACCACATAACTCTCATATCATTATTAGGTATAAAGGGATATGATGGAGCTGACTACTCGAGATGAGCCAACATTTAATAACTATAAAAAGGACACAAATTCAAGGCATTAAGAGGTTCATGTTCTATTTTAACATCAAGAAAAGCTAAATTATATGCCCCAAATCCATATTTATGGGTTATGATGTATGGTCCAAGCCAAGTAGGAGTAAACTTACCCCTTTTACTTCATTCCATATTAGTGACATGTTGATTTTATTTAAGCACAATATCTCTAATATTAAATTCATGTTCTTTTACATGTTGATTATATGTTTGCTTTAACCATTCTTGACATATACGAAGGTGGTCAATGGTTAATGCTCAATGTTCATCTAAGAATTCAAGCTAGGACAAATGCTCCTAACAAAAATCCTCATCAGAAACAATGTCTCTAAGAGAGACATGAAGGGAGGGAATTTGGACTTCCAAAAGAAGTACCACTTCCATACCATAGACTAGAGAAAAATGAGTGGCACCAGTAGGGGTTTGAATACTAGTTCGATATGCCCATAAGGCAAAAGGGATAGGAAGAGGCCAATTTTTACCAACTTCATTAATGACTTTAGTTAAGATTTTTACTAAAGTTTTATTATATGCTTTAGCTTGACCATTAGCTTGAGGATAGTAAGGTGAGAAAAAAATTAATTTGATTTTAAATGAATTGCATAACCCCTAGACTTTCTTATTCTTAAAATATTTTCTATTATCTATTATAATTTAATAAGGAATTCTAAAATGACAAATAATGTAATTATGGATAAACTCCATAATCATTTCTACCTTGGTCGAGATAAGCAGCACAAATTCTACCCACTTAGTGAAGTACTCTACGGTGGTGATAATAAAGCCATGACACTGAGAGGATTTAGGATTAATCTACCCTATAAGATCAAGCCTCCACTAGGAGAATGGAAAGAGTCTCTTACTTCCTATAAGGCTTTACTAGGGACATGAGACAAGTTTGGATGATGCTGACATTTACACACCTCTTAACATATGCACAATAATCTTGATTCAAAGTAGGCCAATAGTAACCTAGACGTAAGATTTTTTGGTGATTGTATGGCCATTAAAATGTCCACCACATGAGCCATCATCAACTTCTTGGATAGCTAAATTAGCTTCATGTTTTTAGAGGCAATTGGAGAATAATGCCATCAAAACCATGCTTATAAATAACTCCCCCTAGTATGACATAGAGGGTAGATTTTTGCTATAAAACATGCCTAGAACCTTTGGTTATATGAGGAGGGGATGTTCTATAGAAAAATAATTAAATATTTTTGCATACCATAGCTCATTGATATTTTCCTTGATATTATGGATGGATGAAAGATCCATCCTTGTATAATAAGGATGATTAAGTTGGTAGATAAGGATAAGCAACTTAGACTCCTAAGATGAGGATGGGATAGAGGATGTGAGAGATACCATCGTATCTATAAACTTATTAGTAGACCTAGGAGTAGCTTGGATGGCATAACATTTGAATACAGATAAAAGTTGATCAGCTAAAGTTTAATATCTTTGGAAGATATCATTCTTAAATTGATACACACCAATAATTGATTGATTACCAATTGAGAATCCCCATAGATGTTAAGGGATCTGACTCCTAGTGTAAGGGTAGTTTGGAGTCTTATGATCAATGGTTCATATTTAGTGATGTTATTGGTGAAATCAAAGTCTAAATTCAAATAGAGAGGCATGGGAATATCTTGAGAAAGGATTAATATAACCCTTGCATTGCCTCTATGCTAACACTTGGATTCATCAAATAATAAAGTCATTTGATATCCTAAAATTGACTAAGATATGGATGTAATAGACTCACTAGGAAATTCATAATTTACTAGCTAGTTATTACTAAGAGGTACATCAACCAATTGATCAGCAATAATATATCCTTTAAAAAAAATTAATGGATAAATTTGAAATCAAATTTACCTAGAAGCATAATCCATCTAACCATTCACTGAGTCTAGTAAGGCTTGGAATGCAACAATTTAAGGGGATCAGTGCTCATAATTATGTACATCTTATGGTTAAGGAGATAATGATGAAGCTTAGAGGCTACAAAGACCAATTCTAGGCATAACTTCTCCTTATGCAAATAACATGTTTCATATTCTATGAGGGTGTGACTTATATAATAGATAGCTTACTCCTTTTGATGTTCATCTCGATGAGAAAGATAGCACCCAAAGCATGATCAATATTCGATATATAAATAAAGAAAGGTTTTCCTTCCTTAGGTAGAATAAATATTGGAGGATACAAGAGGTATTATTTAAGTAAATTAAAGGCTTATTGACACTTAGAATCCCATATAAAGTGATTTTCATTCTTTAATAGATAGTGGAAGGGTTGACACCGATCGAAGACTTGAGAAATAAAATGATGAATAGACTGGAGCTTGCCTTGTAAAATATGAAGCTGCTTAAGGTTGGATGGAGGAGGCATTTTTAAAATGTCCTTAATTTTAGTAGGATCTACTTTTATACCTTGAATATAGACAATGAAGCCCAAAATTTTACCCATTAAGACACCAAAAATGCACTTTTTGAGATTTAGGCACACACGATACCAGAGTAAATGATCAAAGATAACCTTAAGTACTGATAAGTGATCTTTGTGGAATTTTGACTTTTCAAGGAGATCATCTACATAGTCTTCAACAATTTTATGAATTATGTCATGGAATATATAAGTCATGGTCCATTGGTAAGTGGATCTAGCATTCTTCAAACTCAAGGGCATAACACGATAGTAGAAGGTTCTTCAAGGAGTAATAAATGTAGTTTTATGTTGATATTTTGGTATAATAAGTATCTAATTATAATTAGAGAAACCATCCATAAGGGATAGCATTTCATGGACAACTGTTAAGTCTAATAACTAGTCTATATTAGGAAGGGGAAAATCATCTTTCAGACAAGCAAGATTTAAGTCACAAATGTCAGTACAGATGCAAAGTCCCCCTATAGATTTAGTGATTGGGATGATGTTAGAAATACACTAAGGATAATCAATGGGTTGAATAAAATTATTAGATAAAAGGCACTACAATTCCTCATTTACAAGGAGTGTGATGTGAGGATGCATCTTGCGGAGCTTCTACCTTACTGACTTAGCATCAAGAAAGGTAATGATATTATGGATAACAATTGAAGGATTAATACCAAGCATATCACTATATGACTAGGCAAAGGCTTTTCCATGATCTAATAAAAAAGTGGTAAAATCCTAATTTTCTTGCATATCTAAGGCTTTGTTAACTTTAACAATCCTCAGGGCTTCTTGAGACCCGATATTAATATCAGTATTGGATTCATTTAATAAGCTAGACATTTTGGATGAGAGAGAATTATGTAAATAATATTTTTTAACACCTAGATGGGTCAAGATTGACTCATCATCTTGACACTAAAAATAGGAATAGTTTATGTATCATGTCCTATTAAGCTAGGATATACTAAGGGGATGGTTCAAATTTCACCATCATAGTGGAAGATGAGGGGTTCTAAGGAGATCATATTGACTAAAAAAAGTTAGGAGGGATGGATACAATATCACTAGTTGAGTAAGATGTGGTGGAAGAGGAAGATAATTCTTCTTCTTCCAAAAATGGTAGAAGAATAGGTTTGGGGGAAGATTTAGAATCTTTCTTAAAACCTAGATGATGCTTTTCATGCAATTTTTTGAAATCTCTTAATGCAATGTCATGAGGACCTTGGTCATATCTACCCATGCCAAAACCTTTCTAGGCACAATGATAAATATAGGCATGTACAAACTAAGGGTTATTAAAAAATAATAATTTAGAGGTAAATGGTCTAGCATAGGTGCCTATATCAAATCATGAGGGAATTTGATCAATCCCACCATAGACTAAATGGGTACATAATAAAGGTGGTCCAAATGGAATGAGCTCACTTAGGCTGGGTGAATACATGGGTTTTTTATTGGGATGACCATATTATCTCAGAGTGATTAAAGTTTTGAGATTTAATAACTGGTATTCCCCTATTGAAATTTGTTACATCATAGAGTCAATGGACTCTAGAGTAGGTAATTTTGAAGCAAGGATAATTCTGCTAGTTGAGGCTTGACTATAAGATAAGGGTAAGTCTATGTTAGGTGAAGTTATAATGACATCATTTGGTCAAAAATTAAAATTACACAATTTAAAAGGATGAGGATCAGTGAAGATAATATGGTTTTGGCCTTCATACTCAAATTTAATGCATCGATGGATAGTAGAAGCAACACATCACATTGCATGAATCCACGGATGTCCTAATAAGATCTTATACTAGAATTCCCATTATATAATATATAAGAGTTCATGGAGGGTATGAGAACCTACATAGATATGGAGGATAACTATTCTTATCATGGGTGCTATGATGTCATTAAATGCACACAAAACTATTGGGGATTAGGATTCAATGGTTTTGAGTAACTGTAACTATTGAAGGGCACATGAAGAAATAATACTAATACTAGCCCCATTGTCAATCATAACTCTCTTAATTTGCATTTGATCTATCTAATATATGATGAAAAGTAGGGGATCTTTACCTTCAAGTGATAATGGAATAACCTCATAATCAATGAAACTAACAACTGACACCTTTTGAAGGGCTCCTATAAATGCTAAAAATGGTTGAGGCTCATTTGGATAAACTTCAATATCTTGGAGTGCTTCTATCATTGCATGTTGATGTTAGGGAGAATTCTTGATAAATTCATATAATGACATCATCATAGGTACCTAATGGAGTTTTTTTAATATTGGAAGTTGAACCAACTTTTTAGCTTTAGTCAGGGTAGTTAATATAATAGAAAACTTTGGCTTTTGTCTAGGTGTTTTAGGCATATTAGGCATAAGGGCTCCTATAATAGAAACCTTAGCTTTATTGTGGTTTTGGTTTTGAGAATGGGTAGTTATATGGATGACATCAATATACAAAATAGGTGGATTGGAAGATGCTATTGACTCCTTATCACTTATGGGGCTAGAAATATTATGGGTGAGAGGAGTGGATGGAATAGTGACCTTATGCTTAGGACTTTGATCATTTAAATTTTCAATCAAGAGATCATCATCCTAGATCAACTATTGGATTACAACCTTAAGGGCTTTACAATTTTTTGTATCATGTATAGGTACTCTATGATATGCACATATTTCCTGAGTTCTATACCATGCAGGTCTTTGAGGATGAAGGTTAATAGACCTTATATGTGGTAGCATAATAAGGGATGTATCCAATAATTTTTTCAAAATCATAGCATAAGATCCTTTAAAAAGATAAATTATCAGTTTTATAGGGACTTTGATAATAGGATATTTAGGCAAAGTATTAATTACTTGGCTTTGTCACTTACCCCTTACAAGAGGGATAACTTTAAGCTCCTTTTTAAATTCATCTAATGGTCCCTTAATGGAAAAAGTTAGATATAAAGATGGAGGTATACTTATCAATAAATAGGGATTTTATATTTTCCCTCACATTTGAGTAGAAACACCTACAATAGGGGGAGTCACTCTAAAGGATGGATGAGGGCCTAAAATAGATCATGAAGATGGTATAAAAAAGTGAACCCCTTTACCTTTTCACATATCAAAAAAAGAGGGAGGACTTGAACTAAGGTTATTGACTTTCAGTGGTTGAGATAAATAAACTTTAATGTGAGGGTGACCTAAGGATTTGATTGGTGAAATATTGAAATAATCATCCCTACTATCGATAATAAGATCTTTACCCTTTCCTTTAGTACTTTCAAGATGATCGAGTGATATGGTAAAGGATGGTTCCAAAGGGTGAAGGTTTTGTGCAAAAGGATAAGATCTCATTAATTTTTTACCATGATGAGGCTCGCTACAAATTAAAGGGGTAAAATTTTCAACTTTAGAAGTGTCAAGATGTTTATCAGTAATATCTTGAGGATTAATTTCATTTTCCCTTTTAAGAGGTTCACTACAAGAGGGCAAAATAGATGGTTCACAAGAATGGTCCCATGTAATAAGATCAAGGAGTTCTATGGGAATTTTGGGACTAGTTATAATGACCTCAAGTTGACTCAAATCAAAATCATCTCTTGTAAGGAGATCCAAGACCGAAGGTTCTTCCAGAACTTCTTTAGGTAATAACTGGTCATGGATTGTATTAATCAGGTGTTGACTTTGATTTTACATCTCCCTAAGGTTAGCTTGGATGGTGTTTGATGTGGATGGATGGTTAGGAAATGGTTTCTTAAAAATATCTAAATATTGATTAGGAGGAGCATTGGTATTATCCAACTAAAGGTCCCCCTTGTCAATAAGGTTCTGTACTAATCATTTGAAGGATTGGCACCATTCTATGCCATGTCCTATTACGTTGTGGTAAGCACAAAATTCATCTTCTTTGTACCAAGTGGGTTTAGGATACATATCATTGACTGGTCTAATTAGAGGGATCTCAATGACATTTTCTTGTACGATTTTATCTAATACTGAAGCATAAGGCTCTCTTATAGGGGTATATTTCTTAGGGAGAGAATTCTTAGAGGGAAAACAAGTAAGACTCCTAGGTTGTTGCATCTAAGAGGTAGAAAATATAGATTGATTGGATGTTGGAGGGGAAGAATTTTTTATGGTAACTGCATTTGCTGCCCTTTTTATTTAGGATTATTGCTATTATTTTTAGATGGGTCATATTTAAAATTCTTATAATGCAACTTAACCTTTCCCTCTTCAATGCCACAAAGTTCAAGCTTATGAGCCATGATAAAGACTTCATCAAAAGTATTGAAATTCTAAATCTACAACATGGACAATATATGTTTTTCACAAGACTAAGAACACAAAAACAATTCAATCAATTCCATCTGTAGTAAAGAAAAGGTTAATTGGTTGATTAAGCTATGCCATCGAGCCATAAAATCTAATATGGATTCATCATCAAACTATATAATAGTGTAAAGTTCTATGATAGTCACTTTTTGAGTAATGTTAATTGAGAAGTGTTCTAATAAAATTTGGGCCAACTACCTAAAATAAAAAAGGGAATGGAGTTATACTAATCTAATGCAACTCTAGCTAATGATATGGGAAATATCCTCAGTAAGAAATCATCTTCATGTGATATAAGATAGCATGCATGTCTAAAGGCTCTAAGATTCTACTGGGGATCTTCTTTATTCTAAAATTTAGTGAATTTAGGATGTTCCCACTGTGAGGGGTATGGTTGGATAAGAATAGAAGGATTTATAGGATCATTACAAATATATTCATATGTGAGAACTGTATTATGTCCTGAGGTGGAAGCTTCCAAACTATCCATCCTATTCATAAGGATATTAAGGAGGTATACTTGAGTATTATTCTAAGGCACACTTCCTAAGACATTCTACTAAGGGAGTTGATAACTTAGTAAATAACTAGACATAGGTTGTAAGGGAAAATATATTGTTGTAGTAGACATAATAGGTTGAGATGTGGCTACGTATTGAGGGATTTGTAATGAAATATTCTAGTATGGGAAAGACTATAAGTAGTTATCACTAGTTGGGATAAAGCTAAATAATGGATGGTTGAGGGGACATACTACTAAAAAGGTTGGGTATAAGGGCCTTGTTAAATCTAAGGGACCTGTTGAGGCTAAGGGATTTGTTGAGGTTGAGGGATTTGTTGAGCCTGAGGGAGAACTTGAGAACTATATGCTATAGTTGTTCTAATGGGTGGTAGACTAATTATAATTGACATTACTAACATTTGAGGGGGTATAGTGGATATAGGTTGAGAGGTATTTTGGACTTGAGAGATGGGATTTGAAGCACTAGTAGATACTATGGGTGGTTGATTCTCTAAATATTAGATCACTTGAGCATCAGAGCCAGATGGAATGGAGGAAATAGATACCATGGCTATGGTAAATTCCTTTGTATTCTTATTTCCCTTGGGAAGCATCCCATATTCATACTATGACTCTTGGGCATGGGGGAAAGGGGAAATATGTATGGCTCAATTATGAAGGTAATAGTTAAGAGCGTCAGGGTTATTATCTAGTATTTCAATAAAGGAAGGATCTCATTGAGGATTAAAGTGTGGGAATTTAGGATTCTCAAAGGACTCAAGGGTATAAGAAGAGCTAGGCATATGTTCCATAGGAGAGGATGTAACACCAGCTTTAGATTCTAACTTCTTTGATTGTTGCCTAGTTAAAACCATGAGGCAGAAAATAAAGTTAAAAATAAACAAATGAATAAAACAAAAATTAATTTTTTAAAATTATCTAATTTTAAATATGGATGAAAGACACACACACACTAAAATAATCCTAAAAAGGTTTTTAATCTCCTTTTAACATTAATATGTGAAGAAAGATAAAAATAAAGAAAGGATAATGAAGGTCCTAAGAAAATGGCAGTCTAAAGATGGTTTCAGGTATTTATGTTTTGGTGCTCAAAATAAATCTATAATAGTATTGATATGTGGCTTGGTACTTGGGGCTTTATCCTCTCACATCATAATCCCATAGCCAATGTGGGTGCTTAGCCAAAATATATCAATAATCAGATATTATACTCAGCTAGATAACTGAGTTGGTTCTTCCCTTGGTGATGAAATCCAAGTAGGATCATCAAGAAAAAGGTTTTTGTGAGGTGATGAAATCCCTATTAGCTCCTTATGTTAGGTTTTTTGATGTATTAATTATTATAATGTTTTGGTTCATTTGTGGATAAATTTAATACTACAATAGATTTCCACCTAAATTATTCTATGTGAATTACTGAGGCAAGCAAAAATGGATGCAACTTATTTTAACCTTAAGAGGAAATAAAATGAAAAGTCTAGATTTATTTGAATGAATGCAACAAACAAATAAAGAGAGAAAATATTTAAAATTCAAGAATGAATTTCTAACAAATAAAATGAGACCTTATTGTCCCATTAGGCGTGCTAAAATGTTTTATTAGTTTTTCATTTCTTTTCAAGATTTTATAATTAACTACTAAGAAAACAAATGAAATGCAGGGTTTGAAAGATTACCTATGGATGAAGGTTTATTTTTGCACCATTGATCAAGCTTGATTGTGATAACTCCTCTTTAGCTGGGGAAGAATGACCTGTAACTCACTGCACTTAAATAAAAAATTGATTAATAGGATAATGGGTGGGTTTCCTGGTATAAAACCAATCCCAAGAAGCAACAAGATTCCTTACATGGATGTAAGCCCATGTTCTAACATTCAAGTTTATTTTTAAACATGAAATTACAATGATAAATAAGATATGAATAAAAAATGTCAAAAATAATTAATTGATAAGAATATTTATACGATCAAAATATACATCCCAAAATTCAATAGCAATGTCTATGTCTTCTTGGATTATAGCTTTGTTCATCAATATGTGTGAAATCATGTATGAAAACCACAATACAAAGTCCTAGCTCAAAATCTATATCACTCTGATCTGTAAAGAGAGGTTGAGGGACTATGGGAAGATCAAATATGTTAGATAAATCATGCACTAAACTAGGCAGGGTCATCTACATGAATAGACAGAAGTTTTAGAAAATAGAATGCAGATGTTATAGAATGTTTTAAATATTTAATAGGGATTGATGTTGATTTAGATGGATCAACATCGATTCTATAAATACTATCAAATAGTGAAAATAGACTATAATAACAATTTGTATTTTTAATAAAGTAATGAAAATAAAATGGAAAATAGACAGAGATAGAGATTTAATAGATAGAGAACAATTTGATAGATATTTAAGATTTTAAACAAGGTGTTTGTGATTATTTTAATTAAAAGGACATAGACTTGCACTGATCCCATAAGATTGATGTTGATTCAAATGAATTGATGGTGATTCTATGTATAATTAATAAATATTAAAAATACTATAATAACGACCTAATTTTTGATAAAATAATGAAAACAAAATGAAAATAAAACACAAAGACACAACATTAAATGAGAAATTTGAAAAACATACAAGATACTGACCTTTAATGGTTAAAAAATGGATGCCAAAAGGAAGATGAATGACCTTCCCAAAATCACCTAGAAATAACTCCTTTAATGGTAACAAAGGTGCTTGAAAGGTCTATATGGATTCATCACTATTTTCTATAGTAAATCATGATAGAAAATAATCTCGTTACATTCAAACTCATTCCTCTCAAGTAATGGAAGATTGCTACAATTTAAAAGATCAACATTGATTCCAATAGATTGATGATGATCTTAGAGAATCGACATCGATTTACTAAAGATGGATGGAGGCTAAACAAAATTCCATTCCAATAGATTAGCATGGGGTAAAATGGGGTTTAAATGGGTCTGAGGTTGTTTGGGTCATTTTAACCATGGGATAGGTTGTTAGGATATTGGGTAAATTTAGTTTTTATTTGATTTTTAGATTTTATGGTTTTAGGGGTAAAAAATGGTAATTACTATTTAACCATAGTAATTAATTTATAAACCTAGGTGGTAAAGGGAAAATGATAGTAAAATGTAATTATAAAAATAATTACACATGGGGGGCATTATGACATAACGATGCATAATATTAATAAAAGGTGTATAAATTTAGCATCTACACATAGGGTAAGGTGGCCAGGTGAGGTGTCCAAAGGAGATTTAACCAATATAATTAAACAATATAATTAATTACATGTGCCTAAAGGGTAAAAACATAGGTTAGGGAATTAAATAAGAAAGGGGCTAAGGGGTAATGCAATCTAGGTAATTTTGCAAGGGATTAGTGTAATTCTAGTGTCTACACTATCCTTCAGACATCTAGGCTCAACTTTCTTAACCTATTCTTTTCCTAATTTATGATTCTTCTTCTTTGCTTAACTTATTTTCTACTAATTTTTTGGCAAAAAATCCTAAACTCAGGGAGTTAGACTACTACAAATATATGTTTGAGAATCAACCAACCACAATCCACTTGCCAACCCATGCCTCATTAAGGTATGTTCTTTTCCATGTTCAATTAAGGTGTATAGTGGCTATTGTAAGCTTTTGTGGTTGCTCCATAGATTCACTTACCTCTTTTCCCACTTGATTTTAGTCTAAATAAAAAAAGAAATATGTATCAGTTAGTTGATATACTATATATACAATGTAATAAAGATCAAATGATCATAAGACAAGAAGTTTCACCAACTAAAATTAAAGGCTAGTTGCCTAAAATATATGCTAAGTCAGGAAAGGTGATGAACAGTAACTCAAGAAATTGACTTCTTAACATGAGTCTAATAAGGGTTTAATAATAAAGCTATTTTGTGATAAAACCATGTTTGGTGCAGTCTCTTTCCTTAATTGGAATTTTTCATATTCTTTCACACTTGATGCACACATCAAAATCCTCTAACCTAATAGCCAAAGCTATAGAATTTATTCAAACAAGGAAATTATAATCAATTAACCATACCCAATCATTCATGGAATATCAAAATCCACATAGATAATTAATATGATTCAATACAAACATTTTTTCCATTCCATAAGTTTATAATCAATGTTTCAACATGATTTAAGTCAATATATCTCATATACATAATAAAATTTCATAAAGAGACATTGAGTAAAGAAACATAAGCATAATTATTTCATATGTAACAATAAAGCAAGATTGATAATAATTCTTTCTTATGGTTCTCAACACATTAAAAACCTTCATAAATCCTTGCATGCCTTAGGTGGACGTGACTTAACAACATAATTCAATAATTAGAACATATAAGTCATAATTTCATAGTCATCATTGTCAAAGCTAATCACTATATAAAATAGGGCCTTATATTTTGCATGCCCTCTAGTTTATCCTAAAACAATACAATTTTTCCATCACATGACTTAAATTCATAAATGTGTGACCATTTTTTTAATGTAGTTAGCTCAAAATTCCACTAATACTATATTATCATGCATGCCAAACTTCATGAAATCTGCTCTCCACTAAATGGAAAAGTTAAAACCATAATGATATCCCCATACCTAATTTCCTCCAAAGACTACAAGATAACCCTAAATTTTGGTTTGATATGTGAATGGCAAAGGTTCATTCCCACTTCTCCAAAAATTACTCAGCTAGAACCTTCCATAATTTTACATAAGAAACAATTTCCCTAATTTTTTAAGACTTTACAAAATGACCAATACTTGGGCATCTTTTGTCTCATATCCCTTAGGCCACCAAAAGTGGGTTAATTAAAACTAGGTAATTATTTGCATGTTAACATACAAGTAAAATGGACTAAATAATATCCTAAAACCTAATAACTTAAAATTGAATAAATTAGATCCATGTTTAATCATAATTTAACAAACCAACATTTAGCTCACACATCTTTTTCATAAATACACACAACAATTTTTCATAACATAGTTAATAAATAATGCTAACAGGAGAATATGTACTCAAACACGTTTACCCACAACATAGCAAGTGCATAACCTATAATCAATCAAAATTATACAATAATAATTGTAACAATAGATATTTAAAGTTAAACACACAACACATCCAAATAATACCAACACCATTATTTCATATTGGCATACAAAAGTGTGTGTGTGGGTTCAATTTCATTTTCTATCCCCATTTCTAATATCTACATCCTCCCCCCTATGTTGATATCCCTTTGTTCCACTCAATGAGGGTGAGATAATCTTGCAAGCACCTTAATCAAACAAAACAATAGTTAGTTTGAGCTTATAATAACATAAAAAAATACTCAAAATGTATATACATCAAGTTAGCTATTATAAGACAAATTAAAGCTACAAATGAAATCATCTCAACATAATATTACAATACACAAAATTATAGTATATCAAATACATGTGAAGATGTCCTCCATCATGATAGACTAGGAAAGAAAATAGGAAATCTATCTAATCAAATAACATAGATATCTAAATATATCTTTAGAATCAAAAAAATAACTATTCATTAGTTTATTATATTTCATAATATTAATGTAGTTTGTAAAGAGTAGGACATGATATAACATCTATAAAACCAACAAATGAAATAGGTCAATTATGAATCAAATAAAACTCAACTATTTTAAGATATTTAAATCAAAATTATTCCTTCTATACATAAAGAGAGGGTGAGAGAGGGATAGAAAGAGAAAAATAATTCCTTCTATACTAAAACTATTGTGTATACAAAAAATTTAAAAAATATATAGAAACTTTATGTAATTTTATTTCCCAACCTGAGTATAGAGTATTGCAGTACTAATTACAACCTCAATAATAAAATCTAATCTAGATGGGATACCTAATATAGTAGTAATCTTATTTACAAGAAATAAATGAAGTTAAATATTAGTCAATTGAGTAAATATATACTAAAAGATAAAATTAACATTCATTTGCATACATAAACAAACTATAATTAATTAAAACTATGTGTCAAATACATATGTTGAAGTAGATAAGCCCAACATAACTAGTTGTGTGATGATGAGAGTTGGTGAAATAACTACAAATGGCATATACTCTGGCATGTTAATGTCTTAAAGTGATAAAGCAAATACATATGACATATACTCTAGCATGTTAGTGTCCTAAGGTCCTAAAGTAACTAAAAATGGTATATCCTTCGATGTGTTAGTGGCTTGATTTGCCAAATAAATTGAATATGGAATATATTGTGTACTAGTGTGTAAAGATGCTAAAGGAATTTTAAATGGAATGTACTAGTATGTTGTACAAATGTACGTCTAGTCTCCATAAGTGTGCTTATTGGATTTGTAGATGTAACCCATGTATTTATATCCTAAATAAGATGTCCATTAAACTTCCTCCCACATGATGTGCAATGATGTATATGAAATTTAGGATGATATATAGCTATGACACCACTAGTATGAGGGACATTAGCACTAATAATAGGATAAACACTACTAGATGTTTCATTTCTTGTATCTTGTGTATAACTTCTCAGTAAATGCATCTTATGGTTAATCATAACCTATGTGAGACTAGTAACTACCTCAAGGGTGTTTATCTATGTACTTTGATATAATATTTTGGGGATATAAGTATGTGTTATTATCTTTTTATTTTTTTGAACTCATTTTTGGCAGTTTTAGTTCTACCTAGCACCAAGTTTATCAAATGAGGACACACCTCCCATACGTCGAGAGGCCTATTGAGGACAAAATACCCCCTATTTCTAAAAATTAGGGACCCTTGAGAAACCCTAAAGATTGATCCTGAAAACATGACATGTCTAGATCATTTGTACAATTTAAAGATCATCCACTTAATTAAAGGCAAGCTTGTTAATTTTATTTTTGATTTAAATTTGTATAACATTACTAAAAAATAATATTTGTGTCTTTATTTTTAGGTTCCATGGTGTTCTTCCTAAGAAATTCATGTTCCAAAACCCTGGCAAAACCCTTAGTTCAAATTTGAATACTACTGGGAACTAAATTGGTAGGAACCTTTAAAATCTATTTTGGACTTAAGCATAAACTTCATGTTTAAAGATTAATCATGTTTTGTAACACTATTAAAGCTTAATATAAAATATTCTTAGGTCCCCTTTATTATTTCCCCCTTTAAGTTCTTTATATTTCTAGCTGGGTCTAATATTCATTTTATAGGGTCCCCTCTTAATATTTCTTAACTTGGTCCCTTTGATCTATACCTTAGCATAAAGTTTTAATCCTAAGGCCCCATTGTATTTATTAATACAAATGGGACCTTAGCCTTAATATCTTATCTTAAACTCATAATACTCATGTCCAATTTTATATTAACTTGGTCCCTTTGATAAATGTCTTAGCCTAAAAATTTAAACCTAAGGCCTCGACGTATTTATTAATATGAACAGAACCTTAACTTTAACACTCTAATCATAAGTCTTTACTTTAGTCCCAAGTTATGACTTAACTTCCTTGTTTCTCACAAGTCTAATGGCATGTGCTTCATCATAGGGTTTGATCAAATGAAGCAAGAAGGACCCGAGATTTAGATTAAAAATCATATAACTTAGATGATCTAATGGTTCATGCTTACTCATAACCTTTCAATCAATTAGCATGAGTAAAAACCAATAGAATCCCATACATAGCCCTTGGACCAATCACATTCAAGATCTTAGATCATGATCAATTATTCTTGCTTCATCATAGATTGAAGATCAGATAGAGAGAAGACATCATGGAAAATTCAAAATCCCAAGAGATCCATAAGATTGACATACAACACCCTTACATTTAAAGATTAAAATCAAAAGGACCCACCTAACAAAAATAACTAATCATGATCAAGCTCCTAGATCATGATATTATGGCTCTCGCTTTATCATAGATCTTGATCCAATATATTAAATCAAGTCCAAGATCTTGGGAAGCCCCATGGAGATGCCAAGTGGTACTCTTGTATTGGGTCATAGAATGTTGATGAGCTTAAAATTGATGTTTGCATGATTATCATTTGACATCCATGAGGGAATATTTGACATCCACATGACTATTTCACTAAATTTTAAATCTATTTGATGTTTAAGGAGAAATAGAGATGAAGGGTAAGGATTAGATATTAGAGAGAACCCAGATTGGTTGCACATCATATCTAGATGATGTTAAGCACTCCTCTTTAGCTAGGGAGGACTACTTGAAAATAATAAATCACTACCACCAAAAATATTTGTTAGTAGATATATGAATGGGCTTCCAAGCTACATGCTTGTTCTTGGAAGTGTCAAACTTCCTTAGGGATGACAGTCCATTTTTTGAAAAAAAAATGTTAATGAATAAAAACTAAAAGAGAGAGTAAGAGAGAGATATTCATATCATTTTTGTAGTCTAAGTGTATCAAAGAGTGATACATTATAGGTAATGTGAGTTATTAGTGTTTTTAGAGGTTGTTTAGGCAAGCTTAGAGAAGGTGATGGAAATACATAGTCACTGACGTCGGTTAGGCTACTGATGTTAGTAATGAGATATGACCGATGTTGGTTATATGACCAATGTCAGTAGGGGAAGTAGGTTCTCAAGAAGTTACAGGAGACTTTTCTAAGCTAGGAGGTAAATATTGGTTAAGTTTGTAAAGTTGGGAAGAGTTTTAAGAGAGTGGGTAAGACTCAGGTGGGTCTAGATAGAGGGTTGATATTTTTGAAATAGAGGGAAATAGGCAAAGGAGTTTTAAAACTCCATAGGGAGAGTTGGGATGTTCATAAAATGATAAACAATATAACATAAAGTAATTGTAAAATGACTATTTAAAGGAATTATACAACACAAATATATACTTAGCTAGTAAAATGGATGAACTATGAGTGACAAATAGATGGATATGATGAGGAATATTGAATAAATACATGAATAGAAAAGACAAGGATGTGCTACTAGTTTAGAAGAATCCAAGATCTGTGTAGTATATCAATTCCTAATCTAGACTAGTTTGTGCAGAGTAACAGTAAGCCTAGATATATAAAGTTGAATGTCAAAGCCTATACATGAATGATTGATTTTTTTTATTTCTAATAACCTCAATATTAGCTTAGAATTTGGCTTAAGTAATTGATGTCAACAATCCCACTAATGTCAACTAAGGGTTGACCGACATCGATGGCATGGGAATATGTAAAAGGGATATTTTTAGTCTATTATTCTTTCTCTTGCCAAGTGTGGTATCCATTAGAGAATGGTATAAATACAAGGTTAAGAAGAGCATAGTTAGTTAGGAATTTATGTTAGGGGTGAGAACAAGTCATGGTTAGTTAGGATTAGGGGACTAAGTCTTGAGGTGACTCGGAAGGTAAGAATTAGTCTTGGGATGAGGTGGCCAGGTAAGGTGGCATAAGTAGTTTCTAATTAACTTAATTAAATATTTTTTAAATTAATTAAATGTGTGAGGGGTGAAAACATGGGTTAAGAATACTAATTATTAAAAGGGGATCAAGAGGGGGTTTCAACACAAGTAGTTACGCACATGTGTGATATAATTTTGGTGTCTATGTTTTCCCCTTTTTGTCTTATAATTTATACTAACAAGTTTCAAGATAAAAATAGGAGTTGGATGCTCTAGGTATGGGTGTAGACACCTAAATTGTATCGACTCCCCTTGGTCCCTTACACACTTATTAATTTAAAATAAAATTACTTATTTTAAATTAATGACATCACCCTAGACACCTCACCTAAGACACCTCACCGAGGACACTTCGCCTTGGACACCTCACCACTAAGACCATTTCCTACCCCATGACTCACCCTATGACTAAGTCCTTCATATCATAATTACCTAAGACCCATTCCAACCTTCTAACCAACTCTCGTGCGTAATATGCCTGCCTTTTGACCATTCTCCAATGGACTATGCACTTGGCGGATGGAGAATGGGTTTTCTTAGCGCTTTTACTCATTCTTCACCCACCGACGTCGGTCAAATGTCGGCTGACGCCGGCAGGATCGCCGATGTCGATTACATAAACTGACTTCTAACATCAAGACTTCTCTCTTAGACTCTTCTAATCACGAATCCCAAATCACTCTCTCACTCAGATCTGGCTCTCTCTCTCTTCCTCTCAGACTCTGATACATCACTAGGCATTAGACTTCAACTAACACTCCCTTGGCCACAAAGACTCTACGCAAATCACTCCAGATTGAATTAGAAAATTGCACGAGGTCTTTAGCATTAAGCCACAACAGGTACAAGTGTTCAACACCTTGGTTCTTCATCTCACCAGAGCTAAGTATTTCTTCTGCCATTTCATTTCAGTAATTTAGAAAGCATTAGTAATTAGTTTCTATTTACTATTTCTAAATACTATCAACCAGACCTGGCTTTCTCCCTGGAGAGGCTGGAAATCCTTCTTCTTAACCTTACCCTTTTTGACAACCTACCCTCCACCTTTGTCCCTCTTAAGACCTTATTGACTTCTTGCAACCCTGCACAAACCTAGACTCCTTCAAAACCCCTCTGTCGACCATAAACCCATCCAAAACCCATCCAAGGCCATTGCCCTGACCAACATCGACCATTGCCCCTACCGATGTTGGTAGACTAACCGACGTCGACAACATTGACTAATCGATGATGGTAGACTAACCGGCGTCGGTGACTATGAGAGGCAGATTACAGGAATTAGGTACACATTATCTATTTCTCTTTCTTAGTCTTTCACTATTTATTTTATACAGCATTCTTCTTGTCAAATAAGTGGACTGTCATCCCTCAAGGAAGTCTTTGCACTTCTGGGACTGAGCGTGTGCTTGGCAGTCCACCATATCTCTATCTAACATTTTTCTATTTAAGTCTTTCTTATCTACAGGTGTCTTCCTCCATAGCCAAAGAGGAGATCCTACAACATCTGGATACGGTGCGCAACTTCATCTGGGTATCATCTAACCCCTGACCATTAACATTTAGTTTCTTTCTTCTTCTGAATGTAAAAGCAAAAATGAGTAGAAACATTCTAGCATGCCTAGTGGGACCCCTGTAATTTCCTTGGGTTCATCATTCTTTTTTCTTCTAAAAAAGGCAAACTCTTCATATAGATGCATTAGATTCTCTTTTTTCATCCTTCCTCTTCTTTCTTTTTCTTTCGAAAAGACACCATTAACACAAGTTAAAAAAAATATCTTTCTTTTTCTTCTTGTCACTTTTTCCTTGCATCTTAGAGTAGTGAAAATTCATACTCTCAACCTTTTCCCCACTTGTTTGCATCTGAACAAAACATTTTAATTTGGGTTAAAAACATTATTGCATTTCATTCCTGCTTGAATGCATATTTAGCTCATCTAGTGATTTAAGCGCATTATGAATAAATTGTAGTGCACATATGTTACACAACCTGACCACATTCACAATAAAACATCTAAACATACCTGAGACAAGGCCTGACTAGGATTTCATCACCTAGCAGATACCTTACCCTTCATGGCGATCCTACTTGGATTTCACCACCAAGAGGAGGACCCACTCTGTTCTCTGGCAGAGTATAAACTATAGGCGAAGTATATATTGGCTAAGCGGCCCAGCTCGGCTCTGGGTTCGTGAAGTGAGGGGGGCAAGCCCCTAGCACCAGGCCACATATGGAACCTAACACATATTTTTGAGCACCAAAACATAACCCAAAACCAACTTTACACTTCCTCTTTAGGACCCATTCTAAAAGCACAATTCCCAAACATACTCTTCTAAGGCATAAGCCACAACGACTCTAAAATTTATTCTTAGGAATTTAACGTTTAGAGTTTTCTTGCCTTCATCTTTTCTACTGTTCTTATCTAGTTTTTTGAGCTCGTGAGGATGCATCATTCTAAGGTCTAAAAATAACTCAGAATTTCTTTTTCATCCAAAAACTTTCAGTTTTTTGAGTTTCTAGAAATACACAGACACCGACATCGATTTTTCCACCGATGTCGGCAACTTTCTTCACCGTCATCAATTTTTTCACCAATGGTGGCAACTTATTTCACTGGAATCGATTATATTACCATCGTTGGCAACTTTTCATAACCGACATTGGTTTTTCCACCGACGTCGGTCACTGTCATCAAACTTTTCTTCCAAAATAGCAAGCTAAAAACTAGATTTTTTTTGCTATCAAACACACATTCTAGTTTTTTGAAATTGAAACACACAATTTCTGGAACCTGAACTTCCTCACCTTCAATGGTTTTGACGCATATTCAAGCCAAAACTCTTATTGACCACGCAAGTCAACAACCACTTCCACCTTCACCTTTCATACCAAGTCCCCTGATGGAGCATACTTCAAATAATGAACATAATCCTATTCAACCTACCCCCAACCAACCTCCAATTTTTCTCGAAGGGGATCAAAACTTTGAGAGATTCCTTGACCAAAATGTTAAGGCTCTCCAACACTATCTCGCAAGAAGATAAAGGTGAGACCCTTCAGGCAATCCTATTTTTGGGATGCCAACTTCTCTTGCTGAAGTGGCAATGACATCAACACCATCTGCTAGCCAACCCATCATAACTTAGGCTATTGCCTCGACCAATAACCCAACCATGGCCAATGCTCAAGATTTGGCCTTTCCTTCTATTTTTGGACCTACCTCCATCAGGGTTTTCATAAACCCTCAACCACAAACAATTCAACTAAGTTCTACACCATACTAGAACTTGATTGTCTCAACTCCACACACTCTTGTGCCTATAAATGTGGGAGTGACTACTTACCCTTTAACCAGTCTCACCACCATTCAACCACCTATGGTGATATCTAGTCAACTTGTGCCCTCCAACTTCATGGCACAAGCCCCCTTGACCTCAACATCGGTCTCTATGACAAACTACCAATAAGTTGCACCTATACAAACGCAACCAAGTACATCATACGCCCCTCCTAACACCTTCCAAGTACCTTACAACCTAGGGGGTGCCCATCCTACCAATCCATCAACTAATCTAATTAAGATGCTGATGGACAAGATGTCTGACCTTGAGACATCCATTTCCGGTTCAAGCAATGTTCTGTCATACGAATAAATATGCAACGAACCCATCCACCCTTCAGTCCCCATTCAACCATATCCTAACTAGTGGGAACTCCCCAAATTTACTTACTTTCAGAGTAAAGAGGACCCACAACAACATCTATGAGCATTTAGACACGCTTGCTACCTTATAGCACACGATGATGTGTTACTACTTCGCACATTTCCCATGTCACTTTTTGGCACCGCCCTTGACTGGTATAGTACTATTGCCAGTCATTCCCTCTTTTCCTTCACTCAACTCGCCCAATTATTCCTCGACCACTTTTCAATCAACATCACTAAAAAGGTCTCCATTATAGACCTCTATTCTATTCGATAATTTGATGATGAGTCCATAGCTGACTTCGTTGCCCGTTGGAGAGGTTTAATCAACCAACTCTCCTTTTCACTTCCTCAAACTGAGCTCATTGAGCTCTTTTCAAGAGCATGTGCCAAGCACATCTCATCTACTTTGTAGGTTCAAACATTCTGCACATTTGACGAAGCTTTCACCATGGCTTGAAAGCTTGAACTCCGTGTAGTCGAAGAAGACAAGGTCACATTACATAGTAAAAATACTAACGCAAAATCTACTGACCCCTCTTCTTTTAGACCTTCTTCTTCCCACTCCAAGTCCAAGGGAGTGGCCAATGTTGTGTTCGTTAGATCACCATCTTCTACAATGACCAACCAATCTCAACCTTATACATCAGACTACATCATAAAACAATTCCAACAATGATATGTATAGCATCAATACACTCCAATTAGAGAATCATACGTTTCCGTGTTGGATAAACTAGTCAAGCAGGGGGTCCTCAATCTCCCTCAAATTTGACCACCTTAATTTGACCCCTCAAAAGCCATCCCTACATGGTATAGGGAAAATGACTTCTGTAACATTCATCATGTCAAGGGTCATGACACAGACAACTGCAAAACTTTCAAAAACATCATACAAGACATGTTGGACAAGGGGGATCTTGTTTTGGATAACCCGAATGCATCGGCTAACCAAAACATGGATGTCTTTAGACAACCATTCCCTAACCATCCCCCTAGCCAAAATAATGTTTAGACCATAGTCAATGACCTTCAAGAGCGTAATATACGCATGGTCGACATGGTTTCTAACCAACCTCTCCCATAGTCTGAAGAGGTTAGTCAACCTATTTGTCCACCACAGGTAGAAGAGCCTTATTCTCCTATTTTTCTTCCACTAATGGAGGATAGTCCTCCATCCACCCCTCTTTCACATATAGGAGAGGCTATTTTGACCTCTCCCATATTAGAGGATGTTTTGATGGCACCAACACCGGCTGCCTCACCTTCATCCTTCTTATCATCAATGGGGGATCATATTTACCCCACTCCTCGACTACATGAGGAAGCCCTGATCATCCCTGCGCTCTATCCAACTCAAGAGCCACATTCTTCAATCCTTTCTCCATCGAGAGAGGAACTAGCCACCGCTCCCATTTTGGCTGAAGAAGATCTGGTGAAGGTAGATTTGAACCTCACCTCACACAATAGTATTCCTCACACCATGCTAAAGAAGGCTACTAAACCATGTCGGAGAACTCCTCCCCCACCTTCACCATTACCATCTATCTTGGGTCCACATCCTTCCACATTAATAGGAGTGCTCCCAAATCCATCACCTCTCACCAAAACAATGCCATCTACACGTGTGGCCACACCACCAACCAAAAATATGACACGACAAACTCCTCCTATAACTCTTAAACAGAAGTTGACAACACCCACTGCAACAAAGAGCGCAGACCCATTAGCGGGTTCCTATGCTTCAATGTTATGCCAATTTTTGCAGTCGTCTAGCATCACTCTCCCACCTATTAAACAATACCAACCTCTCAGAACAAAACCATCTTGGTTCAACGACACTAAAATCTGCTGGTATCATCACACACCTGGGCATGATACTGAGCATTATTGTGCCCTTAAGGTTGTCATTCACCAACAGCTTAAAAAGGACACCCCTCACATTGAGGCTTTTTTTGACCACTTTTTTGACAAATCACAAACATCATCTCATGCCTCTCAAACCTCTTCACCTAAATCGGGATCCCCATACAAGACTATGGTCCCTCTATCACCTTTAACCCCTTTGTTCGAAATCAACACAATTAATGTGGCCATCAAGCCCCAAATTGTGAAAGATAAAGGAAAAGACCAGACTTCTACACCTTTGACATATCCATTATTCATCAAGACCTCTCAACCAACACAACCCAAGATTTCTATCTTGGGCACATCTCGACCATTATCTCTGGAGGAAAATCCTCCTAACCTCTCTAGTCCACATGACGTTTGGTATAAGCAACTTGTGGACTATTTGACTTATTTTATCATACCTCCTAACCTCTCTAGAAATGCACGGTGGGACTTTATCAAAAGTACTGCCCAATACACCATGCTAGGGGGACTTCTTTACAAACGAGGCTTAAACAACCTCCTTCTTCGATGCCTAACAACCACTGAGACTTCCCATATCATCAAACAAGTCCATGATAGGATTTGTGGGGGACATTTCAGTGGTAACATGGTTGCCAAGTGCATCCTCTGCTTGGGCTATTATTGGCCCACTATTAACCAAGACTGCAACAACTATGTTTGGCATTGTACCAAATGCTAACAATATACTAACTGGCTTCACATCCAACATTGACCAAATCATGCCTACAACCAACATCTGAAATAATGAGATTCCAAAATCAGAAATCTTGTCCTTATAGAAAACCATCACGTGACCAATATGGAATGAAGAAAACAAGGCAAGTTTGCTCCTAATTGGCTCGGACCTTATATCACAACACACAAGCATGGGTCAAGCTCTTATCGTCTGTCTTCTCTCAAAGATTGACTAGAACCTGAGCCCCTTAATGCCTTACATCTTCAACCATTTTATTGTTAGTTAAATAATCATTCACTTGACATTTAACTTGAGCTTGTCCCTTGAGTAACCCCCGTCATTATCATTCTTACTCCTTTCAACTTTTTTTTTCCTACAAACATTAGTGAACCCTTTTGTAAAGCATGAATGCTTTGTCCTAATAAAAGGGCAACCCATAAAACCTCTATAGTCAAGTCCATGACCAAAAGTTTAGTCAACCAAACAAAAATAAAACTGGGATGTCCATTCATAGGTCATAAACTATAATGTAGACTGCTCCCTCGAAGGACAACTGCATCATTGCTGTAATTACTAGATTGTTCCCTTTAAGGACAGCTAAAACATACAAAGCAAACTATAGACCACTCCCTCGAAGGATGGCTATGCCTAAATTTTGCTACATACATTAGCTTCATATGACCACAAAACAAAACAACATCCCAAGTAGACTTCCCGCATTGAACAGTCTACCAAAAAAAAAATCTCTGATCGAAAAACTATTAAGTCATGGACTTGCCTATAGTCATTCTCAGGGTCACCTATAAAAGGGGTAAAGTTATCCCTATTAAAAAAGGGTTACATTATCCTCACATATCACCTAATCATACCTATTACCCCAACATACTCAAGGGACTTTGAGCTCACTTAATGTCAAGTGATTCGAATACTTCTCTAACATACATCAATGGTCAACGATGTAATGCATGAACGGGGCTTTTGTTTGCAACAAGCCTTATCTATGCCATCATTATGGTCCTTGTCAATGAAAGAGCAATGCACCTTTCACTTCTGACATACCTTGGTCACATACAACTAAACTAACACATTTTATAACCAAACCAAACCAAACCAGACCAAACCAATTCATTAACACGACATCATAACCCATTCACACTAGTTTCTATGGAAAACAATACACATGGAAACCATCGACCACACAATTTATGTCAAGAATACACCATCACCAATATGGAAACTTGTTGAAGCATAAACATACTCATTTCATTTTTAGCATACACCATTACGAATATGGAAAATTGCTAAGGGTGAAAAACCATATAACCAATGTTACAGAATACACCATCACATAATATGGAAAAGGCTGTAACATCATCATACCCTCATCATCACTAACATGACCAAACCAACTATCGACCTCTTTGAATCTTCCTCCCTTTTAGAGAGAACTACATTGGCCTGAGGCCCTTAAAATAGGGGCTATGTAAGCAACACTTAGTCTTCTGAGGTTAGCTCGGCCATTCGCCCGTTTGTCTCCCTAATGACGATGGCCATTTGTTTGTTTGCCTACCTGGTGGACCAACCATATAACCTTTAACCATGACTTAACCTAGTCCAAAATCATAACCAAAAAACCAACCCCAACATTGTAGAAGTCACTTTTAACTTCTCATGGGGCACAATGGAGATCACAGCTATCTCCCTGACCACACCAAACAACACTTGAGATCACTTATATCTCAGTGTGACTCGACCAATGACCAGGACCACTTTTGAGACAACTCTACCTTGGTTGTTTTGATTGCATGTATGCTACCTCATGAATAGTTAGCAAAATTGTCTGCACATCACATTATGACCCTCACAAGTATCAAATCGCGACCAAGTTGATCCCCACTACTTGTGACATTTTCGTGTTTTCCAGAAGCATTTCCTAAGCCTAGGATACTTGAAACATGATGACCATTGGAGCTACAGCTTTGATCATTTAACCCAATCATCTATGACTAAAAGCTGGGGACTGATTACTTTGATTTTAGCACTCATCAACCTTGCCTGCGATAATTTGACCTACCTACACGTGAAGTGGTATACGCACAATCACAACTATTACAGCATTCGCACTCAAACTTTACCATACTATCCACTACCTATCAAATCAACACCCGATTTCAGGTTCCCTTCTCTCGACTCCCGCTTTGAGGGGGAATGCCTCTTCACCATACTTGGGGCAACCTACACCTCATCATCATACCTGGGGCAACTTAATCCTATTTTTTTCTTGCAGTTCGTCAAGGACAACCAACAAGACAAAAAGGGGCAAATGTAGACACCTAAATTGTGTCGACTCCCCTTGGTCCCTTACACACTTATTAATTTAAAATAAAATTACTTATTTTAAATTAATGACATCACCCTAGACACCTCACCTAGGACACCTTGCCTTGGACACCTCACCACTAAGACCATTTCCTACCCCATGACTCACCGTATGACTAAGTCCATATCATAACTACCTAAGACCCATTCCAACCTTCTAACCAACTCTCGTGCATAATATGCCCACCTTTTGACCGTTTTCCAATGGACTATGCACTTGGAAGATGGAAAATGGGTTTTCTTAGCGCTTTTACTCATTCTTCACCTGCTGACGTCGGTCAACTATCGACCAATGCTGGTGGGATCACCGACATCAGTTACATAAACTGACTTCCAACATCGAGACTTCTCTCTTAGACTCTTTTAATCACGAATCTCAAATCACTCTCTCGCATGGATCTGGCTCTCTCTCTCTTCCTCTCAGACTCTGAGACATCACCAGGCATCAGACTTCAACTAATGCTCCCTTGGCCACAAAGAATCTATGCAAATCACTCCAGATTGAATTAGAACACTGCACAAGGTCTTCAGCATCAAGCCACAATAGGTACAAGCATTCAACACCTTGGTTCTTCATCTCACCAGAGCTAAGTATTTCTTCTGCCATTTCATTTCAGTAATTTAGAAAGCATTAGTAATTAGTTTCTATTTACTATTTCTAAATACTATCAACTAGACTAGACCCGACCTTCAACCAAACTTGGCTTTCTCCTTGGAGAGGCTGAAAAGCCTTCTTCTTAACCTTACCTTTTTGACAACCTACCCTCCACCTTTGTCCCTCTTAAGACCTTATTGACTTCTTGCAACCCTGCACAGACCCAGACTCCTTCCAGACCCCTCTGTCGACCATAAACCCATCCAAAACCCATCCAAGGCCATTGCCTTGACCGACATCGACCATTGCCCCTACCGATGTTGATAGACTAACCGACGTCGGCAACATTGACCAACCAATGATGGCAGACTAACCGACATCAGCAACTGTGAGAGGCAAATTGTAGGAATCAGGTATGCATTATCTATTTCTCTTTCTTAGTCTTTCACTATTTATTTTCTACAACATTCTTCTTGTCAAATAAGTGGACTATCATCCCTCAAGGAAGTCTTTGCACTTCTGGGACCGAGCGTATGCTTGGCAGTCCACCATATCTCTATCTAACATTTTTTTGTTTGTCTTTCTTATCTACAGGTGTCTTCCTCCACAGCCAAAGAGGAGCTCCTACAACGTCTGGATACGGTGCACAACTTCATCTAGGTATCATCTAACCCCTGACCATTAACATTTAGTTTCTTTCTTCTTCTGAATGTAAAAGCAAAAATGAGTAGAAACAATGGGATGAGGTATCCCTCATCAAAATGGGAACTAATGAAAGAAAATCTAGAACCAGAAACTGATTTGATAAGGAGTTAATTAGGTGGGTAGATGTTGAGTGAGAGTGTGGTAACATCATTGTGTGTATACTACTATGAGTTATAGTCAACACAATCAATAATAGGTAAAGGCAAAGAGGAATCAGATAAAAATAAACAAATCATAGCTTGTAAGTGATAGCTGATAAATTTAAAATGATTAAATTTGTAGCTATAATGGTCCATGTGTTCCAAGTATCCAAGGTAGGAAGTGCTCCTGGTAAACACAAATGGTTACAGGTGACAGGACTAGCTTGGTCATGAAATAAAACACCTAATATATATGTGTGTCTATAATAGCTAACTATAGTGAGGTAGCATAAGCGATCAAGATAAGCAATACAAGGTTGGTTCAAAAGGGTCATTGGTCAAGGAGATATTTATGATCTCTAGTTAGAGTTGTCGTGGGTGGAGATTTAAGTGATCTCCAAGGTTGGTTATCATGGTTGGGGAGATATATATGATCTCTAAGGTTTGTTGTCATGGTCATGGAGATATATGTGATCTCTAAATTGCCTCAGACTGAGGGTGTAGTCTAAAGGGTGGTGTTTGGGGTTGAAAACTCTAATTTTAATGTTGTCAACATTGGTTATGTCACCGATGTTGATAGTAAGTATTACCAACATCATTGTATTAGGTCAAGACTGTCAACATTGATGGGTGACCAAATCTAATAAAAAACGGTTTGGTGGCTCACTAAAACTCATTTACAATAGTTGATTAGAGAAAAAGAGTTCTAAATATTGTGGGGTATAAGATAGCTCCAGCATGTCTATTTGTAGTGAGTTGGTGAGAGATAAGTGGTTGAGAAGAGTGTGTGAGAGTGAGGGTGTGATCGAGTACTTGGTGGGCCACATTGTGACTGAGAGAGTGTTGGTGTCGGTAGAGATGGTAGAGGTAGGAGGGGACCCAACTAGAGGTATTCCACCATAAGTACCAGCCATTCCAACCTGGAGGATATTAGTGTAGGTTTTTATTTTTCCCTATTTATTAATTAAGGAAATTGTATTTCTTGTGCATACATGGAGTTTTCCTACATTTGTGGAATAGGCTAGCTTATGTGGAGGTGTGTGTCATAGATGTGTCATAGGTGTCATAATAATGTCATAAGTAACTCCCTTGATGGGAGTTACTTCTCTATTCTTAGCACCTTGTCACCACCTTTCATGGAAGAGTTACATTCTATTTTTGGGGTGCCTTGTCCACCTTTTATGGAGGAGTTACTTTCATACTCTCCTATTTGTAGTCCTCACTTTGGCCATTCCATGCTAATTCAGATTTGGTTTTCTCCATTTTGTCTTGTGCAATTTATCTTCTTGTTATTGTCAAATTGCTTTAGCATCTTGTGGTGTGCACTTGTTTATCTTGTGTGATCACGTCTTCATTGCACTCGTGTTATCCGGATTCTGGCAACAACTCTGATATGGTATCAGAGCTTTCCCGGTAATATTGTGTGTGATTATGCTTTTAGCTTATTTTGGAATCAAGAGGAGTGGATTTCTTTTTTATTCTAGATTTAGTCTAAAATAAAAAAAATCTGTCAATATCATTTCCTTGGAAATCCTTGGCCTTTGGGTGTTTTTTGGTTGTCTTCACTTCAGGGAGCAGAGGGAGGAGTAGCTCAAAGCTCTTCTGGTCAGCAGCACTCTTCTAGTCCAGGCACCAAGCTTATGTCCTTCACCAACATCAGCGTCAGTGCCACTTCTGCTGCCACATTTCAGTGTTTCCGGCGCCCTCCAACAGTAGTCTTCTAGCTAAGCACCCAGCTTCTGGCTTCACTTCTGCGCCAACCACCTTTCCATCAAGTTCCATGAAGTTGTAGTCAGTTCCAGCCACGTCATCTGGCCGTACGGCATCTTTCCAGCAGGTCTGCTGTCTTTTTTTTGTTGTTTTTTGCAAAAAAAATTCAGATTTGCGCCCTCCTTTTTGGGACGCCACTTCCTGTTGTGTCTGTTGTTATACTTCCAGCGTATGCACCTATTTTTTGAGCTTAAGTTCTGCCACACATCAGGTCGTACGGTTTCAATAGGCTGCGTTTAGTTTTTTTGTCTTTTCTAAGTCAAAATTCTGGACTGCATTTTTGGACGCCCCTCCCTACTTGGCATCCTATTTGGCATCATTTGGACATGTGGCATCTATCCAAACTGTCTTTGATTTATTTTTTTAGTGTAAAATTGACTTGATAAAACAAAAATCATTCAATTTGACTGAATATTAAGGATTTTACACAGTTTTGTATTTTGGGGATTTTCAATTAAAACTTATATCTTCGATCTACGAAGACGAAGGGTGAGGCCCGGGTTGGTAGGAGGCCAATTCCCCCTCAAAAAAACCTCATTTGGATTCTTCATTTCATGTCGAATCCAACGAGTGGTTGGAAGGCCACTTTCTCTCCCCATAACAGGCATTTTTTAATGTTTTAGTGTTTTTTTTGCAAAAACACTAGTTTACGGGAAAATTATAACTTTAAAATATTTCAAACGGTAGCTCGGTTTTGGGTGCCATTTTTTGTAAAAGTGCTTATAATTCAATTGTCCATAGTGTAGACTTGTTATTTTTCAAAAATGCACTAGTTTATAAAGTGCCAAAAATTTGGGTCTCTCGGGACACATTTTTAGCTAAGTCCGACGTCCTGTTTGATTTAGTGTTGCACCAATTGCTCTAAGATGCATTTTCAGTAGATTTTGATATCTTTTGAGTGTGCACTTGCATATTGGGGGGGGTGTGATTTCTTTTCACAACTTGCAAACTTCACTTTCATTCTCCTTTCTGCATACATTCACAACTTGCAATTAACACTTCACATGATTTCAGCTAAAAATGGATTCTTTTCAACTTAAAACCCTAACACCCTTCAACTATCATAAAAGGAAAGTTAAAATGTCAATCATTCTTAGAAACAAAGGGTTGTATAGGATCACAATGGGTATAGAAGTAGAACCCAACACAGATGCTGAAAAGCTTAAGTGGTACAATCGTAGTGATGAAGCCTTTAGATTACTGAGCTTGTCTGTGTCTCCATAACTTCTCTTCCACTTAGAATCCTCCCAAACTCCTAATTACATATGGGACACCTTATAAAAGTTATTTGGGAAGCTTGATGAGATGAGAGGTCATGAGCTTGAAAATGAACTCATAAGTCTAAGTCCTAGCAACTTTGACACTCTACAGGACTTCTTCACTAAGTTTAAGGCCCTTAGATTGCAATTGAAAGAATGAAAGATAGAGAAGAAAGATGATCAACTTATAATTTATATTCTCAAAAAGTTAGGTCCAAGCTATTCAGTCTTTGTCTCCACTTTCCATGCCACTAAAAGTGCCCTTGGCACTGCATGGAAAATGCCTTCTTTGGATTCATTCATTGCTGACTTGACTAGGGAGCAAGATAAGCTAATTCAGATGGGCACAATGAAGTTTACTCAACCCCAAGATTTGATAGCTGGAAATGGTAAGGATAAGACTTCAACAAAGGATAAGAATAAAAAGAACAAGGACTAGGAGAAGAAGAAAAAAAACACTAATCCTGCCAAAAACAACACTAAGACTTCATCCTCTAATGCTAAACCTAAGAAGGAGAAGGTTAAGTGTGCCTATTGTAAAAAGACAGGGCATGATGAACACAAATGCATGAAGAAACAAATAGATCACCTAACTCATCTTCTATAGAAGAACAACATAGGTGTTCTAGAGTCCATCAAGCAGAATTCATCTACCCAAGATTCTACTAAGGCAAAGGGCAAGGGTAAGAAGAAAGAAAAGGGCAAGGCCCTTGTAGCTACAGCAGCTTCCACATCTTCATGGGTCATCGACTCAGGTGCTTCTCATCACATGGGCTCTTCACTAGTTGAGTTTTCATCTTTAGAGCCTTGTAGCATGACTTCAATTAGTTTGGGTAATGACACATCAGTTTTCGTTGCAGGGAGAGGATCAGTTGAAATGGAAGGAGGAACATTCAACAATGTTCTAAGTGTTCCTTCTCTTTCAACCAATCTCTTATCAGTGTACCAAATCACTCACATTGATCAGGGCATGAGAGTTGAGTTTTCACCAGATTCAGTGTCTATCAGGGAGTTGCATAGTGATACTACAGTGGCAGTGGGAATGGCAGATCACCAAGCCAGGTTATACACCTTTTCATATTTTGCATTAAATTCTTTTCCTACAACATTGTTGACTCATTCAGATGGAGTTAACAAATTATGGCATGAGTGGTTTGGCCACCTTAACTATCGCTATCTTGATCAACTTTGCAAAAATGACATGGTCATTGGCTTGCCTCGTGTCCAATTTTCAAAAGGACTTTGTGAGGGGTGCTCCCTTGGGAAGCATCCCGAAGCAAAATTTGACAAAGGCAAAGCTTAGAGGGCTTCACAACCTTTGGAGTTAGTCCACAGTGATGTATCGGGACCCTTTCCCAAACCATCTTTCACAAGGGCCAAGTACATCCTCACTTTCATTGATGATTTCTCTAGGTACACTTGGATATATTTTCTCAAACAAAAGTTTAAAGTGTTTGAAATTTTTCTAGACTTCAAGGCTCTTGTTGAGAAATAGAGTGAGAAATCCATCAAAGTTATTCGAATTGATAATGGAAGGGAGTATGTTAGCATTAGGTTTGAGTAGTTTTTCACCATAGAGGGGATTGATTTATAGCGCACAGTCACCTATAGTCCTTCACAGAATGGGGTTGCAGAATGCAAGAATAGGTTCTTGAAAGAGATGGGTAGCTGTATGATTTACTCCAAATCCTTAGCACCACAGTACTGGGCTAAAGCCATCAATTGTGCTTGCTACATTTAGAACAAGGTTTCTCAAAAAGCTTTGAAAGGGATAACACCCTTTGAAGCTTGGCATAAAAGGAACCCTGATGTTGAGCACCTTAGAGTTTTCAGATCCCCAGCCATGGCCTGCATTTCGAAGAAGAAATGCAAAGCTATGGAACGTCAGTCCAAGCCTTGCATCTTTGTAGGATATCTAGATGGTATTAAGGGATATCGTCTTCTAGATCTAGTCACTCATGAGTTGTTCATCAAGAGAAGTGTCCATTTTCAGGAGAGTCTTAGAGACTCAACACTTGACACTTCTTCTCCCTCATTGGATCTACTTCTTCATGATGATTCCTCATCAAATTCAGATCAGCCACAGCAGGTTCTTGAGCCAGAGTCATCTTCTTCTTCTTCGAGTTCAGACAGTGAGGACAGTGATGCAGTGTCATCCACCTCTAGTCAGTTAGAGGATGAGGAGTTAGCACCTGACTCACCCACTTCTGGGCCACTTTGGGCTAGACAGACACTTGAGAGTGCTAGCACATGGGCAGGAGACCCCGTAGATGATAAACGTACTAGGGGGGATTTTTAGAGAGATCCACATGCCTTCTTTACTTCAGTTTTGGATCCATAGACTTTTTGAGAGGCATCAGGGGTACCTAAGTGGGATAGTGCTATGGAGGAAGAATATTCTTCCTTAATCAAAAATCACACTTGGGATTTGACTTCACTTCCTAAGGGAAGAAAGATGGTTCGATGTAGGTGGATATATCAGACCAAGTTTGCAGTAGATGGGTCGGTCGATAAGTACAAGGCGCGATTGGTCACCAAAGGTTTCTCACAGGTGGCAGGCATTGACTACTCAGAGACCTTTGCACCCGTTGCAAAGATGAATTCTATCTGACTCACCTTGGCTATTGCCATAGCACATGGTTGGGATGTGCATCAGATAGATGTGAAGAGTGTCTTTCTTCACAGAGACCTTGAGGAGGAGATCTACATGGAGCAGCCACCAGGATTTGTTCAAGATTCTTCCTTAGTATGTAGACTTAGGAAATCTATCTATGGCCTCAAACAGGCCCCTTGGGCTTGGTATGCCAAGATGGATTCCTTCCTTCTCACAGCGAGTTTCACTAGGTACCATTCTGATCCTAATGTCTACTTATTACAACAATATGATTTGCTTCTAATTTTGGTTCTATATGTTGATGACCTTTTGATCACCGGGAGTTCTTCATCGGTTATTGTAGTTGTGAAGGCATCTCTTCAAGATAGATTTGAAATTATAGACTTGGGTTTGTTGCACTACTTCCTTGGCATCGAGATCTCACAGTCAGATTCAGGGATTTCTCTTACACAACCTAAGTATGCTCTCGACTTATTGGCTCGATTTCACATGGCTAATTGCAAGCCATCTCTGACTCCCTTTCTATCAGGAATCAAGCTTGAGACTGATTATTCTTCACCATTGGTTGATGCCACTCGATATCGACAACTTGTTGGTAGTCTCATCTACTTGACTCACACCAGGCCTGATATTTCACATACAGTGGGACTTGTCTCCAAATTCATGCAGGAACTCCATGAGCTACATTAGAAAGTAGCTAAGAGGATCTTGCATTACATACAGGGTTTACATAGATATGGGATTCACTACATATTTGGCACAGAGGTTGACTTGGTTGGATATACAGATTCAAATTGGGCTGGCGATTCATACTCTCGTAAGTCCACTTCTGGTTACAGTTTCTCTCTAGGTTCAGGTCCTATCAGTTGGTCTAGAAAGAAGCAGAATGCTATTGCTAATCATCCATAGAGTAGAGTACAAGGGAGCTATTAATGAAGCTACTAAGGCTATTTGGCTTTAGGGGATTCTTTCTAAGTTTGGCATTCCTATCAGGGAGCCCACCATCATTTATTGTGACAATTAGAGTACCATATAGATTTGCAAGAATTTGATTCACCACTAGCGAACCAAGCACATAGAGATTCACATGCATTTCATTTGGGAGATTATTCATAGTCAGGTCATTGACTTTATATTTTGCCAGTCTTCAGAGCAGGTTGCAGACATCTTCACCAAACCTTTCACTGAGAGCAAGTTCATTCATCTACGAGCTCTTCTTGGGGTGCGGTCTACATCTGTAGCAGCATCATCTTCATGGGGGCCTTCTAACCTCTTCTTTTCTTTTATGTATCTCTTTTGGGGGGGAGTTTTTTCCTACAGGTTTTCTCCTTTTCTCTATCTTATGGGAGATTGCATTTGTACATGGGTACCTCATCAGGCCTAGTTGTTGGGACCCATTTTATATTTCCACACTTCCCACCTAAGCTGCACTTATGGGGGGTATTAGTGTAGGTTTTTATTTTTCCTTATTTATTAATTAGGGAAATTATATTTCTTGTGCATACATGGAGTTTTCCTATATTTGTGAGATAGGATAGCTTATGTGGAGGTGTGTGGCATAGATGTGTCATAGGTGTCATAAGAATGTCATAAGTAACTCCCTTGATGGGAGTTACTTCTCTATTCTTAGCACCTTGTCACCACCTTTCATGGAGGAGTTACATTTTATTCTTGGGGTGCCTTGTCCACCTTTTGTGGAGGATTTACTTTCATACTCTCCTATTTGTAGTCCTCACTTTGGCCATTCCATGCTAATTCAGATTTGGTTTTCTCCATATTGTCTTGTGTAATTTATCTTCTTGTTATTGTCAAATTGCTTTAGCATCTTATGGTGTGCACTTGTTTATCTTGTGTGATCACATCTTCATTGCACTCGCATTATCCGAATTATGATAACAACTCCGATAGAGGAGACAGAGAGATGAGATAAGATGCTCTTTGAGTTGAATGTTGATTTAAGGTAGTTAATTTATTATTTGGGCTAAATTTGAATTTTTGGGGGGAGAATTTGCAATTAAAGGGGTATTAAATGATGTAAGGGTTGGTTTAGGTTAATTTTGGAGGGTTTGGGGGTATTTTTTAGGGAAAATTTTTAATTTTGGAGGTGAGCTATTTATCCGTAGGGCAGAACTAGTCATCAATGTCAGTGGGGCTTGCTGACATCAATTGAAATAGACACCAATGTTAGCTAACACCAAGCACTAATATTGGTATATAAGACCAACATTGATCACCAAAAAAAACCCTAAATAGGAATAAAAGGCCCATTTTGGATCCCCACTTGAGTTAATCAATGAGCTTAATGGCCAAGCTAGCCTTAGAAGACCCCATGTTGACTAAGTGCTACCTATATAGACTAATTGAGGGACTCAAGCCAATTTAGTTATTCTAGTGCATAGGGGAAAAGGGTGAGGTATGGTTTAAAAAAATTTAAGAGAAGTGGTTAAGAAAAGGGAGTTTGAAATAAGTCATCGGACCTAGGGCTTAAAAGATAGGTCATGGGGTTGAGGATGTGAGACATAGGCCATGGGACTTATAGTTTAAGATATATGCTATGAAGCCTAGAGTTGAAAGATAGGTAGTTGAGACTAGGGATTAGAGATAGGTATTTGGGCCTAGGGTTTAGAGATAGGTAATTGGGCCTAGGGTTTAGAGATAGGCATTTGGGCATAGGGTTTAGGTGGGTTAACAAGTTAGATAGTTTGATGGGTATACAGTTGAGCTAACCTCAGAAGACCCCATGTTAACTGTGTGCTACCTACATATCCTAGATGAGGGCCTCAAGCCAATTTAGTTCTCCTAGTGCATAGAGAAAAAGGGTGAGGTATGGTTAAAAATTTGTTATGGGAAGTGGTTAGGAAAAGGGATGTTGAAATAGGTCATGGGACTTAGTGCTTACAAGATAGGTCATGGGGCCTAAATTTTAAGATATAGGCTATGAGGCCTAGAGTTGAAAGATAGGTAGTTGGGCCTAGAGTTTAGGTGGGTTAATAGGTTAGATAGTTCAGTGGGTATATGACCAAGCTAACCTTAGAAGACCCCATGTTGACTGAGTACTACCTACATAACCCAGATGAGGGCCTCAAGCCAATGTATTTCTCCCAAAGAGAAGGGAAAAAAAGTGTGGAGGTTTATATTGGAAAGTATGTGACTTGAGGTTTATGTGTGTGGATGCAGGCTAGGCAAGAGTTGACATTATGAGATTGACTACCTCTGTTGCTAATGAGGATGAGGATTGATGTCGCCATGGATAAGTGGGAGCACATGGCATCCATAGGGTTAGGAGGAGTTTGATGATATTACTAGGTTGCATATGATGTTAGCTTGATGATAGCTTTGATAGAGAGGTGGGATCACACCACCAACACTTTCTATTTACCTACCAGAGAGTTGACAGTGATGTAGGAGGATGTATATAAGATTTTATAGTTGCCACTTTAGGGGTGAGGAACTCATCTCTTATTTGAAAGAGGAGCATGATAGTCATATGGAAACACTATTTGGAGAGCATGTTAGTGAGGTGACTTATCACTCGGCAAGCTTTACATATGAGCCATTGTATACTAATGATGAGGAGCAACATTAGTTGAGTATCCTGATGATGATAGAGATTATAGTATATGCACTGCACAATGTATATGTTGGGATATTTCTTATTGTTGATAGGTGTTTTGGCATAGATGGTTGAGAAATAGATAGTGTATGCATGGGGAGTAGCTTTTTTGGCACAATTATATAGAGAGTTGTGGGGTTTGAGGCTATGATGATGGTACATTTTATGTGTCAAGTATTTACTCCATTATTGGGCATATGAGCACATCATAATGACACAACCATTGGGGCTACCCACCATGATTGTAGATAGTTTTAGGGTCAGGTTTAGATGATGGAGAGAGGGTATGGCCCAGACATGAGTATATAGCATAGTGTAAGATATTGATTATTATAGGCATATGATAGATGGATTGATTCTCATAGATATTATTTAGAGGCCCTACTTGACATACCCTGCATTTAGAGGATAGGCATAGCAACATATCAGTTTATAGAGCATGTTATGGGTTAGATGGAGATGATCTGGAGAGTTAGAGATGATACCCATGTCATGGGTTAGGAGATAGTTTGACTTGTTATAGGACGTGTTCCTTACCTTTCTTCTATATATGAGGAATGATATAGAGGCACCCCTACCTTTTCCCCAAGAGATAAATGGGCCAGATTTTGAGGAGCTACCAATAGGCTTAGGTGTAGTATATCTTGGATGCATAATGACTTATCTTAGATGGTGGATAGGTTTGCATCTTGTGGTTCAGGTTAGGAGGCCACCACTAGATTTACAGGGAGTGATAAGAGAGAGAGATGCAATCATACAGGCCCAAGATGCAGTGGTATAGGCCTGAGATGCATCATAGGCATAGGTGTTGGTCTTATAGGGGTAGGTTACAACATTTTAGAGATAGGTTGGGGTATTATAGGGCCAGGTTATTACACTGATAGTAGAGAGAGATAGTATGAGAGTAATAAGATAGGCTACTCCTCCTCCACCATAGGGAGTAGTACAGGGTCCTACAGTAAGTTTGATGGGTACTTCATAGATTATATCTCTAGAAAGGTAAGACACTAATTCAGATGAGATTGTATACTATGATAGATTCATCAGGGAGTTCCCATAGATTCAAAGATATTCCAAGGCTAGAGAGTAGGAAATATTAGTGACACGTGCCACAGCTTCTAGCTCACATAGATGCAGATAAGTAGAGAGTGGTGATGATACTACTATTTCATGACCATGACTATATCCTTGAGTATTCTAAGGGCCATATGATATTTTTCTATATGTTTTATACACACTAGCCTATGAGCCAAAGATGAGAGATGTACTTTTTGAGAGAAATATGATACTAATATGATCCATTGATGTACATTCATATTCAGCATATATATATGAGAGTTTGTTTTTTTGAGATGTGTTTACATGATGGTGATGATGTTGAATTTATTATAATTATGTGGATGCTTATTTTATGTTAATGTTGAGCATGTTAGTTGAGTTAGACTAGCATTTCCCATATGTGTGATAGTATATGCATAGTTGATTGGTTAGCTTCATCTTACCATTTTTCCATATTTGTGATGGTGTATGCTTAAAATGAATAGGTTGGGTATGTTTTTTTTATTCCAACATTTTTCCATATTTTTGATGTTGTATGATTAAAATAAATGGCATCGTCTTGATAGTTTTCCTATTTATTGTTGTTTAGAGAAACTATGGTTACATGTTGGGTGCATTTCACATGGGATTATATGAAACGGATTAATGGGCAATGATTTATTAGTTTTAGTATGGTTTTGGGTATTTACTTGAGTATCTTTGCTTGAGATGGATATGTGAGTGATAATATTTGTTAAACACATAACTCTAAGAATCAATAAAAATTAGCAGAAACGTGAGAAGGTGATTGAATCTTGTTGTGAGATGTGATCTTTGAAGATAAATCGACATGTGATTGGGATGGGATATAAAGAGGCACAATGATCTTATATTTTCAAATACCATAATCACATTATAAATAGGCTCAAGATTATGAGCCTCTTTCATGCTTTGCATCATTTGACCATTTGTTTTTTAAAGAATCATCTACTCAAATTGTGTCAAGTGAGTTCAAAGTCCCTTGAAAAAGTATAAGGGTAAAAAGGTAAAAGGAATGAGAGTGTTTGGGTAGTGTAACCTTCTTAGTGGGGATGGTATACCCCTTCTGTAGGTGCCTGAGAGCTACTATGGGCAAGTCCATGACTTAAATTTTTTTTGTTGTGTAAGTTGATCAATGCGAGAAGCCTACAATGGGATTTTATTTGTGTTGAGGTCATATGAAGTTGATCAATATGAGAAGCTTCTAAGTAATTATTTCCCTTAATAAAAAATCTTTGCTTATCCATCATTCAAAGGAGTGGTCTAAGATTTTGTTTTTGATTTTTCATAGTTGTCCTTCAAGGGAGCAGTTTATTTATAGTATTAAGGAGAAGTTACATAGTTGTCTTTCAAGGGAGCAGTCTATGTTGAGAATAATGACTTGAAAGATTATAACTTGTCCATGTATCCCTTTTTTTTTACTTTAGTCATGGATAGGACTATAGAGGCTTAGAGGTTTTCCACTTTGAGGGCAAAACCATAGCACTTCGTAGGTTAATTAAGTGTTTAGGAATAAGGGTTAAGAGTAAGGGAGATTAATCTAATAGGGTTGCTCAAGGGATGAGCTCAAGTTAAACACAAGGTGAAGCATCACTTGATTAACAAAATAATGGTCATATGTACAAAGCATTTAAAGGCTCATATTCTAGCCTTCCTTTGAGATAAGACAAGTGATAAATTCTTAAGCCATACTTGTGAGTTATGATGTAGTGCCCAAGCTAATTAGGAGCAAACTTAACCCATTTGATTTTCTCCATGTTCATCACATTTTGATTTTCCTTTAAGATGAGATCTATGATATTTAAATCTCACTCCTTGAGTTTTTTGTTGTAAACATGTTTGACATGCTCTTGATAGATTTGGAGGTGGTTTAGGGCTATGAGATGATGTTCATCAAGTAATTCAATTTTAGCCAAATATTCTTAGTGAAATTCATCATTAGTAAGTATATCTTGTAGAGAGAGGCGAAGAAAAGGAATATGAACCTCAAGAGGCAAAATAGCTTCTGACACATAGACCAAGGAAAAAGGTGTAGCACCTATAAGGGTTTGAATGCTAGTATGCTAAGCACATAAAACAAAGGGAATGTGCATGTTTCAATCCTTTGTAGCATCGTTGACTACCTTCATGAGTATTTTAGTTAAGGTTTTGTTAGAAGCTTCAGCTTATCCATTTGCTTGTGGATAGTATAGTGATGAGAAGCTTAATTTTATTCCAAAAGCATCACAAAGATTTTAGACAATCTTGTTTTTAAAATTTTTTTTGTCTATTATAATTTTATGGGGGACACCAAAACAATAGATGATGTGATGGTTGATAAAGTCAAAAAATTTGCCAGCCTTAGTAGAGATGAGAGGAATGGCCTCAACCTACTTGGTAAATTATTTAGTAGCAGTAATGATAGAATAGTGATGGAGAGATGAATGAGGGTTAATCTCACTTATTAGATCCAAACCCCATTGGGAGAAGGGATAGAATTATTTGGTGACTTGTAAGGCATGGCTTTAAATGTGAAGGAGGTTAGCATGTTATTGGCATTTGATGCAACACTAAATGTAATCACTACAATCTTGATGGAGTGTTAGCCAATAGTATCCAAGTCAAAGGATACATTTGGCAACTATGCTACCATTGAAATGTACACCATAAATCCTATCATGGACTTCCTTAATGGCGAAAGGTATCTCAGTACTAATGAGGCATATAAGGAGGAGACCATCAAAACCTCACTTGTAGAGAAGTCCCCCTAATATAGTGTAATGAGTGACACATTTCATGAAGGCACATCTCCCATTACTGGAGAGGTCAGAAGGAGTAATAGAAAAAGAGAGGTAATCTGTGAGTTTCTTGTACCATAAGTCATGTGGGTTGTGTGTTACATTGCCTATAAAAAGGATGTTAGTTGATACATAAGAGGGCAATGTTAAGAGATGTATAGTGACATAAATTTTTGAGGAAGAGGGTGAAGAGGGTATGTGTGAAGCAAGAGAAGCTATTGTGTTAGCAAACTTGTTTATAGATCAAGGAATAGTTTACAAGAGGTAAGAGTCGAATGATTCCAATAGTTTATCTACATGATGTTTATATCATTGCATAATTTCATTTTTGCATAGGTAAGAAAGATTAACCTGATTAAACACTAGTTAGGAGTCAGTGAAAATGGTTATTGATTTGACACCCAAGAAAATAGCCATTTGAAGCCCTAAGATCAAAACTTCATATTCAGCAATATTGTTAGTACATTCAAAATCTAGTTTAAATGACAAAGGCATAGGTTCACCATCAAGAGGGATGAGGATGACTCCCATATCCCCACCGTGTTGACATTTAAACCCATCAAATAACATCATCATTTGATAAGAGATGTCATTGATGGAAAATGTTATGATAGATTCATTAGGAAATTTGAGGTTTAAAGGTTGGTTTTCAGGTAAACGACTGGCAACTAACTGGTCAACAATGGTTTACCCCTTGATAGAATTTTGTTGAATAAATTTTAAGTCAAATTTAGCAAGGAGCATGAGTCACTGAGCTACACGTTGGTTGTGATATGGCTTGGAATACATGTATTTAATGGGATTAGTATGGGTAATGACATAGATTTTATGATTTAAGAGGTAATGACAGAGCTTGCAAGTTGCAAATACCAACCTGAGATAGCTTTTTGATATGGGTATATAAATTTTCATAATCAATAAGTGTGTGTCTTATGTAATAAACTACTTGTTCTCGATGGTGATCATCCTGATGTGCAATCATAGCACCCAGAGAATGGTTTATTGCAGAGATGTAAAGGTATAAAGGCTAGTTTTCCTTAGGTGGAATAAGAACTAGTGGGGAAAAGAGATACTATTTGAGAGCATCAAAGGCTTCTTGGAAATCTATATTCCAGTGGAAGGAGACATCCTATTTTAGGAGATGGTGAAAGGTTTGGAAATGATCTAAAAATTAGGAGATGAAGTGGTGGATTGACTGAATCTTACCTTGTAGGCTATGGAGCTATTTGATATTAGTAGGTGGAGGCATGTCTAGTATTGCTCAAAATTTAGTAGGGTCAACTTCAATACCATAGAGATAAATAATAAAGCCTAAGATATTACTAGAAAGGACACCAAAGATGCACTTCTTTGGGTTTAGTCAAACATTATATTGGAGGAGATGAGTGAATATGATTTTGAGATTCATCAAGTGATCTTGGTGAAGTTTATATTTTTTGAGAAAGTTATCCATGTAGTCTTCTATAATTTTGTGTAAGGGATCATGGAAGATGTTAGTCATGGCACATTGGTAGGTGGCACCAGCGTTCTTCAAACCAAAGGGCATGACCCGATAACAGAATGTCCCCCATGGGGTAATGAAATTTGTCTTGTGTTGATCCTTGGGAACAACCAAGATTTGATTATAGCCTAAAAACCCATCCATAAGTGATAACATCTCATGGTTATCTATTAGATCAATAAATTGGTTGATACTTGGTAAAGGGAAGTCATCCTTTGGATAAGTGAGGTTTAGGTCATAATAGTCGGTACAAATGTGAATTCCCCCTATCACTTTTATGACAAGAATAATATTGGAAATACATTGCAAGTAGTTGATGGGTTGAACAAAGTTAATATAAAGGAGGCATTGGAGCTCTTCTTTGATAAGGAGAGAAATATAAGGATACATTTGGCAAAGTTTATACTTAATAGGTTTAGCATCTTGATTGTTGATAATGTTATGGGTGATGATAGAGGGTTCGATACCGGGCATGTCATTATAAGACCCAAAAAAGGCTTTGTTATGGTCATTAAGAAATGTGGCATAATTATCTTGCTTAGAGGAGTCCAAATATTAGCTAATCTTTAGGATGCAAGGGTTATCATGAGAGGGAAAATTGATGTCAATGGTTGATTCATTTAACACAGCTTGTGTTTTAGATGGGAGTGATCATTGGATATAGGAATCATCTACACCCATAATCAATCATCTTGACATTAAATAGTGTTGATAGTGGGAGAATATTCATCAATCATTTTAGGATGAATGAGATGAAAGGACCTTATTTCCTTACCCTAGTGATAGGTGAGGGGGCCCAAATGGATGGCATTTATTGAAAAAAAAAGGAGGTATAGATACCTCTGATTCGGTAGGTGATGGTGGAGGAGAGGATGGAGAAGGAGAGACTAGTTCTTTGATAATTGGTATATGAGAAGATTTGGTGAGTTTATTTGGTTCATCAAAACCCACTCCATGTCACTTTTGGGCATTTTCAATGGTTTTGTTGGTGGGATATTCGATGGGCATATGAACACCCTGGTCATAATGACCCAAACAAAATCCTTTCTAGGTATACCTATAAATATAGGTGTGAGTAAAGCTAGGCTTTCCCAAGAAAGAGAAGTCACGGGTAAATGGTTGTGGCAAAGAGGATGGATTATTGATAGTGGGATCTCGATTAATTCCTCCATATATGAAATTAGTTCAAAGGTTAGGGGGACCATATAGGATGACCATCCTAATATAGGGATCATATTTAGGGTGCATATGAATATTTCCATACTCTTATGGAGTATGGAACATTTTGAGTTTCAAAAAATGATATTCTCTAAGTGATAGATGCTTGAAATTTTCCTCCATGGGATCTTTATCTCGAATTTGTGTTACCAATATTGATGTAACTAGGGTAGTGGAGCTTATGAAAGCTTCATAAGTATAATTTAGAGGAGATGATTTATTTAATGGAATGATAACATCATTAGGGCTATAAGTCATATTTTATGTTTTTAAAGGAGTTGGGTCAGTTAGAATAACATGCACTTGCCCATTGTGCTCAAACTTGACACAATAGTGCAAAGTCAAGGGCACACATGCCATAGCATGTATCCAAGGTCATCCAAGTAGTATTTCTTATTGTAAATATCCTTATACAATGTATAATTATGTGAGGACCCACATGGATATTTAAGACAACAATACCTATCATAGTAGTTGTAGTATCGTTAAAGGAGTAGAGCATCGCGTCGATTTGAGACATGCAATTATCAAGAAGGGATAGTTATTTGTAAGCATAAGTGGAGATAATATTAATACTAGATCCTCCATTTATCATGACTCTTTTCACATGAGTTTGATTGATATATGCAATAATAAAGAGGTCAAAATCTTGATCTTCAGGGTGTTGAAGTGAAATTTTGGAATCACTGAAGGAAATTAGGGTGATGGTGTTAAGAGAGCTGACCAAAGCTACAAGAGGTTGATGATTATTAGTTTGTACCTCAAATACTTGCAAGGAACTAATCAAAGCTTGATGGTGTTAGGGTGAATTTTGGATTAACTTATATAAGGATATTTTCATAGGGGTTTGGTAAAGTTGTTTCACCATCAAGTTTTGAATAACTCCTGAAGATGTTGGTTTGGGACTCCCAAGATGAAAATCTTGAGATTTAGAAGAGGAGTGTCTTTAGAGAATGAATGAGCCCAAGGGATAGTGACCTTTTCCTCTTATTTATCCTTTTTATTTTTTGACCATGTGTCCACATTAACTGTGTTGATATGAAACATAGGTGAAGGAGGTGGAAAAGGGGGTACGATAATATCTTTAGGTTTGAATTTAGGTAGAATGGTATGAGGCATTATGGATGCCATGGGTGGAATAGTAGGAAGGTTAATGGGAGTATCAACAAAGAGAGTGTTGATATAAAAGTGTTATCAAATGACTTCCATGAGAGCTTTACAACTCTCAGTATCATGTCTAGGCAAACGATGGTATAAACACACTTGTGTATACTCGAACCAAGATGGCTTCAGTTCAAGAGGGTTATAAGGCTTAATGGGAGGAAGGATTATTGTAGAGGATTGAAAAAATTAGCATAGGAAAAATATTTGAGAGCCTAAAATTGGGCTATCACTTATCATTGTAATAGGGATGAACACCTTCTTTAGTTTAGGAGTCATGGGGGTGATTTTGCATGGCACCTTTTTGTGTGGTAGTGGAGCCACATGTTTTACTAACTCTTTCTTGGTGGTAGGTATTTCAGTGTTAGATGTGAAAGGAATATTAGGTGGTAGAGGTAGTAGTGGAGGTAACCTAGCCTTTTATTTCATTTGGATTAGCGATACCCTAACTAAAGTAGAGGGATGTGGTCCCAAAATTGAAGGCAAAGTTGAGGGTATAAGAGGGAAGGATTGATGAGATCTAGGAAGCTTAACATTCTTCCTTAGTTCAAGCTATATAACTCTAACTTATGGTTGGAGAGTCAAATCTAATTTTACCTATGGATGAATTAGATTAGAGACTAGACAAATGCCTAAAGACCTGATATGTTGTAATGTGGTAGATACCTATGAGGGTGAGGGATCTGACATAGAAGGATGAGCTTCTAGTGATTTTAGTGAAGAAGCTCTAACTTTTTCAAAGACATTGGGGTAAAGGGTAGTGAGAGGATTGGCGGTAGAGGATTACACTTATTCTGTAGGATAAAGATTTTTAAGTTGGTTGCCACATGATCTAGCTTCATGGAATCAATAAATTCTAGATTTCTCACTAACCACGAGAAGGGTTTAGATGAAGTTGACATAGGCCTTATGGTTTCTTATTTAAAAGGCTTATGTGATTGAGAAAGAGGGAAATTATTAGCCTCTGCTACCTCAAGCCAAAGATGAGAAAGAGCCACAACAAGGTCTTCTTTGATAGAGATAGGAGAAGAAGCATGGTCTTCCATGGCTGGGGGAGAGGTAGGCAAAGAAGGCTCTTCAAGGGGGTAGAGAATAGGTATAATTTCTCCCTCAACATGTGGGTGAGGAATAGGTAAAGTATGATCTTCCATAGGTAGAAGTGGTAAAATTGGTTGAATTGGATTAGGCACAATAGGCCTCTCATCTAATGTAGGGGTAGATAATACTATCTCTTCTAAGTGCGAAGGAGGAGCAGATGGGGTACTACCTTCCATTGGTGGAGGAAAGGTAGGAAAAGAAGGTTCCTTAATAGGGTATAACATAGGAATGATGTTCCCATCAATATGTAGTTGAGGAATGGGTAAGGCATGGTACTCAAGTGGTAAAAAGATAGGTAAAATGGGTGCAAAGGAAACTGGAAATATAGGTTCCTCTTATGGAAAAAAGAGAGGTAAAGGAGGCCCTTCCTTAGGTGGGATTGGAACAAGTGAAGTAGGCTCTTCTACCCAAGGAGAAAGGATGGGTAAAACAAACTCCATTGATTTTGGGGGAGGAGTAGGTAAAATGGGTGCCTCCTGTTGTGAGAGAGTTGGACTAGAGCTAAAGGAAAGACCATATTGACTGTATGGATATTATGATCACATGAGTTATTAGCCATGGTCTAAATAATATTTTGATTGGGTTAAAGGTTAGGAATTTTTTTTTAAAACACATCTATATTTTTATTAGTAGACACATTAGGGTCATCTAAGATGAGATCACCCCTATCAAGCATGTTTTGAACAATGTTTTTGAGTGTTTTACAGTTATTAGAATTGTGGCCTTTAACTCGATGGTAGCCACAAAACTCATCCTCCTTATACCAAATAGGAATATAATGGGAGGGGTCAAAATGTATAGGAGGTTTGATTTGAGGAAGGGTTATGGCTCCCTGTTAAAATAATTTTTCCAAAATGGAAGTGTATGACTCCCTAATGGGAGTGTATCATCTTTGTTCATACAATTGTTGGAATTATTTGGTTAGATTTTGTGAGGTTGAGGAATTAGGTTGGTTTATAGTTGTGGAAGAAGCTAATTTAATGACCACTACATTGGAAGAGCCTTTAAATTTTTAGTTATAAGGAAAAGGTTTAGAAGAAGAGGATTCATTTGATTTGGAATTGGCATTCTTACTATGCAACTTGACTCTGTCTTCATCTATAGCTCAGATCTTCATTTTTCATGCCATTGTAAAGGCTTCATCAAATGTGAAGAAAGTTTATACTTAGAGTGTGGATGAAATGTGCTTAGCACATGCCCTTGAGAGGAGTTCAATAAGCTTAGATTGAGGTAAAGATAAGGAGAGTTGATTGATTAAGCCTCTCTTGTGAGTGACAAAATCTACGATAGACTCGTCATCAAATTATTTAATAGAATAAAGGTCTATAATAGAAACCTTTTTGTAAATGTTGATAGAGAAATGGTCTAGGAATAATTATGTGAGTTGGGTAAATTAGAAAAGGGAGTGAAAATTTATAGAGCTATACCAATCTAGGGCATCACTTGAAAGAGAGATAGGGAAGGTGTGAAGTAGTAATGCATCATCATGCCGTATTAAATAACAAGCATGTCTAAATGTTCACAAATGCTATTATGGGTCCTCTTTACTCTAGAAGCAAGTAAATTTAAGGATTTCCCATTAGCTTAGATAAGGGTGAATAGGTATAGAAGGATGGATGGGGTCATTTCATATCTAATCATAAGATAACACATTCTTTGAACCTGACACAGATGTCTCTAGAAGAGACATCTTGTCCATTAGCATCCTAATGAGATCTAGAGGGAGATTAGTTTGGGAGATACCCCTTAAGTTATAAGGATCCTGATAAGAATTAGAGGTAGTGTATGACATAGATTTTTGTAGCTGTGTTGATGCAACATAGGGGTAATGAGTCATAGGTTGGGGGCAGAAATGAAAGGGGCTTATCCCGTTGGGTTAGAGACAATGCTTTAGTTGAATGTTGTTATTGAAGGTTGGGTTGTTGGCATGGTTATACTAGGTGAAGGATGAGTGATAACTCATGTAATTATAGGTGTGACAGTATATGGTATGGGTACCACCAAATTATGAAATGGGGTTAGACTTTATTGAACTGATTATGGTTGTGAAGGCAAGGAAGTCACAATAGGGGTTAGGTGGGATTGGGCAGTTGGCAATGCTAAACTTTGGATATTGTTCATGGTTGGGTTACTTATCAAAATAGTGGTTTGAGTAACCATGGGGAACATAGTGGAGATAAATAAAACTAAAGTTGTCTCCATCAAAGAATTTGGCATACCATATAGTGGGTCACTTGAAGAATTATGGGTTTGGCTCATGGTAAGGTAATGCTAAACGGCTACCACATTATGATCAAGAAATCTTGTAAAATCTTGATCTCTTTCAAGAACAATAGGAATTTAGTTGGGCTAGGAGTATGCTCTATATCTAAAGTATGCTCCATGATAGAATTAGTGACAAGAGGGGAAGGTGGAAGTGCTTGCCGACTTGCGTAATTAGTAAATTTTTTGGCTTGGATTCACATTAATACCATGTAAGAAGAAGTATAAATAGTCTTAGAACTATATATTAATGATAGAGTGAGAAAAAACTAGGCTTGGTTTTAGGTAGGTAGGTTGTTTTATTCTTTTTATTTTGAGTAGACTAAAAATAACCAAATTACATACTCACCAATGTTGGTCACTTGATCGATATCGGTAGATTAAAGTCTACTGACGTCGATGGATTTAACTGATGTCAGTCATTTTGGAGTCTCGAGAGATGAAAAATCTAATGTTTTAGAAACCCAAAGGTAAAATCTATGCAAAATAGAGGATACAAGAGGTTTTTATAAGGAGGATGAACACTCATAAAATATTGATATAATAGGTTATACAACCTGAGTATTATGAATAGTGTTGATTTTGTAAATCAATGGAAAAATGTCCTTACCAACTCCAAAATGTAGAAGGCAATAAAAAAACAAAAAAAGAACATACAACCACTAATTATTAACTCTTAGAGATTAATTTTAGACTTGTGTTAGCTTATGGCTTAATCAGATAGTGAGATGAGAGTTTGGTTGCCAAAGGTACTAGAAAATAATCTAGAGCTAGTTTCAAGTTCATTTTAGTGCTCAAGAGGAAATCTATGTTAGACCAGGTACGTGGATTGCTATAGGAGTTTTATCTCCACACTTCATGGCCCTAAGTCCAAGATAGGCCACTTAGCTAGAATATATCTTCTATCTAGAGTTTATACTCCACTAGAGAATAGAGTGGGTTGTCTCCTTGGTGGTGAAATCCAAGTAAGATAGCCAGGTAGAGTAAGGTGATCCACCAGGTGATGAAATCCTAATGGGCCTTGTCTTATGTGAGTTTAAATGGTTTTTTTTGTGAGTGTGATCTAGTAGTGTAACATTGGTGTACTATGATTCATTCATAATGCTTATAATTAACTAGGTGAGCTAATATGCAGTAAGTAAACAATGAAGTGCAGTGAGTTTTAAATCCAAATCTAAATTGTTTTGATTCAAATGAAAACAATTATGAAATAGGAGAAGAGAATGAATTTCAATATCCTAATTTGCATGCAAGAAAGAGATAAATAAGATATTCTTTTCAACTTGCAATAAAAATGATAAGTTTCTTTTAGAGGCAAAAGAAAGAAAAGAGTGGCAAGGAAGAAGAAATTTTAGTTTATTTCCTTTAAACACAAAATAAAATGTTGAATATTTCATTTTGAGGAAAAAGAGAAAAGAAAGTGCAAGGAATGAAATTTTCACTCTAACTCACCTATACACTTAAAATAATTAATGAACCCAAATAAAAATTTAGGGTCCCACCATGCGTGCTAGAAATATTTCACTAAATTTTGAATCTATTTAATGTTTAAGGAGAAATAGAGACAAAGGGAACTCCTCTATGGCTAGGGAAGACTACCTATGAATAAGAAAGCACTACCATGAAAAATATTTGTTAGTAGATATATGAGTGGGCTACCAAGCTACGCGCTTATCCCAAGAAGTGTCAAACTTCCTTAAGGATGACAGTCCACTTTTTGAAGTGAAATGGTAATGAATAACAAAATGAAAGAGAGAGTAACATAGAGATATTTGTACCATTATTACAGTTTAAGTGTAGTAGAGAGTGATACAATCCAGATAATGTGAGTTATTGGTGTTTTTGGAGGTTGTTTAGGTAGGCTTAAAGAAGGTGATGTAAATACATAGTCACCAATGTTAGTTAGGCTACCAATGTCGGTAATGAGATATGATCGATGTCAGTTATGTGACCAATGTTGATAAGGTCAATAGGTTCTCAAAAATTTGTAGGAGACTTTTTTGAGCTGAGAGGTAAATGTTGGTCAGGTTTGTGAGGCTGGGAAGAGTTGTAAGAGAGAGGGTAAGACTCAAGTGGGTCCAGACAGAGGGTTGGTATGTTTGAAATAGAGGGAAATAGGCTAAGGAGTTTTACAAATCCTTCATAGGGAGAGTTAGGATGTTCATAAAATGATAAATAGTATAACATAAAGTAATTATAAAATGACTATTTAAAGGAATTACAAAACATAGAGATATACTTAGCTAGTTAAATCAATGAATTGTGAGTGCCAGACAGATGGCTCTGATGAGGCATGTTGAAGCAATACATGAACAAAAAAGATAAGCATGTGCTATCAGTTTAGAAGAATCTAAGCTCTATGTAATATATCAATTCCTAATCTAGACTGATTTGTGCAGAGTAACGATAAGCTTGGATGTATAAATTCAAATTCCAAAGCCTGTGCATGAATAATTGATTTTTCTAATTTTTGTTGACTTCAATATTATCTTGGAATTTAGCTTAATTAATTGACATCTATGATCTCATTGATGTCGATTAAGGGTTGACCGATGTCGGTGGCATCAGAATAGGTAAAAGGGTTATTTTTAGCCTATTTTCTATTCCTTCTCTTACCAAGTGTGCTTTTTGTTAGATAATAGTAGAAATGTGAGGTTAAGAAGAACATAGTTAGTTATGAATTTATGTTATGGTGAGAATAAGTCATGGTTAGTTAGGATTAGGGGACTAAGTCTTGAGGTGACTTAGAGGGTAAGAATTAGTCTTAAGATGAGGTGGCCAGGTAGGTGGCATAAGTAGTTTTTAATTAACTTAATTAAATATTTTTTAAATTAATTAAATATGTGAGGGGTGAAAACATGGATTAAGAAGGATAATTATTAAAAGGGGGTTGAGATGGGGTTTTGACATAGGGAGTTATGCATGTGTGTGATATAATTTTGGTGTCTACAGTGACCATCGACTTTAAGCCAATCAAATTAAAAGCTTCACTAACTTAAAATTAATGGTCTCATGACCATCATTCAATGTTTGAAAGGATGTAATTTATGTCTTCAAGACCATAAAACTTAATCTAATGAATCATTCTACTCAAGATTAAAATACACTCCAAAATGTTGTTAGAAAGCTCATGAATTGCTTTGTAGATGACTAGAATCCTTCAAAAAATGCTCAAACGTTGGAAATATTCAATCTACAAATATTAAAATGGTCTTATGGTATAATAATATGCAAAATGAACCTATTTCAAGTCTATACCTTAAGTTCCCCATTGTATTTTTTTTAAATACCGTGAACCCTAAACTATAGACTTGTACTAGGTCTTATTTTAAAGGATCTTTGTAAAGTAGAGCTTAGGCCAAATGTTTCCAACAAAAGGTTTAAGTGTGTTTGTTAATGAAATAAAATCCTATTTGACATTAGACCATTATATCATTTTTACCTTTTTGATCATATTCTATAGGCTTGACATAAATATTTTTAGCTCAAAGTATACATTGTGTTTATTTAACACAACGTAAAGTTTGGCCTAAAATATTTAGCCATGGTCTCCTATGTCTAAATCTAGAAAAAATAAGCATAAACACTTTATCCTAAATTTTATTTCATGTTTAATAAACACAAAATAAACCTTGGCCTAAGAGGATTAAACCTAAGTACCTACCTTAATAATATGTTAACATAAAGCTTGGGCATCTTTGCAGATCAATGGTTCACTTTTCATCATGAGAAGATGATTTAATGGCATGAAGACCCTAAAGAATTTATAATAGATTACTAAGATCCCATGGGCTCAACACATGGTGAAATCCCATTTGAATCATAAAAGACCCAAATCATGATCTAACAGTTCACGCTTCATTATGCTTCATGATCCAACGATGCGAAAGTGCCAATGACTTTTCAAAGGCCCGTGAGTTGTCCACGTGGCCAATACTCATTCAACAAAGGATTGATGTAGGATATGGAGCATAGGAAGGCATGAAAATATTCCAAGTGGCACAACCACAAGACTTGGTAAAAAATACCCAATCACAAACAAGGACCCAAATCAAGATCAATGGTTTGCAGTCACTCATAGGATCCTCATCCAATGGTGTGAAATAATAGGGAGCATTTTTAAATGCAAATGATTTGTGATCAAAATATATTGTGAAAAATGTTGTGAAAGTTCTAAATCAATGCCACATAAGAGCCACACAAATAGAAAAGGATAAAATAAAAGATCTTGTGTGCTTAAAAATGCAAAGGTATAAAGGCAAAGGTCCAAATCAAATCCCAAGCATGTATGATTTGAATGCTAGATAAGATACTACCATTAAAGATATAAAATCCTAAACCTTGCATAAAATATACCTTAATTGGATTCATTTGATGACAATTCAATTTGAGAGAAGCTTAATTGTGTTTTTGAGCATAAAAGAGATTTCATAGAGATCAATTGCAATCCAGTGTGAACAATTTTCAAAAGTAGAAACCATGGAAGCTCATAGGCAATAGTTGAAATAAGAAATAGAGCTATACCTATCCATAGAAAATGAAGGAAGAATCTTCATGGATACTGAATTGGATGTTGTGGCCCTAAACAATGGGAAAAAGAATTGGTATGAGCATTTTTTCACCATAGAGGAGCTAAAACCCATCACCAAGGAGGAGCAAAGAGTTTCCACTGTTAGTAGGAAGAATTATGACCTAGTCATTATTCAGATGGTTAGCCTTCATTACGTTGCTATCAAACCAAAGGTACTTCATTGTATTGATATGCTTGCTCTAACTTTTATAGAATATAAGATAGATAATGATTGGATCATTCATGAAGGAAATTTGAAGAAGGTAGCCTATATTTCCCCTTTGACCTTTGAAAAATACTATAATCTCCCAATACCCTATATATAATTATCCAAGATTAGGGAGTGGACCAGCAAACATGACCTAGATATTGTCCTCAAACCATGGTTGCATCAAGGGAACCATGTCTTCAAAGACTTTAAGGGTAAGATCCTAATAGTCCAATTTAAAGAAGGGATCAGGGTAATCATGACCCTGTTAAATAGAGCATCAAGATCCCCCTAAACCACATATGTAAAAAAGACTTGGGTCTCCTATGTGTATTTCATGGTGGAAGAGAAGCTCACCCCTCTAATTGGAAACCTGGTTAATGTCTTCCTTTCCAAGTAGTTCACCACTATCAAAAAGAAGATAGTTAAGCAATTTTATATGAGATCATATTTATTAGATGCCCTACTTGCCTCCATCAGCTTCCAAAGCATTAGAAATTGGTCTCCTAAGGGTTAAAACACTATATCCCACCACTATTTGAAATTACACATCTTAAAATATAGGAACCACATGCAATTCTTTTTTGACTATGTATACCCAGCTCTAGTAGAGGCCATCATAATTTATCCCATGCCTAGGTTTCATCCATTAATTAAGAAATATGTAGAAATGTTGGGGGATGTCTAGTTCTACCCTAACTATGCAGTTATAAAAATTGAAGGAATCATGTTTGAACCCTATAGATTGCTTGTGTATGTACCTAGTAAGTTGGCAAAGCAAGAAATTGCCTCCTAACTCATCCATGGTGTTGATGGGGTATGTAAAGAAAAGAGGAAGGGCCTTCTCCACCCCTTTCTTCTAATCATTGGAAGGATCATGCTATAAGATTGTAATCAGGTTGAATTGAGACCATATTCAAGTATAGGGGCTTATTTGGGTTCCAATTGGATGAATTAAAAATGTGGGATCCCAAAAATATAATAGGTGATCATTTAAAGTTGAAGCAGCTCCCCAAGCTAGTATATATGCATCATCTCAATATCCATGACACCATTTACATCAAGGAAAAGAGCTATGAATAAGTGTTATCCATGATTAAAGGGCACAATATTAATCTAGAACATAGGTTAACAAGTGAGAATAAGCTAGTAGGAGAAGTATGGTAGATGCATCCTCTATAATATCATTTGTTGCCCTCATCTTCTAGACCACCTCAAGTGGAGTAGCCACCACCCTAGAGGCAAATTGATCAAAGACATGGAAAAGAAAAGCTAAATAGAGACATAGAGAGGGGCCCTCATCTTAAACACTACCCCAAAGGTCACCATCTCTAGTAGAGTATTCAGACATGATTTCCTTGGAGTTAGAGGAAATAGTTGAAGGAGCCCTCACAGATCTCATTGAGGTATATGGAAATCATGGGGAAGAAGGAAAGATAGAAGAGGCCCAATTCTAAGTAGAGGATATTGAGAGGGAGAAAGGGAAAGAGGTTTCTCTTAACTTAGTCTCAGTGGCACCCATAGGAAAAGAGGAAAGCAGAGTTAACATTGGTCCCTGTTGGACCAAGGAAAAAGCCAAGATTGACCCTTGCTCACCCCACAAGTGAAATAAATTTGTTTAATGAATATTTCTCCATTAATAAACTAGTTATCCTTGATTTGTTCATCTATGGAGAACTATAAAATATCCCCTCTCTCTCCCACTCATGGGCACTAATAAAGGTTGGTGACATAGAAGTGCATGATGACATCAACCCATAGATCAAAGCTTTGATGAGAGAAGAAGTATAAAGGAGGATAGTGGCCACTATATGGCCTAAAATTAAGAAATTATATGTTATGATAGCATATAATAGCATAGGATTTGAGGTCTTAAAGTCTTCGACATATACAAATCCAATCACCACTATCTAATTTAATCTAGAGATAGCTGGACTAAAAAGGGTCACCATGAGGAAATAAATAATAGGAGCTAAAGAGTTAAACTTAAAAAAGGTTGAACCATTTATAGGTTTGGCCCCAATTGAATGGAAATAACTAGGAGAACATCCCATCCATGAAGATAATGTTGAGACCTTAATTGAATTTGAGTCAACTCAAGCCAAGGCTGGGATCTGAGGAATGAAGTAGAGGATCTAGAATTTGGAAAAGGACAAAGAGAACCTAAAGACACAAGACATTATATCTATGATGGATGATTTATTGGATATGTTTAAGGATTTATTCTTTGACATGTTCAACTCTCTATAGTACATGAAGATGAGGCAAGATGCATTGATCTAACAAGGTGAAGTAGCTAAAGGAATGATATCATAATGGCAAGGGGAAAAGACCAAGTTGAGAGATTTCATTAACATATGGATTGGTAATAAGCTTCCCAAATTCAAAGATATTATCATAGGCTACATTAATGTTGCATTAAGGATAGTGGTGGATAAAATATAGAGTCTAAGTACTTGGTTAGTAGGCTTGGATAGACTCCTTAGGGATGATGAAGAGTTGATTTCCTAGATCAAGCAATTATTTGGCACCATGTTGGCCAACCCCACCAAGACCTCAGTCCTTGAAACCATTGATGAAGATAAATACAAACATAGGGTAACTTTTTTTATGTAGTTAGTTAAGAGTAAGAGCCAATTCCTCTCTAGTAGAGACAATAGAAGAATCTTGGACATGATTTTCATAGCTAAAGAGAAGATAACAGAGGCTAGCAGCATTAAGGAAGCTATGGCCAAAGATGATAGGGACTTTAATGACTTAGTTGACCATGAAGATGTCTGATTCTTGAAGCTTATTATGGACTTGGAATTGATTAAGGATCAACATCAGAAGGTTATGGAGCTATTGTAAGATCAACAAGTGAGTCCCAAAGCAATGGGCCCACCCAGTTTTTAATATTCCTCTTGTAAAAACATTGTAATATTTAAAATGGGAATATTATTTTGTAAGGAATATGATATTTTATTAGCATATTTCCCTTAGTTCATTCTAATTATAAAATACAAGTGTATTCTAGAGCTTTCTAAGGAAGGACAGTTGTCCTTGTCTTTTGTACACATGTATATTGTAACTGACTAGATTTAATAAAAGTCATGTATCACCATTTCATAAGAGATAGAATTTTGAGAAAAAAATTTATACTTATAGAAATTAATATAATCAAGGAATTCTACAAAGATTTTCCATATTTGATATTTCAATTTCTAACATAGTTGTTCTCTCAATTGCTAGTTTTACGTCTTAAATTTGAATAGCTTCTTTGAATTTTGGGTTGCATTTTCTAATCACAAAATTTTTAATTTGTGCATATGATAGATTAGTTGAAGGATATTGGATTTTCTTCACTTCATTTTTCTTTGTATATAGATTTGCAAATATTATTTGATTATACTGGTAAATCTTTAAAACTAAACCTGGTTCTTACTTTTGATTATTTACATTATCCTTTGAAGTTTACATGGTATATAGTGAAATCTAAGCTTAGGTTATTTTACATTATATATTTGTTTGGATGCATACTCAGCTACAATTGATGATTTTTCATAATATTTGAGACTAAGATAAACAATCACTTATTTCCTTTCTACCTTACCCTTCTCTTTGCTCCTTTTTTACACTAGATCACTTTAGCTTAAACTTCATTATGAATATACATATAAATTAATTTATAGATTAAGTTTGGATCATAATTCAGTAAGTTAACATAGATCCTCTATAATTCAAAAGGAATAGACCATGATGGCTCCCAACCATCACTTACTATAAATTTTGTGGAACACTTATAATATCTTTACCACTATTTCACCATAGGTGACATCAAGTTGCCACAACTTGCTACTCATGCTCTGAATTCATAGAATTCTTAAATGAGAAATGATCTTTGAACACTAACAACCTCTATGCTACATTTAGAGATGTCAAAAAGGCCTTCATGTCAAAATAATTAAAGATTTCTTGTAAAAAAATCACAATAAATTTTTCTCAAAAAATATAATGGAACCTCATATTATTTCATGGAGGCTCATCAAACACCATCCACCACCTATCCCAAAAATTGTTTTAAATCTCTGGATGAACACAAAAATCAATGTTAATATGTTTTTAAATCATTGGTGGTGGTTCATTAGTTTTAATATTAAGAAATAAAGCACACACTTATTATTTTGTTATCTTTTTTTGTAATGTCCTCATATGATAATTTATCAAAATAATATTTTTTAACACCCCTCTTTGATGTAACTTTGAATCAAGTTAGGAATTGACATTTACCAGTTCATTAAAAATGATCTATAATGTAGTGGAAAGTGAATTGTGTGCACCATGACTTGAAGATTCATGCAAGCAATTGAAAATAATTTATAATTGTTGTCAGTTTGAATTTTATAATTCATATAACTGAGCTTCTTATTATGAGAAGTCAAAATTATAGGGGTTTTGATCAAGGTTATCTTTGACATTTTATTCAAGCAATGGGTCAATTGAATTTTGTATCTATATTTATAAAAATAAACATTTTCTTTAAGAAATGTGAGAGAAATGCAAATTTATTTTGAATATCCTAAATATTTAAAAATATATAGAATTACAAACCCTAAAATTAAAATTTAATAAAAAAATTACCTAAGACTGTGATCTAAATACACAATTGATTTGATGGGATGTAAGAAACGTTATAGCATGTACAACCTTTATTTTTCTTCCAAAATGTGTAAATTGTCTTATCTCTAGAATGAAAATTAGGAGAATAAAAACATAGGTTTTTGGTGAAAATGAACTTTTATATAGGGAACACACCCTTTTTAACAAAGGGCATACACCCTTTGGCACCATTCCAAAGTAGGGTAGGTTTAGACTTTTTTTTTAAAAGGGGCATACACCCTTTATAAAATGAAAACTGATCTTTCCCATTTTAGGATTTTTTGGGTCCCCCAACTTTGTGCATCTACCCTAATATGACAATTAAACTCTAAAATTTGGATTAGGTCCTTCATATAAATAATTAGGTATTTACCAATAAAACACTCAAAGGTAAATTCCATGGCTCTCTGAAAAGTGGCTCCTACATTAATGAGATTGAATGACATCCTCTTATAAGCAAAGGTGCCCCATTTTATTGTGAATGAACTTTTCACTCTATCTTTGGGTTTGACAAAGACATGGTTATATCCTAAAAATATATAAAAAAAAGACATCATGTAAGATCCACTCACCATATGAATTAATTAATTTAAAGAGGGTAAGGGATAGTTTTCTTTTTCAAAAGCCTAATTCAAGATCCTAAAATTAGCATATAGTCAAATTTATCAATTCTTTTTACAAATGGGTACCCATGTATAATGTTTGATCAAAAAGATAATTTTAAGTCAGAGGATTTTATGAACTTATTTATGAATAAGAGGCTTTATAATCAAGTTGATATATTGGTTTGTCTACCTATATGGATTTTTTACTTGATTAAGTGGGATAGTATGTGTTATCACACTAGGGTCAATGACCTTAAGATCATTGTATGTTTAGGAAAAGACATCTCTTTATAATACAAGCAGTCTCTTAAGATATTCTATTTCATCTCAGGTACATTCAATACCAATATGAACATTTTTTTGGTTGGTCAGTCAATCCCAGGTTGATGATGACCAACTACTAGTTATCATATGTTGGTCTCTCTAGTTTACACATCAATCTGTCCAAACCAAATACTGTCTCTAATGAGATCATGTTTTTTAGTATGTGGTTTTATCTCAAGTTCATGACACCATATTAATCACATTCCCCACTAGGGGGACTATCTCCATCTCTCTCATCTATGATTTGAGCACTAAAGGCCCCACTATTGTTCAATAAATATAGTATGTGGTGATCACCATTGAAGACTTAGAAGTTCTCAACATTGTCTAGGACTTATGGGTAAGGTAATATCTTTATGAAAAAGTGTTACATATTTGAGTCATCCAAAGGGGATAAATTTATAGCCAAAGATGTTAAGGAATCTACAACCTAGTTTTATTCTTTGGGGATAAGAATGACATTGAATGCATTAAATGTGTATATCACATCCCATGATCTATGTTTATATTTTCTTAAGTAAGATAAATTACACTATAACTTAATCTTAACTTGATTGAATACTATTTTATAATCCCAAAACACCTTTATCTCTTTGATGTTTTGATTCATGGAAAACAATAGACCTATGATCAAGGCTTCATGCTTAATGAGGTTATTCTTGCATGGGAGTTATAAACTATATGTGGCTAAGTGTTATTTTCCATGTGAGTCAATCAATAATATCCCAACATCAAAACCTTATCTAGAATAGACTCCATCAAGGTACATTACCATAAGCTTTCTAACTAAGCATTCTTCTTAGCTTTGTCTTTTGCTCTTTTTGTAGATGTGGTAAAAATGCCTATGTCATAGAATATTATGTTTATATTATCATTGACTACATTTTATTCCATGATCATGTTATCCATCAACATATATTTGATTGGCCTCACCTATTTAAGGTATCCACATATGGGGTATTTTTCTATCCATATACCCATTCAAGGTCTTGGACTAATCTTGTAAGCTTCCAGGATTTAAACTAGTTGAATGTCTATAAATATTAGACCTAGGGTTCAGATGTTTAAGTACTCACCTACTACCTTGAACTCATACTTGTCAAGTCTAACCACTATATTATCTAATTTGATAGGTGTTATCCCTAACCTTTGACATGTTCTATCATGCATGATATTTTCTAAGGCTCTCAATTTAACCAGAGAGTTATGTGGGCTCTTCTTAAATAGTCATATTATAAGGAAGAAAAGGGGAAACTCAACCTTATGATTATGTATAGGCACATTGGTGTGCATAATATTAGGTTGGGGCTGAGTTTGTTTGTTTGCTAGGTACTTTAGGAGGAGGTTTCTTTGCTTAGTTATCTAGGTAAGCTCATGCAGTGTGATGTTTGCTTTGATCTTATTTATGCCTTATACTATGTTTTACCTAGTCTTGCTAGGAGTGGGTTGGACCTCCTTTAAGGGGTTTACAGTCATTGGATTTTAGAGGTGGAGGATCATTTCTTGCTCTAAGATCAGGATTGGTTGCACTATTATTGGGAAGAGTGGATATAGTAAGGAGTTGTTACTATGTTTGAATTATAAGGGAATAATTGTTTCTCTAGTACTATTAAAAAGTGTGCACCTCATTGGTAGCCTCTTTTATTCATTATCTTATTATATGGGGAAATTTAAGGTCTCTTATTCTATATCCATGATTGGTGATCTTGAAAAACTAAGAAAATTAGGTTGATTAGTGGTGTTTGGGTGGCTTGGGACCTCTTCATATTCTTCCATTTCTCTTAGAATATGTTAAAGTCACTATATAACTCAATAAAATATAACTTACCATATTGGGTTGTGTTATGCACATGACACCAGTTTGGTAACTCCAACTCATAGATGTTAATCTTAGGTAGTTTGTTGGGCAAGGGATTTGGATGGTTACTAGAATGATTATATGGGTGGTCATGCCTCTTATAGGTGAAATTATTGTTGGAATTCTCCCCACTATTATTTATAACTTTCCTTTAGAGACATAAGAATTCATTTATGAGCTTTTATACCCTACATTATATGGCATCTAGCTCATTCTTGGTAGATTCTTAGGGTATGCTCTAGATATTATTCATGATAGGGACTAGTGTTTGACTATGATATTGAGGTTATACTTATTTATTAACTAGCCTAAGGAATCTCAAGTTTTTATTATATTTAGCATGACTTAAGAGAAGCTAGTTTATCATGGGCATTAGTTGTGGCATCCACACATCTTAGTTGGTGTTAAAACTAGAGTTCAAGGTAGGAATATTTCATACTATATTTGTGGTGGTTGGTTCCATTTGGATTTAAGGGTTTAGTTTCATGTCTAATTTTATGGCCTCAGTATATGATAATGAAAAATCCACAATAAGGGGATTTATACATAAGAACATCACAATCTAATGATCCATGGAATTCTTATACATTTCTAAAGCTAGTTGAGTATTAGGCCTTTATAACACATCAACCTTAATGTACATCTTTTGGAATGTAGCATTGAATGATCTAATAGGATAATTGGTTTATTTATTTATGCTATAAAACTACTAATATAATATGATAGGGTCGATGACCTATCCAAATTGAGCTAAGAAGGTGTTGTTAAATTCCTCCCATCCTATGATGGAATGTTTAGGTAGGTTTATAAACCATTCATAAGCTACATCCATAGAGTTGAATGGAATAATATACTAGCCACATTTCATGCTCCACATTCAAGAGTATGAGGGCCATCTTATAGGAAGTCACATTCTCCTTGATAGTGCATCCTCCATTGGGTGTAGATCAGGGAAGGTACCTTTCTAGGTTCCATGGTAAATCATAAATGATAATGAGAACATTAATAAAAAGCATAACTATCCATGTCATGGGTAAAACCATATGGATAAGCATGTTTGGGGTGGTATAGTTAGATTAACTAGGTATAGTTGGATGAAAGAGATGGGTCAACCATCAATCTCAATCTCCCTCTACCAAATCTAACCTTTATGTGAAATAATAGAGTTGGTATTAATAATTGGATAGGACTAGATCTAGTTATAATAATCCACACAAGAGGATATTGATTTATCTTATATCAAATCATATTATAATGAATTTATATCAAATGAATATGGAGTACCCTTATTTTAGTGCTAGTTGTTATTTTTCCCAATTTTTTGTTCCTTCAATTACCCTTAAGAGTTAAGTGTGATGAGTGAATCCTTGGAGACTATGGGAATTTCATCCTCTCATTTTAATATTTTTGATGGGATAATCGAGGGAATGAGATAAAGGTATTGGGATCCATTAAATATCCTACTTGGAATATATCTCCAATAAATGTAGCACTACCACTAGGTATTTAATTCCTATTTTCGACTTGATACAAAACCTCTTCACAATAGTTAATATAATTAAATGAGTTTATCCCCTTACACTTAACTTCACACTTTAAAAATTAAAGAAAAAATCACTTGACAAAAAATAAATGTTAAAAGGGAAAGAGGGTAAGGTAGAAATGGTATCTCTCTATATAAAACAACAACATCAATGCTTGAGAACTAAGAACTTTCCTAGCTAGAATATTACCACTATATGTCGAGTTTCATGGGAGCTTAAACTATGACCACACAGAGAAGGAGTCAAAGGGGAATGATGAATAATTAATTCATATAAACCTTTTAATAAGTAAATACATAAGAGCTCTATTATTAATCACACATACACCTATAAGGGTTTAGAGAGAATGGAAAAAAATAAACTAAAGTAGCTAAATCTCATTTTAATTCACACATACATCTACAAAAAACACATACTTAAATTATTTAACACTAACATTAGTCATTAAACTAGAGAATTTTTGGAAGACATTCATGGAATGAAAACACTGTAAGAAAAAAGATAAAACTTACATTAATTTTCAAAGTGTTTAATTGAAAAAAGTGTCAACCACCACAAAGTACTGTACATCAACATATATAAAAGAGAGATGGGATCTCATAGTAGCATGAGATCCTAACACCAACCATTATGGATTGAGATAGAGAGAAGAAGGGATGGTGATATGTTGGCATAGATTCTATTCAGGTCCTTAAATATAACTAGTTGTAATTTGGTGGTGGTCCACTTCCTAGTTACCTTTGGGAACCTTGATGAGCTACCATTGATTTACCCACCAAATTAGCCTCTTGTTTAATTTTTTTTAGGTTGATAAGTGGTTGTCATAAGATCACTTCTACTTGAGTCACCATCCTATCATACACATTGAGAGGAGATTCTAATGACACTTTTACCTCATTGACCTAGTTAATGATAGCTTTAGACTGGGTTATAAGTAAAAATATAGCCTTGGCTCTGACCTTTTTAATTTTTACCACCTCTCTCCTCATGGCTACATTGAATTGTGCTAAGAGAACAATCATCCTAACTTCCTTTAAGTAAGAAAGGATCTATTCCTTACTCTTATCTAAGGTCTTGATCATGGTTTGGGCGTTACTCAACCAATCTTCAATGAAGTTTCGCATGCTTATTATAAAGGTTTGATATAAATTTAGGTCTATGAGGGGAATGAGCTTCAATTCTGGAAACATCCCCTAATTATGATGGAAGATACCTTCTTTCACTTTATATCCATGTAAATGATCTCAAATATGTAGGTTTATGTTCATTGGAATAACTCTTTGCTCTTGGAGAGAGCTCTAGTCACTTCCCCAATGGTTATGAGAAATTGTGTAAGTGTGGTCTCAATTTTTTTGATCAGAACTATAGGGAAGGTACTCCTTAATTGGGACTCAAGATTTATAACCTACTCCATAATATCTTCCATTAACTTCTTAGATAACTTATTAGTGGCCTAGAGCACTAAAATTTGGTCCTCTACTAGTTTCTCCACTCACAATCTTCACTTTGGTAAAGGAGAAAATGTCATGTTTAGTCCTCCACACTATAAGGATACCTTCCTTAGTGAAGACCTACATGATCACCATTTTAATCTTCCCTAAATCTTAATAAAACTATAATTGGACGTTTAGTTCCCCATGTTAGACCATATATGGTCTTTATACACATGAAGATCCAATGGGCCCAATCCATCCCTGCTTAGATCTAGTTCCCAGGGTGGTGGAAGATGACATGGGAGTGGTAGTGGTATAAAAAGTGGAAGGTAGAGGAAATAATGGAAGGGGTGAATTGAATGTGATATAATATGGAGGGGGAGTGTAAATAAGGATGGAGGGAGTGACATGGGGATAAATGGAGGTACCATCAAAAAGAAAGCTCAAGGGAATAAGAGAGATCGCTATTAGTCTAGGGTCATGGATACCTAAAGTCTAATGGTGCTTAAGCACTAAGTATTTATGGTAAATAAGTAAATTAGATGGTTAAATCCAAACTCATAGGGGCCCAATGTGATTCATATAGGGGTCTAGGTATGAGTTTTAGACACTATGGGGGGATGCATAGACTATTTGGGAGCAATCACTCTTTGTTTCTTTTTTCATCTCTTACTTAGGTATGTCTGTGATGTAGATACTGAAGCAAGAGTAGTATATGTAACCCAAGGTGATGTTTGTGGGGTTTTAATGCCTACTACCAAGCCTAATGATGTGGTAAGAGTAGAAGGATCCAATTAAATATGAGTGTTGGTAGTTACTAAATCCATTGGAATGGTTGGAATACCTAGAGAGACTATTTTATAATTATTATTGTACTTGTTAGGGCTGCCAATAAAATGAGAACACTTAGAATTTGATTTATATTAAGGATTAAAATAACCTATGGGGTAGAGATGAGGTTCAATTTATAGACCATGCTATTGGGTTCAATGAGGAGCATATTTGGACTATGGGATGAACTGGTGGAATCTAGGCATTGGGAATGCCAAACATGGTTGAGGTTAAAGTACCAGAAGGTAATTAAGAATTTGTAATCCAATGAATAGGGGGAGGCATAACAGAGGTAGGCTAGTTTGGAATGGAGAAACCTAAGGGAGCTATGAATATTTTCCTAAGAGCACCAGTAGTTGGGGTGGATGCCTCTGATAAAGCTATAGACTAGTCCCTACTTGGGTTAGACTTAGGATTGATATCAAAGTGAATAGCATGGATGACCCATAATATGCTTACCTATGGAGGTGGTAGAGGTGTATTTGATGTAAAGGTTAATGGAGTTGTAGAATCTTGGATTCCCTACAATATTTTCTTGGAGAGTCTTTGCATAGTCATTGAGTATTTTATTTTTGATTGAATAGGTGCTTGTAGCAGAAGAACTAATCACTCCTCAAGAATGGGTTGAGTTGGAGCTTAAGCCTTAAAGTGATGACATTATTTAATATCAATGACTATCTCCATGTCATGAATATGGTTTAGTTAGAGTACATCATCAGGGTGTCCCTCATGGTGATACTTAATGTTGAGATTTGCCTAGTATTTCTCCACATGGGCTCGTACTATGCCACTAGGATCCAACAATCTTTTATCCACTTTATTTTTGTTGTAAGAGTCCCTATGTTAATACATGGCTTGTAGTGTAATATCCCCTATGTTTAAACCTCTGTGACCTTGTTGTCATAATTTATTTACATATCTTGATGAGCCTTTAAATGTGTAAGAATTAAAATGTTGTTCCTTCCCTTATTTTGAAAGCTTTACTTGTTAAAATATAATTATAACAATCTATTTTTATTTAAATCATAATCCAATAAATATATAAATCCACATAAATCATAAGGAATTTTATAATGGATTTTATTAGCAACTTATGCGTAGCCTCTCTAGGAAGGCTAGATGATCTAATTTAGGACCTATGGTAGGGTGAGTGGATGTGTTTGTGGAGTGTAAATTTTGACAATGGAAGAGAAGTTATTGTTAAGTGAAAGGGACCCATTTGACTTTGTCTTAAGTTTATTGACTTGGACAAGTAAGCCCACATAGGATTGTAAAGTTGTTAAGAAGAGGTATGGGCTTGTAAGAAGGAAGGTGACTCTTGTAATAAAAGTACCCTCACATTTATTAAGTTTAGTGGAAAATCCTTTAGATAAGAAATTTAAAATCTCTTTTTCTTTCCACACTTAGTATTGTTTATTGGTGTTCATTATTTTGGGGAGGTATTTGAAAGGAACATGTTGGAGTATGAAAATTTTGGGAAGAGCTTGTAGAATGAAGAAGGAGATCTTCATAGATCTTTTAAGCTTGTTACATGCATGCCAAATGAAAGAGATGAGGTAGAGATTCCTTTGATACAGTTTTTTAATAGATAAAGAATTAGTTGATCAAATAATGCAAAAGAGAAGTTATGAGTAGTGTTTTGTTTGTGTTCTTAATATCTCTCTCATTCTCTCCTTTAATCTTTATCAATATTTGTCTCTATCATTGTGAAAAGGAAACTAAATTTCAAGTTTTTATTCCACTTTTTTTTTTTTAGTTTTAAAGTAATTAAATTTTGAAAGAGAAATCATTCTTTGTAGTTGTGTAATTTTTTATAGAGAATATTAAATATCTCTCCTTCTTATTTTCATTGCATTATAGATAAAATCAATATTAAAAATAAATATTTTTATTTGATTTTATATGTTAAATGATTTCAAATAATAAATATGATTTAGTTTAAAAAATATTTCTTTCTAGAAAAAAAACTACACCTTCTCTTCTTTCTTTCTAGAAAAAAATATTGTTCTTGTAATTTTTCTTTGCACCTCACACACACACACACACACACACACACACACACACACACACACACACACACACATAGAGAGAGAGAGAATCTCTCACATTTCTTCCTCAAATTGATCTAACAATAAAAATTGAAGGTGGAATGAATTATTTTAATATTTTTTATTTATTACTCAAAATATATAAATAACTAGATTTAAAATATTAAATAAATATGAAATGTATGATGAAATAATAATAATAATAATAATAATAATAATAATGCAAGAAAGTGAAAATTTGAAGAGTGAAAATTGCTTTATATATATATATATATATATATATATATATATATATATATATATATATATATATGGGGTAAAATAAATCAGAATATTACTCTTTTTTTAAATGGAAATATTTTTCTTTTTTCCCCTTTGTCTTAAAAATTAATTTTAGAAGTTAAAAAAAATCATTATTAAAATTATATTTAGTGACTAAGACATTATATATAATTAAATAAAATATTGATATATGAATAAGAATAAGATTTTATATAATATGTATATATAAAGAAATAAATTTATATATGTTTCATAATATTTAATTAAAAAAGAGGAAAATTTGGTTTAAATAAAAATTAATTGACTATTATATTTATATATATATATATATATAAACCAAGGATTGTTTGTTAGTTGTATTTTTTGAGTGTTAATTAAAAATAATAATATTAATAATTTTTAAAAATAAAAAGAAAAAGAACAAAAATGAAGAAATGAGATTTGAGGAGGGAGAGGTAGTGGTTGGGCCGACCCCTCACCCCCATATCCTTCATTCTAAGAAGGGGTCGTAGGCTGGCTAACGGCTTACAGCCACAACCGAACTTGCAAGCCATTAACATTGAATTAGATTTATTTATTTTTTAAAAAACATATATATGAGTGATAATATGTATTTATGTGTGTATGTATTCATTTTTATAAGAATGTATATATAATAACAAAGGAATGAAATAATCAAATAAATAATAATAATTTTTTAGAGTTTCATAATTTAAAAAATATGTATATTTTGATTAAATAATAATAAAATTTCTATACATATTGTGTATTTGGACTTGAATGAAATTAATCCATCATATCTTTGTTTTTGAATTCCCATTCCAACCCCTCCTTCAAACTAACAAAATGAAAAGTAAAATTATAAGTTTTGATTTTTTATTTTGATCACAAAGAAATTTAGGACAAAATTTAGAAACCTTAAATCTAGGGGTGAAAATCCACCCAATCTAGTGGTGGGGATTTGACCCATGACCATATAGCTTGAAGAGAAGCATTTTATTATTTTTAAATTATTTTAATTCAAAGTACACTTAATCTTCATTTGTGAAGTCATTTTTTAATTTTATTCTTTAGGACTAACTAATAAAGAATGAACTATCTAGATTAAGTTTTATAAAAAATTTGGGATGTTTAAAATATTAAACTATCATGTTATTGTATTTTTTAAAAATATATAAAAATAAATAAAATAAAAGAGAATCAAATAATTTAATTAAATATTTTTCTAACTTATTTGAAACCCCTTTTGGAATCGATTAAAAATAAATACTTAAACTAAGAGTTTGTCAAATATGATTTTCTTAGGTTGTGGAATTATCCAACAACTGTTAACTTGGAGACTCTTTGTGGAAATAAAACTAAATATTATTTCTAGTCTTAAAGTCGATTTAAATCAACGTACTTAAAATACCAAAGAATGATACTTTTCAAATATGGAAGTTACAAGTAAATTATTATAGCTTTAAATTATTATCAAAATAATAAAATAAATTTTATTGTTAAGTTTATTATTTTTCCTATGGTAATTTAGTAACCTATTTATTTAGAATTTTGAAGGGAAAGTTTTTTAGGTAATTAAAATCACTTTGGAATAGTTTATTAAATCATAATTTTTCTTTGTTATTAAAATATTTTGTTGAATTAAACATAAAATTTATAGTTTAGATAATTGATTTTCATAAAAAGAAAAATATATGCTCTTATATCAGATTTAAACTAAAGGTACTTCTATACCTAATTATTAGTGTGAAAATTTGTATTTTATCTCATTTGATAGGGTGTTTTTTCATGATCATTGTTTTAATTCCATTTAGTGTTTATAATTTGAGTCATGACTACTCTATACTTGTTTGTGCCCTTTTTATACTTGTTACCTTAGTTAAAATTTTAGGCCACAGTTGCAAATATTTAAGTCTAACCTTAGTTGTCAATGGGTGGATCTAGGATAGGGCCCACTTAAAATCATTTTGGTTTGTACCCTTGGAACGAGCCTTGATTTTTACATAAAAACTTAGATTTATGTATGCCCATACTTTTCATATGTATGTAGATACCTTTAATTCTTAATAGTTACTAGATGTGCTTGGGCCAACCAATGGCCACAATGTTACCCACAAAGGGTATAAATGTTATTCTTAGTTGTGTGGTTGATTATTGAATGTCGATTGTCTTCACATCTAAACTAACACTCATTTAGGAAAAGTTGAACTACAACAACCTTGATTCTGCATGTGATGTGATCATTGTAGATATGTAGGTATAGTGGGGAGTAGGCATGGGCTTAATGTACTAATCCTTAAAATGACCTTTTGTGTGGGTGTTATCAACTCACTTAAGAATGTTCTTGGAGAACATGTTTATAGAACTAACCCTTAGGATGCCCTCCTAGTATTGGAAACTAAAAAATAACTTTAATGTGTTATTAAAACATGTGCTTAAATCATATAATTCTTAATACTATTTATTAATCACAAATGGTATTATTTTATTCTTCAAACATGTTTTATAATCAATTTCAATCATGTGGTTTTCTTAGTTGATCAATGATTATGGATAGTGAACCCTGCTAATTAGTGGGATTTGAGTTTATCCTCGACCATTTTAACCTTGGACACCTTTAGAGACTTGTTTGGGAGATGGAATTACTTCAAGAAATGTAAGTCAAATATTTTTTATGTCACTGACTACGTAGAACAATAAAATATAAATTCTCGATGTAGACACCTCATTTTGGGCATAGCTTGCTTCCAATCGGACTTCAGATCGATTTTTACCAAACATGGCACATTAAGCTTAGGAATCACTAAATGTCCCAATTTCATCCACACATCATACATTAGTGCTTATAATCATGTTAAGTTATCCTTATTTGGGTTATTATCATGTATGCAATAGCAACCTCTCATGGATTCATATCCAATCAACTTGTGACCTAGCAAATTGATAAAATGGCCTTTGGACCCATTAAGCATGACACTTGAACAATTCCTAAAGTGAAAAATTACTAAGTAGAATGAATTAACTAAGAAAATCAAATTAAATGCTTAAGATAAATTTCTATATGAAATTAGTGAAAATGATTTTTTTTAAAATCCAATAAAAATGAGGTCATGATGATGTCATCATCCTCAAAGTCAAGGAATTGAAAATATCTCCCTAAAAGACTTGAATTCAAAAATGGAGAGCCATGCTTAATAAATGGGATTTTTATCCAAACTATTATTTGCTTATCTCCTCCTTAACTCAACTAGCATTAGTCTAAACCTAACCATGGTTAAACTAAAACTAACCACACATGTGTTAGAGTTAGTTTGAAAGAATATAAATTCAAGGCCTCACCCATTATTTAATAAGCTTCTTTTATGTAAATTTATTATGATAAAATACCTTCAAGAATATCCTTTGGTATAGTGTTATCATGCCTATTTCTTAAGCCAATCCAAGGTAAAGCTAAAGCCAAGCCCAACATTACCACGATGACAAGGAGAGATGATGCAAGGAGCACCATTACCAAAGAATCTTTGATCACACAACTGAGCACATCAATTCATGGCCAACATACAAATATTTCTCTCAAGGAAGGTAAATATCATTTGTTTTGTTTTCTTTTGGTAGTTATTTGTATAGTTCTCTAGTTCTTTGAGTGTCTAGGCTAGAGGTGCAAGTTTTATTAGTGTGTTTTTGTTTGATTTTGATCATACTAACACAATACTAATCTTGCCTCTTGGATTCATATTGATCACATAATGGCATGCCCGATGGCACATGCACCTCATAAAAATCTTCATATGGCCTCTTATAATCTTTTGCTAACAATTTTCATGCTAATTTTTTGATTTCATGGCCAAAAAAATGAAGAAATTAAGTTCTCAACCAAACCACTACTAGAGGCATTTTTACACTGCCAAAGTTAGTTTTGCATTGTCATAAGTGATTTTGCAATACCATAGGCATTTTTACACTTCCATAGGTGATTTTGGACTACAAGAGACATTTTTGCATTGTTATAGGCAATTATGCAGTATCATTGGTGATTTTGCACTAAGATGGGTGGTTTTTCACTATGTAAACAAAAACTCAAGAGCTCAAAATGGAATTTTGTTTTCTAATTAGTTATTTGGCCTAGGGAAAAGAAAACCTCCTAGCATTTTTTGCAAGAACCAAGGTGAAGAAAAGGAGGTTTAAAAACTTCAAATTTTCATTCACACATACATTTTAGTGCATAAAAATCATCTAACAACTTTGATTTTATCTTTCATAGTTTGTAAATACCAACAAAAAATTCAAGGGGCCAATTCACAATTTGCTTAGTGTTTTAAAAAAGAAAAAAAATCTTATAATAAGTGCTCCTAAGAGCTTTATTTTTGTTTATTATTTTTTAAAAACTAGACTTTGTGTGTATGCTCTTTCCCCATCCCCTTTAGGGAATCTGAGTGACCAAAAGTGTCTTTTTCATTGCCTTGTTGCTTAGTCCAAGCCTAGAAAGAACTTTGTCTATGCTCTCCTTAATTTCAAGTAGCTTGGGTGATTCAAAAAATGACCTTTAAAGTCTTTCTAGTTTCATTTTTTTCATTAAATTTGGCTTGTGGGAAATATTTCATCACCTCCCCATAAGTTCTTTAGGGAAGAGTTGACCTAAGATTTCATCTCTCAGCATTGTTTCAACCCTAATCCATGATGGGTTATATAAATTAGGTCACATGATACTGGAATTGCTAGGGGATTAAGTGGATAGCCTCTTTGATCTTAACAAAAACTTAGGTCAGGTCTTGCTAAACATCAAACTCCATCAATTAATACAAGGATGGAGTCACTATGTAAAGGATAGACCCTTTCATAAGAAGGTAACAAGTATGAAACAAATCAACATGGTTGTGCCCTTGTGTTAGCCATACTTGGGACTATCTAGTACATGTAAAACTTATAGATTTTAGATAAATCCCCACTTTCCATGAAATTTCATGCCAAATTCCAAGTGCTCTTCACTCTAAGTTCATGACATGTACCAATGCTTAAGAGATAGAGGAGGCATAAAAACTCTAACTACTCTTGTACTTTCATTTTTATATTAACACTTAATTCCTCACAAGCATTGGTATATCATTGGAAACATTGGTTGAAGCTATGCATACCCATGTCAGTTGTAAGAATAAGATGAGCCATTTGGGCTATTTCTATTTTATTTAATTTTCATGTGTGTTTTAAAGACTAAAATTTGTTTATTTGTCACAAATCCAAAGTGAGTCATGAAATAATCACTATTTTCACACCATTTTAGCCTAAGAGGTATTATTATGTTAGTTTAATAACATACCTTTGCCTTAGACATTTTCAAAACATTCATGTATATGTGTGTCACTTATTTAAATGGGGCATCATTATGCTACTCGTTTCATCCCATGTTTTTTCCTTAGAGTTTTGAAACACAGATCATTATCATACCTTTTGAGTGAGATAACATCATTATGATGCTCATATTGTTTCAAAACTTTACCTTGTTTCAAACTGAGTTTAAAACCATGTATGCCTTTAGACTATAATTAGTGTTGTTACACCATCCATTTAGGTCTAGAATGTCATCTATTTGAGCAATCCAATCTTTTTAAAACCAAGTTCAATTCATCTTTCAAATTTCAAATTCATAATTGAGTGGTTTATAGATATGCCTTGCTTAATTTTGTCTTGGGTATTTATCTCTCACATTTGAATTTTGTAACTTGGATTAATTCCTTACTTGCTTTGAAGACTCTTTTTTTCCTATATATAGGAAGTGGTATATTTTTATGTGCCTCAAGTCATTTTGTTTCCTTGAACTAAGGTTGAAACTCTCTTTTCAAGTACAACCTTAAGCATGATTAGTTTACATTGGAGCCTTTCTTATCACTTGGACTTGAATTCTTTACTTATCACTCCTATTTTTTCTTTCTTGAGATGGAATTTACTAATTAGTTTTAGGCATGTGCCTAGGGAGAATGTCATATGCCAAGGTCAAGTGTGTTTTTGAATCCATGTGCCTAGATTGAGTCAAAGTGTTTCAAATTGTTTTAGAGCTAGATTAAATTGTCTTTCAAGTTTTACATTGACCAAGTTTATTTTTAAAGTCTAGCTTTGTGCCTTATTTCTAAAGACCTAGCATTTTCCTTAGTTTTTAGATTTTGTTCATACCTTTTGACCCTAGAGTTGTGCCTTGTTTCCAAGACCTAGAAACATTTTCATTTTAGACCAAGATTAAATTTATTCAAAACACTTTACTAAAACCAATATTCATAATTTACCATTCATTTAACCATTAGTGTGAAATACATTATACCTTGGAGATATTTAAGACCAAGTTTATCATTGATAATTTTTGAACAAGAGATTCATTCTTAGGCCAAGTTTAGACCAAGTTTCTAGACATACCAAGCATCGACCAATTATTTTATACCAAGCTTTAAGATTTTTATGAAACTAGACCTTTCTTCATGATATGTTAGTCATGGATTCAGATATGCCTTGCTACACATGTAGTGGAACCATGTATAATCTATATTACAAAAATGTGGTCATGAATGATACCTTTATTAAAGACCAATATGGTAATGATGTACTTTTTGAGATGAATCCCTATGCTCCTTACACTTCTCAATATGTGAAACAAGGCCAAGATCCATTAACACACTACCTAGTTAATACTCCTTATCTAGGTCAAAATCAAGAATAAATAACTCAATACCTTTGTAGTGTGCCATCTGTTATTGAACAAGTCTATAAAAACCTTACTATGTTACCATGCCATCGACATATTACCCATACATATTCAATCATAACTTACTTGAAAATAAGGATGAAGTTTTGATTAGAGTTGTATAAATAGGGGTCGAGTTTCTAGAAGACTTCCCCTATGAAAACCTACCTAGTCTAGTTAGAGTGCCTTGAAACATAACCTATATGCCAACTATCAAATAGTCCTATAGTAGTTACTTGCATGCCCTCGTACCATTGACAACCCAAGATCCAAATATGCTTGAAATATGAAAGGGCACCATTATGGACCAATTCAAGAAAATGCAATAATCATATCAAAATTACCTGAATCTATCATGAAATTTTAATGCCATGGCCATATCAAATGCTCCACTTATAGTTTTAACTCCTTTAATAAGAGTGTTAGTTAATTTTATAGGTACAGCTAATACATGTGTACACCCATTTTCCCAAATTATTTTATTAGGTGACATATCCAATGTCCCTTTCATTTAAGAAGTGACTATGGCTTCTACTTAGGACCATGTGCCAAATATAATAGATAACATGCAAGTGTCTTCCAATTTAGGCTAAGGTAGGGTAAATACACAACTAAATAATCCATAGCAACAAGTTCCTCTTGTCTAGTAGGAATCCAAACCAATTTATTCCATGTATTAATAGATAAAAACCCAAATAATTATAAAGAACATAACTTGATAAGCCTACTCGCTCATGGGGTTTTGAAAATGAATTCTAAAAGCTATTGAAAGAAGGAATACTACCATCAAACCTTCCCAAGAGCATCCCTCCTTATAAGGGTGGCCAATAAGTGTGATGGTCCCTAGATTTGGTACTTCAAGTCTTTGTTAATGATGAGTAGCTTACTCCTCCATCATCTCTCAATGCACCATTGACTTAGGCTCATGAATTTGATCAATATGTGTAAATATTTCAATCTTGTCTATTGAAATTTTTTCATAATAAGTTTGCATGAATGAAGCTTTAAAATGGTAGTCCTAGCCCTCTTATTTATAGATTTTTGAAATTGATCATAATCAGCCATGACCTTCTATATTGATTTCAAGAGTGTGGCCATGAATCAATTTAATTTTAGAGGGACATGCCATAAATATCCTCATTAATATTTAGAATAATGGGGCATTAATGATACATGAGAAGGCTTAAACAAGATATTTATTCCATTAATGGCTTATGAATGCCACCCCACTGATGATGTCATAGGATACAAAATTGAATAATAAATCTACAATAAATAGATATTCAACAACTTCTATGGATTTTTCACTTAAGGTCTTGATTTGGTTTAATCTGCTTAAGTGGGTTTAATTAATTTTCTACAATTATTTGGAAATTTATTTTTCATATAATCAACTGGTTGAAATGTCAATTTAATAATTCATAATTTAACTAGAGTATAATTAGAAGGTGTCAGTTGCATATGGAACAATTCCCCATTTAGAGCATTGTTGACATGAAATAACACATGCACATGATGTGTGCTTCCAAATTAGAAGAATCCATTAGTTTGGAGCATCATTTTTTATGGTCATAATTTGACTCCAAGTGATTTGAGAAAAGATAATTATCACATAAAATACATTTCCCCATTTAGGGATACATTAACCTAAATCAGTACTTGTATGTAATAAGTTTTAACCATTTAATGTGTTTTAGTGATTTTGGCCCATATTGTGCATTTTCACAAAATGTTGCCTAGATTGACAATTTTATCACAACAGTGATAGGAATTGGATGTCTACATTTTTCCCCTATTTGAGAATGTGTGGTGAAACATTTGAGTGAAGCAACATCTTTTCAAAGAATGAAAGAGTTGTCAAAAACAATTTGGAAGGTAATGATTGAAGAAATGACCCATGATTCCCCCTCAAGAAGGCATGCAAGGATGAAGGAGAGGGATGGAATTTTATAAAAGAGAGAAAGATTGAAATTAACACATGGATGAAAGTATATTTATATGAGCTAATGATTTCATGTGTTAATTCTCAATGATCAAAAATAGAATATAATATAATAGGCCCCAAGGTGGGGGAAGTGGGAAGCATACAAACCCAAACTATAAGCATCACACTTTGACATACCCAAAAGAAGGTAAAATTTACATGCTTAAAGAATGATAAATCTTGAGACAAGTTGCACACTTTAAAATTTCTAGAATGAGGGTAAAAGCTTCAAATATTATAATTAGAAGAAAAATAAGAGCATTGCTATAGAGAAAGGAGATCAATGAATCAATAATGTGCCCTAGTAGAGTGGATTTGATCAGTTGATAAATTGATTTTTCCCTAATAGGGATAATTTTGATCACTAATTTTTAATTTTACCTCAATAAGGTTGATTTAAAATCATAGCCCAAGGATATAACCTACTACATAGATTAAATAAGAGTAGGCACAAAAATATATGTGAGGGTTTGATGACTAAAGAAGCCATAAAAAACTAGGGATACAAGGATACACAAAGTGATGAAAGAGATGAATAGAAAAATGAAGTTGGTCGAGCTGACCCAAGATACATCATGTATCTAAGTGTTGCCTACAAAATCTAGATGAACCTTAGGCCAATGTATTTCTCCCAAAAGTGGTAGAAAATGGGATGAGGAAAGGAGAATAAAATAAATATAGACTAATTTTCAAATGTGAAATCATGTTAGATAATAGATATGTAAGATAGTGCCTTAACTAAATACTATAATATAATTTAGGAGACGCACATCCCAAACTAATCATAGAAATAATCAATTAGACTCACAATGTATGTAAAGAGATACACATCTTACATAGAGTCTAGTGTTATGTATGGTGCATTCAAAAATTATCTTTGGAGCTGCACTAAATTATGGACTTGAAGCACTTGGTGTTTACTATAGCAAATTAAAATTATGCATCATAAATATGAGTAACTTATAATAATAGTGTATTTCTATTATGATTGACCAATTCAAATGTGAATATTTATAACTAAGGATAATGATAAAAATTACCAATACCAAAGTTACAACTATTTACATTTAAACAAAAACAAAGATTAAAAAATAATACACAAATGTAACCTAACTTAAAATCAAGATATGAATAATTAAGATTTAAGTAGGAACAAAAATGTATGATAGCAAAGCAAGAACAAATTTAAAAAGAACATCAAAGAAATATATGAATAATCAATATCCATGTGTATGAACAAGATGTATTTGGAAAAAAAATAATAATAACAAGAAAAATACAACTCTAAACAAGTCAAGCCTAACTAAAAACTAGACTAAATGTGGTTACAGAATGTATTTGAACTCAAAAGAACAAAACAATGCAATACAAGACAAAATAGTAACATAAAAGACTAACATAATAAAACACCAAGAATAAATAACAAAAAAATAAAAAAATAACAAATAACAAAACAATAAATAAAATAACAACTCAAAAACAATGAAAACATGACAAAACACCAAAAAATAAAAATAGAAAACAACACAAACTAAGTACAAATAAATAAATGAATAATAAAACACCCACAAAAATAAAGGAAGAAATTTACAAAGCACAACCAAACAATAAAAATTAAATAAGAACACACAAACAAGAACTAGTCATAATGTTAGTGTAAGCAAAGAAAAATGAAAATGGTTCATGTAAGTGTAATAGAGGTGTTACTCTCTATGACATGGTGACCCCTAATCTAAGAAATAATGAGACTAGCATAAAGAAAAAAAATAAAAGAGACAAAGTTTCCCCCAAGTGATAGGTAAACAATAACACAAAGCTAATTAGTGGAAATAGAAGAAAAGGAATGGGTGGACAAGGTAACTCTAGATGTACGAGACAAGTGGATGTTGACTACATAGTTCCATAGACACAAGATCCAACATGAACTTTAGGAAAAATGTAGTTCTCCCAGGAAATGGGATAGAAGAAAAGTGATGAAAAGAAAACATAATTTATGTTTTAGAGGAAATAAGGAAATAGGATCATAAAATGGTGAGAGCATTAAAATGAGTGTTCACAAAATGGCAAGAATATGGGATCATAATACACAAAAAGTACAAGATGATGTTTTTATTTTGTTTTGTTGATTGATTTTATAATGTTTTTATGTTCTTGGTATAAGCAAAAGAAATGAAATATTTACAAAAGGCCCAAGGAAATACCTAATTGAGGAGATGCACTTCCATAGGAAAGAGCTCAAACAATAGATAAATTGGATGCAATGATGATCACACATATAAACAATGGCACAGGGAACCAACTAATCAAGGAGATGAACATCCAAGAGTAGAAGTTCTAATAACAACTAAATCCCGTTATAATAGCCTCTAGAATTAAAATAAAAATGAGAGCATTGTTCCATAGAAATGGGAGTTAATAATGTGCCCTAATAGAGCATATTTGATCAGTTGATAAATTGATTTTGCCCCAGTAGGGCTGATTTTGATCACTGATTTTTAATTTTACCCCAATAGGGTTGATTGACAAGCATATCCCAAGGATATATCCTAATACATAGATTAAATATGAGTGAGAATAAATGCATATGCGAGGGTCTGATGATTGAAGAGCCATAAAAAATTAGGTATAGGAGGATACACAAAGTGATGAAAGAGATGAATAGAAGAATGAGGGTGTCCAAGCTAAGTCGATATATGTCATGTATCTAAGTGTTGCCTATAGAGTGAAAATAAACCTTAGGCCAATGTAGTTCTCCCGAAAGTAGGAGAAAATGGGATGAGGAAAGGAGAATAGAATAAATATGGACCAATGTTCAATTGTGAAATCACATAAGGTATTAGATATGTAAGATAGTGCGTTAACTAAATACTAAAATATAATTTAGGAGATGCACATCTTATATAAATTTTAGTGTTAGGTACAATGCATTTAGAAATTATCTTCATTATTACATTGACTTGTGAACTTAGAGCACCCTGTGTTTACTATAACAAATTAAAATTATGCATCATAAGTATGAGTAACTTATAATAATAGTGTATTTCTATTACGATTGAACAGTTCAAATGTGAATATTTATAACTAATTATAATGATAAGAAGTACCAATACCAAAGTTAAAATTATCTACATTTAAACAAAAACAAAGATAAAAAATAATACACAAATGTAACCTAACTTAAAATCAAGATATGAACAATCAGGATTTAAGTATGAACAAAAATGTATGAAAGCAAAGCAAGAACATATTAATAAATAATATGAAAGCAAGATATGAATAATCAAGATCCATTTGTATTAACAAGATGTATTTGGAAAACAAAACAAAATAAAAATTTAAATACAACTCTAAACAAGTCAAGCCTAACTAAAAACTAGACTAAAAGTAGTTATAGAATGCATTTGAACTCAAAATAACAAAATAATGCAATACAAGACAAAATAGTAACACAAAATATTAACATAACAAAACAATAATAATAAATAACAAATAAATAAATAAAACAATAAATAAAATAATAACTCAATAATAATGAAAACACAACAAAACACCAATAAACAAAATAAGAACACAACACAAACTAAGTATAAAAAAATAAATGAACAATAAAACACCTACAAAAATAAAGAAATATATTTACAAAGCACAACCAAACAATAAAAACCAAATAAACACACACAAAAAAGATTTAGTCACACTGTGAGTGTAAGCAAATAAAAGGGTGAATGGTTAATGTAAGTGTAATAGAGGCATTACTCTCTACAACAAGGTAACCCTTAATCTAAGAAATAACAAGACTGGCACAATAAAACAAAAACAAAAGAGACAATGTTGCCCTCAAGTGATAAGGAAACAACAAAATAGAGTGAAATGGGTGAAATAAAAGAAAAGGAAGGGGTGGTCCAACTATCTCCAAATATACGAAACAAGTGGATGTTGCCTACATAGTTCCATTGATGTGAGATCCAACATGAACTTTAGGCCAAATGTAGTTCTCCTAGGAAATGGGATAGAATAAAAGTGATGACAATAAAACATGATTAATTTTATAGAAAAAATAAGGAAATAGGCTCGCAAAATGATGATAGCATTCAAATGAGTGTTCTTAAAATGGTGAGAATGTGGGATCAAGATAAACACAAAGTGCAAAACAATGTTTTTGTTTTGTTTTGTTGATCAATTTTCTAATGTTTTTGTGTTTTTGGAATAAGAAATAGAAATGTAATATTTAAAAAAGGCCCTAGGAACTACCTAACTGAGGAGATGCACTTCCATAGGTAAGAGTTCAAAGAATAACTAAACTACATGCAATGGTGATCATAGATATAAACAATGGCACAGTGAACCAACTAATCAAGGAGATGCACATCCAAGAATAAAAGTGCCAATAACAACTAAAGTTAGATGCAAAAACCTCTATGATCCTATGAAGGAAATAATGCCTACCAAATAATATCAAAATAATAAAAGAATACTATGCAGTGTGAGATTAATCTAAAAAACTAGTCAGTAGGGAAAAACCATGTGTTTATGTATCTGTGTTCACTTTTCTATACAAGGAAGCTGAAAAATACTATTTAAGCTAAATTGCTTTGTAGAACTAATTTTGAGTGTGTCCAAAATTCCTATAAGTCATCATCAAGATCATAAATGGTTTGAAGGAATAGAATTGTCCAAGTTACAATGTTCTAGGGTATGAAAAGAATATGGTTCTAGGTAGAATGGTATAGGGTAAAATGAGACAAAATGAATATGGTCCAAGATAGGATGGTCCAGAGTGGGATAAATAATATTCTAGTGGAATATAAATGATCTAAAGTACCAATGGTCTAAAGTTTCAATGTAGCTCGAGACATAATTAAAAAGGTCCAAGATAGGTTGGTCCAAGATATAATAATGAGATAAACTGACTTCAACACAAGTTTCCCCTAAGTAAGGGGTATTATAGACAATGGTTTAAAATGATATCAAGCATAAAACCACTTGAGATGTATAATTTTCATTGGCTCTAGGAGTTCTTTGCCACCTAGAGCAGCTAGTTGGTATGCCCTTGATCCATAATTTATTGTGATGACATATGGGCCTAACCAATTGGGTTGAAATGTACCCTTCTTCTTACATTTAGTAATAGTGTTCTTTTGATTCTCTTTCAAGACCAAATCACTAATTTCAAACTCCTGAGTGAGAATGTGCTTGTTTTAGCTTCTACACAATCTATTTTGATAGCCTTGCAAGTTTTTTAGGGCATCCAAATGTGTACCATCAAGGAGTTATAGTTCTTACAACTTGAAAACTCTATAATCTTCCTCATTTTCAATATTCTCCAAGGATACTCATAGCAAAGGTAGTTCAATCGCAATTGGGATAATAAATTCTATGCCATAAACAAAGGAGTATGGAGTGGCTCCTATGAGGTTTGATGACTAGTGCGATAATCCCAAAAGGTAAGAAAAATTTACAAGTGCTAATTATGGCCAACGTCATTGATAATATTCTTTAGTATTGTAACAATGGTTTTGTTTGATGCCTCAGCTTGACTGTTGCCTTACCAATTATATGTTGTGGATTTCTTGTGCCTAATTTTGAATTTTGCACAAAGAGACTTAACATCTCAATTTACAAATGATCCACCATTATTGGATATAAGATGGGATAGGATACCATATCGATAGATGATATGGTAATGTATAAACTTGGGAATCTGCTTCTTGGTGACATTAGTGAGAGGAATGGCCTCAATCCACTTAGTAAATACTCAGTAGCAATAAGAATATGTTTATAGCCATTAGAAGATGCTAGGTTAATTTTTCTAATGAGATCAAGGCCCCATGTAGAAAATGGCCATGGTGTAGTAATTGATTGTAGTGGTAAGGAAGGTATGTGTATTAAATTTCCATATTGTTGAAAATCAACACACTTCCTAACATAATTATAAACATATGTTTCCATCTTGGGCCAATAGTAACCTATTCTGGGGAGATTTTTGGATAAGACTACACCATTTGTGTGGGCCCCACACATTGCTTCATGAACCTCCTTAAGCACTAATTTGGATTCTCCCAAAGATAAACAATGAAGTAGTATTCTATCATAGCCTTTATGATAAAGAGATTTCCAAGGAGGGCATAATGGTTTATGTGATGAAGGAAAAGTTTTGATGATTATTGGAAAGGTCAGGTGGAAAGACTTACACATGAAAATAATTATAAATGTCTTGAAACCAAGGCAATTCAGGTGAGGGATTATGACTAGAAATTATGCATACCCTTTCTAAATCTAGTAAGACATGATTAGGCTATAGAATATTTTCAATGAAAAATTGATACTCCTTAGCACTACTATCAATATGTAACATGGACCCAATTATTTCCATTACATCGATAGATTTGTTATTGGCCCATGGTACCTATTCAAATTGTAGGGATTTGAAATGAGCCTCGAGGTTATCCACAATATGCTTGTAGGGTACAAGCTTGTCATCTTTAGTGTGATACTAATTTATGGTTTGATTGATAATCATCTAAGAATATCCATAGACCATTAAATGTTAGATATCCCACTAAAGTACAAGATGAAGTCCTGCAATAAGGGATTCATATTCAACCATATTATTAGTAAATTGAAAATTTATATGAAATGCCTTGGGAATCAGATCCCCCTAGGGTGTAATCAATAAAATGCCAGTCCCAATTCTATGAGAACAAAAATAACCATCAAATTATAGCTTCTATTACTCAGGTTTATACAGTATTATTTTATTATCATAATAGAATCATATAAAAATGCAAATCTAAGTGGTTTAGTGTCCATAATAGGGGCTTCTACAAGTTGATCTATAATTACCTTCCCCTTAATGGCCTTTTTATTTTGGTACTCAAAATCAAATTTGCTTAAGAGCATGATCCACTTGGCCATGCATACTGTGAGAGCTTCTTTGGATAATAAATATTTGAGGGGGTCTAATTTAACAATAATAATGGTTTTGTTATTCAACATATAGTTTTGTAGCTTTTAGGTGGTGAACACTGTTGCTAAGCATGCCTTCTCAATAGGCATATAATTATGCTCATAATCCAAAAGTGTGCATATCAAATACTAAACTACATGTTCCCTTCCCTAATCATCATGTTGGACCAAGAGTGCCCCTAGTGCATATTCAGTTGCTGAAATATAAAGAAGCAATGGTTGTCTAGTTGTTGTTAGTCTCAAGATTGGCAGGTTGGCTAAGTATGTAATGATATTCTCAAATGATAATTGGCACTCCCTATCCCATTGAAATGTGACCCGTTTCTTCAATAGATGTGTAAATGGTCGACACTTATCTACCAATTATAAAATGAACCTGAAAATAGATTGGATCTTTTCTGCAGGTTGTGGAGATGTTTGAGATTGGAAGGTGGAGGCATATCAATAATGGACTTGACCTTAGAAAGATCCACTTCAATCCATCTTTGTGACATTATAAATCCTATTAATTTTTTTGAAGTGATGCTAAAGACACACTTCTTGGGATTTAGATGGACCTTGTACTCATGGAATCTCTCAAAGATTCTTCATAGAATACCAGGATGTCTGGCATGTGTTCTTGATTTAGCTAGGATGTCATTAACAAAGTCTTCAAAAATATTATGCATCATTTCATGGAAGATGATAGTCATAGCATGCTGATAAGTGAATCTAACATTATTCAATCCAAATGACATTACTTGATAATAGAATATTCCCCACAATGTGGTGAATGCAATTTTGTGCTAGTCTTCTTGAGCTATCTTGATCTGATTATAACTTAAAAATCCATCCATGAGGGATAGTATTTCATATCAGTAGTAGAATCGATAATCATTTTGATGTTATGTAGATTAAAGTCATATTTAGGACACCCCTTATTGATATCTATGAAATAAATACAAAGACGTATACCATGTGGCTTTTTGTTGATTGAGACTATATTTGATATCCATTCAGAATAGTCTAGTGGTCTGATGATGACTACTCCTAATAATTTCTCTAGTTCTAATTTTACCAAAAGATTAATGTGTGGATGCATCTTCCTTAATTTTTTTAACTAGATTGGCATCTGGATGGACAATAAATTGATGCATAACCAAGTCAAGGTCTAAGCTTGAAATGTCAGAGTAAGCCCATGCAAAGATATTAATGAAATCCCTTAGAATGGTGATAATATGGTCATGCTCTTTGTCAGTGAGAGAGGATACAAGATAAATAATTTTGGTATTATCATAAGTCCCCAAGTTCACTTTAGTAGTGTTTTATACAAGGAGTGTAGAACCATATTATAGAATAGTAGGTAGCATTTGATACTGATCTTTGTCTTTTATTTCAACTTCTAGTTATTTTTCCCAAAGCTCTGAATGATGAGATGAATCTGAATCTTCCAATTTAGGTAATAACTAACTAATAAATATCTCAAGAAATTTAAGAGAAAAAATCTCAAACTTTTTATTATTCAGATGTGATACATGGCAATAGCTATGGATCTAGGACTTGATGGACTATGTGTGTCCTTTGGAGATGAGCAAACTTCCTCATCCAAGAGTACCTAAAATAGATTTTCACTCAAGGTTTCACCTTTTTCTTTACTTTTTCCCTAATTAATGAGCACCTCAAATAGGTTTTCACCTGAGTATCTTGACGTTTTATCTTTTTCATGACCAATAAAGTTTACATGCTCTCTAAAGAGGGTAGAACGGTCCAACAAGAATCCAAAGCCTTGTTTATGATCACGAGTTGACAATTTGTCTTTGAGGCCCATGTACTTAGCAATAGATTCCTCATTTTAGAATTCATCAAGGTGTATGACAAAATTTTGATAGTCCCAATCAATGAGTTTAGGATGGTAAAGGCAAAGGGAATAATAGGATGTGATATTCATAATGGAGTTTGAGTCAAATAAGTCTATGTTAGCAAGCTCATCAAAAATACTATAATGGGATGTTACATCACTGCTATGGGTCTCATTGATAGTTGATTTAAAATAATCACTATCAAAATACATGAGGTCACCCCCAAGTGATATAAATCTGAGACCTTGACTCATGTTAGGTTTACCAGTTGATATTGGTTCTAAGACTCCTTACTATTGTGGCCTGAGGCTTTTTCCTATATAATCAAAGTTATCCATAATCTAATTAGTGATGGGATATTTAGGATTCTAAAAAAAATCATTAATGCCATTAGAATATAACTAGTCTCCTTTAGTGAAAGCTTCATGATCTTGATTTAGTGAAGTAGTAGGTACACATACCATTGGTGGTTTCTATTTATCTTTCTTCTTTTTCCAAATCATGTTGGGTCTATAAGGACTTTGGGAAGGTTTGGGTTTGCCAAAATATTTAGGATACTTTCACAAACTAGCAATATGTAAGGCATATTTTAGATGATATGTGTAAATTCTTGCATCATCTAAAGTGACTTATTGTGCAAGGGTTGCGGGAAATAGATCATCCAAAGTGGAAGCAAGGTCACTTGGGTTGATATAATTAGATTTGGGTAGATGAAAAAATATTTCATTATTCTTCTTTACAATGAATTCAAAACCAGGACAATATTTATAATTACAAAATTTAGCCTCTATGTGTTTATAATACTAGTAAGGTTGTATATCGATAGGAATGGTGACTTCAATCCCATCATGGGAAAACTTGAGGCACTGATGAAAAGTGGATAGGATGACCTTTACTTCAAGGATCTAAGGATGACCAAGAAGTATGTTATAAGGCAACTCATTATCCATAATATGTAACTAGGTATGATGGGACACATACCCAATAATGATTTGAAAATATATAGTTCCATATGATTCCCTTTCAATCTTTTCATGTATCTTGATGGTAATTATCTCTAGTTGGATTTATTTTGTAGTATAATCCAATAGTTGTACTAGTTTAAGGGATACTATGTTCATTCATGAACCATTGTCTATAAGAACCTACTTGATTTTATGGTTTTCAATGATGGCCTCAACATACAAGGGTATGTTATGGATAGGGCCAAGAGTGGACATGTCTCTTTGATCAAATGTAACTTGTTAGAATAGAGAAAAATGCCCTACAAGTGTTTGGAATTACTCAGGGTTAATCTCTTGGTGAATAGTGGATTATTGATGGAAGTCATTCAAAATAATTATGTGGACTTTAGACATGTTCAAAAGGTTTAAAATATAAATTTGCATGGGGTTTTTACTTAGTTCATTTGAGATACTATATAACTTTTCAACTAGAAGAACAAGAAGGTTTAATGTTTATTAACACAATGTTTAACTTTGGATCCAAAGGTACAATGTTCACATTGGGTCCACTTTTAGAAGATTACAAAGGGCCCTAAAGGGTGACTCATAAGCATCTAGTTATGATTGCACAATCTAGACTTAGCAATGATATATTATAATTAGAAGACAAAGGCAAAGGGCCTTGGATGGTGACTCGTGAGTGTCTAGTTGTGTTGGCATAATTTTGAGCTAGAAAAGAGTCATTATAATTAGAAGAAGGGGGTTCATAGATAGTAACCCATGGAAATTGAGGTGTAATAGAATTGCTTGTACCCAATGTAATTTTACTTGAAGGGGAGGGTGTTGAACCTATGATGAAGGGTCCAGTACTTCAAGAAGCATGGGATGGTTCATGATCTTTAATATTAATGGTGGTAATGTGGTTTAAAAAAATGTACCCCACAATGTTATTGTAACCTAGGTTATTAGCATGGGTATTATGATCCTGATTATGATCATGTTAATTATGATTCTAGCCTTGGGCTTGTTATAGTTAGTTTTGCCCCTAATTTTGGTTGTTTCTTGTTGGGTGTTGATTGTTCCTAAGAAATGGATCTTTGTAAATGTCCATACCCTTATTAGTGTTTTGCTCTACAAGTTTGATTTCAACTTCATCTCTTTCAATTAAATCTTCAATGAGATGCCTCAATTGAACACATTAATAAGCACTATGACTAATAACATGATGGAAGTTGTAAAACTCATCTACCCAATACCAATAAGGTTTGGGTAGATTTTCAAGAAATTATCTTGGTATAGGCCACACAATCAAATTAGCTACTATGGGATTTTGGAATACGACCTCAACAGGCTATCCTAGTTTGCTAAAGACTTTGTATTTATTCAATTCCCTTCATGGAAAAACCCTTTGTAAAGTAGTCGATAGATTAAGCAGAGCTAATTTCACATTTGGAGTTAGCAAGGTCTGCACCATTTTCATATGTCTAGATTCAATTACTCCATTCCATACCATGTTTTTATTTTTATTAAACCCCTTAGGTTTCTCTATGACAATAGCTTAAATAGGTGATTGGGTTTGATTAGATGTTTGACCCTATGAATAAATCTTGACAAGGCCTTTAGTTATAAGTTCCTTCTTAATCTACATACCCTTGTCTATAATTTCCTCAAATGTGTTGGCACAAGCAAGTCATAGATTATAAGCCATCTCAGCGTAAAGGTTCTATGAAAAAATATCGACTAGTTATTTATCTGGTAACTTGTATTGAAATCATCTAACCAATGCTCTCCATCATTCCATCATTGTAGATATGTTGTGAAGCTTTCTCCATCTCATTGTTTGGTTTTGCATAAGTCAACCATAGTCAACTCATGTTCAATATTGTAAGAGAAATGTTTGAATTTTTTTTTAGATAAATCATTCTAATCTTCCACTGATCCCTTAGGTAAATTGAGGAGTCAGTCTAAATCTTGTCCTACCAAACTACGTGGAAGCAATTGAAGGAGATAAACATTGATATAAGCTACCTCTTTGCACAATACAAAAAAAGATTAGATATGTTCACAAAGGTCACCCTTCCCTTTATATTTTTCAAATTTGGGTGCCTCAAAATGAGGTGGAAATATGATTTGGATAATATTCAAGTCAAATGGATATGGACATATCTCATCAAACTTGTATTTATTGACTTGGTTTCCCATCTCCAATCTTGACACAATTTATTTCATTGAATTCCACTCTTGCATGTTTAGTGCATTTGTAGGTGGAATATAATTTTGTTGGGATGGTATGTGCCCCTATCACAATTTTTTGCTAGGGATATAAACCCTATGATATGTAACTTTGTTTTGGTTTACTCCTTAAGATGAGTAGGTAAGAAATTGATTTGTAGTTGATAAACATTCCCCAAAATTGACTTTTATAAGTTGCAAGTGTTTTGATGATTTTAGGGAGTCTATGATCAATTTACCAAAGTACACATAAGTTGAGCAGAATATGCCAAATTGTTTTTAAAAATAATATCAATACATGCTATGTTTTTCATCCTTTGGTTCTGTGAGGGACCAAGAATTTTTTGGTGATTGAAAAATGTATGATTTATGTTTGGCAAAGCATTTTGTGAAACCTCTTGCATTTCTTGTTTTAATTGAGGTGTCATGATCTATCATAGATGTTTTCCCAAATAGATTATGTTATGTTTGTTCTAATACATTATATTATTCTTTAGAAGCATTATTATATATTAAAGTGGTGGCCAAAGATTCAGTTAAGTCCATGGCATATCGTTGACTTATTTTATTGATCTTTGGTATCAAGTTATTGATCATTGGGTGATAAATATATGAGTGATTCATTTCCTTTTATAAAAGAATCAATGTTGGATTTTTAAATATGATCAAGGAAGTGTTCTCATTGTTGATCTTCTACCCTAACTAATGTGTGCAATTATTCTATATGGAAATCTGATGGTAACCTAGCACCTGATTCAATCAACCATAGGAGGGATTCATCTTTGTCTTATAAGGTTTGATGTTATAAATATTCTTATTCAAATCCTAAAATTTTTATAATGTCATCAAACACCATGGAGTTATCCATCATATAAATTCTCTTCCTCATAACTAGGGTCATAAGAGACCCCACTACAATTATACCTTTGCATCATGTTTAGAAGATTGTTCTCTATATTTACTAAGATGTGAAATGTGTTTTATAAAAATTAAAAGGTGTGTTTTGATTTCTCCAAAAAAGTGACAAGTTAAAATGAGACTATAAGAAAAAGAAGTGGCATAGTACCACATAATTAGAAGAAATGGTTATGAATTTACTCAACTTTGGTGGGTTAAAATCATCAAATTGGACGATGGTGTGATAACTTTGGAACCTAAAGTTCAAGATAACACAACAAAATTAGGTCAAAGATACATCAATACCATAAAATATAGATACAACTATGATGAAGCATGGCTAAAAAATTAGAAGAGGGTCTTTCTAATTAGGAAGATAACAATGCAAACTAATAATCTCAAAGCATGAATTAACACATGAACTCCTAAGTATAAATTTAAAATGGATAGCACAACACCACCCCATGGTAATAAGATGTATAATGAACTTAGAGCGTGATCTAATGCAATATAATCTAGGTCCACATTGAGAATAAAATAATGTTGAGTCTAGGTGAAGGCCTTCAATCTAAATGGGAAATCATATCCAAATTTACTCAAACTAAGTGCAAACGTAAAGACAATAAAACCTTGGCCTAGAACTTAAAAAGGTGAGATTTCAAATTTATATTAAAAATGAAATACTTTGAGACTTTTTCAAGGTCGTAAAATGGTTTAGACGCAAATGGGAAACATAACAATGTTGTTTAGAAAATACAAACACAATGCTCTAAATGATTATTTGAACAAGGCAAGAAATTATTTTGATTTTGTCAGTGTAACGCCTCCTTGTTCAAATAGAATGGTGTATAAAAAAAATGTTTTGTTTATGATGTGTTTTAGTTTTCAAATAGTTTTAGACTTGAAAATACCAAGTAATTAAATTATAAAATGACAAAATACACCTAAGTGTAATGTCTAAAGTACTAAAATTGATAGGGTTAAATAATATTATCAAACTCCATCTATATGCATGCTATTGAGAGGATTTTAAATGTTGATTCAAAAATAAAAGTGCATGAATAAGTAATATTTTTACACCCCCTTTCTTAATATATTGTACAATGACATGGAACTTTAGGCTACTTTCCCTGCATCAACAGTATATCTATGACAAGTGGGGTTATTCTAAAACTAAATTTTTGCATGACTAGATGGTCCCAAGTGTGGATAAAACTAGAGATGACTTACATCAATTGGATCCATGTAAATTAGTTTATTGTGAAAAGGTATTTTCATTTTCACAACCATTTCATTTATCACTTGTTTAGTGTAGTGCAATGTCCAAATTATCCTTATATTTTGAGTTGGAGTACTACTAACAAATCTTGTTTTAATTTCTTAAAATAAGCATCCCAATATGTCACCCTTGATTCATATATCCCACCATGGAGTGGGGTTGAAACTATGCTAGGAGATGAACTCCTAGGTCAATGCTTCCCTAGAGAACCTATGAGGAGGTGATTAAATCTCACTCATAAGTCAAAATTCATAAATAAAAGACAAGTGAAAAGACTTTATGGTCATGTTTGGATCACCCAAGGAGGGCCTTAATGATGTTATTTTCATGATTTTTAGACTAAAAAAAACCAAGATAAAGAAAGAGTGCTTTTGGTAACCTGAGTTCCCTAAAGGGGATGGGGGGAGAGCATACACGCACCAATAATTTTATGAAAATAAACAAATTTAAAAGAATAATCATAAAAAATACACTCTTAAGAGTATGTTTCTAAGCGTGAGCATTTATTTTATAAAACCAAAGTGAAATATTTATGAAAAATTTCCCCTATGCCTTAGTTTAAAAACTTTTAAAATTTTCATAAACAACTAAGCATAAAATTTACTAAGTTCCTTTTAGCTACCAAATAAAATGTTTAAGACTTAACCACTTTTCCACCTTAGATCCTAAAAATTTTGGAAGGTTTTTGCCTACTTAAAAGCCTAAAAGTAAATTAGAAAACAATATTTCAAAATGAGCTCTTGGTTGTCTATTTTTATATCTTAGATACTGATGTCAGTCCATGTAGGGATCGATGTCAGTTCACATAAATTGGTGTTGGTCAGTCCATAGAGAGTTGACGCTGATTGACATAAATCAACATCAATTCTTGTAAAAACATAGGAAAGTAGAATATGGTTTTTCACAAAAAAAGTGTTAGCAAAACAAGTGTGAAAACCAAGAAATTATTTGGATCTTATAGGAAAACAACCAAACAAAGAATATGCAAGTGTTAAAACATAATAAGATCTATAAAACTTCAATAAAAATCAATCAGTCCTATTTTATGCCATGTTCATATCTTCACATAGTGATTGATGCTAGGTCTAAGAGGATTGATGTTGGCCAAACAGAATTGATGTCTGTCTCTATGTAAATTATGTGTCGCTTAAAAAACTAAAATATGTGAAAAATGATGATAAAACTTGAATTTTAAATACTTTTAAGAATTCATTAGAAGATCTAAGAGTTGCATATTATTCTCCTTTATTGTATGGGATGCATGGTCCCACTTGGCATGCCAAAATGTAGAGTATAAATCCAAAGTGAATTATTCCATGTATTAGTAGAGAAAAACCCCAATAAGCATAAAAAACATAATGTGCTAAGCCTAATTCCTCATGGGGTTTTGTAAATGAATTTTAAGAGCTATTGAAAGAATAAATACTACCATCCAACCTTTCCAAGAGTGTCCCTCCTTCTAAGGCATCCAAAAATAATTATTGTCCTTAGATTTGGTGCTCCAAGTCTTTGTTAATGATGAGTATCTTGTTCCTCCATCATCTCTCAATGCACCAATGACTTAGGCTCATGAATTTGATCAATATGTGAAAATATTTGAAGATTGTCTATTGAAATTTATGAATAATAAGTTTGCATGAATGAATATTTAAAATGGTAGGCACCATGACTATCCATCTTGAGATCAAGATGTGTGGCCATGAATCAATTCAATTTTGGAGGGACAAACCAATAATATCCTCATCAATATTTGGAATAATGGGGCATTAATGAGTCATGGGAGGGCTTAAACCAAATATTTGTTCCATTAATAGAATTTTAATTCAACCTCACTAATGATGTCATAGGGTGATGTAGAATTGAATAATGAATTTCCAATAAATAGGTATTCAACAACTTCCATGGAATTTTTATTTAAGCTCTTGATTTGGGTTAATTTGCTTAAGTGGATTTAATTAATTTTTTACAATTCTTTGGAAATTTAGTTTTTCATTTAATCAAACTAGTTTAAATGTCAATTTACTAAGTCATAATTTGACTAGAGTATAATTAGAAGAAGGTGTTAGTGGCATAAGGGATAATTCCCCATTTAAAGCATTGTCGACACAAAATAAGACATGCACATAATGTGTACTTTAAAATTAGAAGAATCTAATGGTTTAGATCATGTATACACCATAAATTGGTCAAAAAACCACACAAATCATGTATTTTTATGGTCCTTTTCATAGGAGACTCTAACTAGAGAATATGAGCCTTGATCACACTAGCCATGTCTTTTATTATTTTTTTTCTTGGTCTTGTTTCTTAATTTGGTCACCTTTTTGTTCATTACTAGTCATCCAAACTGTTTTTACCAATCATTCTACCTTAGCCAAGCAAGGTTCCTCATGTCAATCCTATTCCCCCAGGTCTTGAGCCTGTAGGACAGGAGTGCCAGAATTGGATTATAGTGTTGAACCCTAGGGTGGCCCATTTTTGGTGCTCTTGTCCACTTATATTTTGACCCCCAATGGTCAAGTTTCTTTTATTAATAGGTCCTAAACACTTCTTAACCCCTCCCTTAATTTTTGTTTATCTTTTCAATGTTGCCTAATGTGAATAAAGCTCCCAAATTCAAAATAAAGAGTCCCATATATAAAGGACTACACAAGGTATTTTATATCTAGCACTTACTACTTCAGCATAATAAATAATTAAAATTAGTCAATAATATAGCTCAACATTTTACATCACGCATACATTTTCATGCTTTATCAAGGAAAATCCTAGGCAAAAGTCATTATTACATCTATCATGCATGTCGATTATGCATGTTCCCTAAGGGAGAACTACATTTGATCTGAGACCCTAGCTTGAGGGCTAATGTAGGCAATGATCAAGATAGTAGGGATTCTAGATCATGCGATCATACTTCCCTTAGCCTAATTTTTTCCCATTTTACTTTTGATGTATTTTTTATTTCATTTGTGTAGGTAAACCTAGTGTTTTTTAAGAAAATAGGTTATACAGTGGGACATATAAGTGATCAGGAGAAAATAAAGATACCTATAAGACCCAGGAATGATATTGCACCAAAATCCAAAACCATAAATTGATTTGGATAACAGTGCCAAAACTGAACTATAGTGTCGAATGCTAAAGTGTTTTTTTTGGGTGCTCCTATCCTTTCACCAAATAAAATCTAAATTTAGGTTTTTTACATCTTCCCAATCCTACACAATAGTTTTCAGCTTCTACAATGGTCATTTCAGCCTATTAATCTAGATAAGTTATTTTCTTTTCCTATGCAATTAATTTGATCAAATTGACTTAAAACTATATTTTATCACATTTGATTATATTTTACCCCTTATTCTAGCCCCTTTATTATTTAGGAACTAAAACATAGTTTCCCAAAGTAATAAAACATTTTGGTGAACCTGACTTACTTTGAACAAATTCTAAAACCCTAGGTACCTTTAGGGTTTTCCTTCACATTTTTGTGCAAAAATTCAATTTAAAATTTTTGATTTTAATATAAATTTTTATATATTTATTTTTTTCAAAATTAATTTATAATTCAAATTATTTTAATAATTTTCAAAAAATCTAAAACCCCAACCCAAAACCCTAGATTTCTAGACTAGGTCCTCAAACCCCAACCCAAAACCCTAGATTTCCAAACTAGGTCCTCAAACCCCTAGCCTTATTCCCTTTAAATTTTTAGATAAAAATTTTGGAATTTTTTCAAATTGTTTGGAGTGTCGAAAATAATTTTAAAATCTCTATGTTAGTAGTTATTTTTTAATTTATTTGGTTAATAGTAATTTTCCATATTCTCTTTGGTAAAATCAATAAAATGCCCACTAAGGCACTTCTTCGCTCTCAACCTATAGATAAATTTCTAAATTTTTCTCATAATTATGACAATGAATGGATCAATTTGAAAAATTGCACATTAGCCAAAAATGTGGAAAATGATTTCATTTATAATGAATACAATTACTATTTTTTTAATGAGGAATATGATGATGCACATGAAAGTGATAGTGAATAAAAATTAGATGCACCTTCTTCTCTTAAACCTATCTCTTTTCTTCCATCTTATAAAGAAAATAATTTTTATAAATGGGAAAGGTGTTTTTCACCTCATTCCCCTATGCACAATACATAAAATGTGTAAATTAGTCATGAAATTCCAAGTGAACCTCTCATTTGTTATAATTTGCTTACATATGAGCCTAGTTTCTCTCTCTCTCTTTCTTTTTCTACTTCTATGTTCAAATTACAACAATATAAACACAATATAATTAAAATTCCAATCCATAGTTCAAATGATCCATCTCATGTTATTAACTCTACTTTGTCAAAATAATTTCTAAATGATAACTCTCTTTCTCTTACTTCTCATATTGTAAATGAAAATAATGTATACACTCCATTCCAAGACAACATAGATGCACATAATGTTCCAATTTCACATGATAATTTATTACATATTAGGAAATAATTAACATCTTCTCTTACCTCTATCCCTAGTGATAATGGAATTGATAATGAGTATGATAGTGAACATGAAAATGAATATGAAAATGAGAGTGAATATGAATAAAACTGTGATTGTGATAATGCATGGAATAATGATGACTATTATGAATATAGTGAAGAAGAAAATGTATCTCATTTTTCTAACTCTTTTCTCACTCGTCTAAAACATAGTGCATTACAAAATATTGTTTCTACCTCTATGCATGATTCTACTTCAAATGAAACACATGTTAATGATAACATCACATCTTCTATTCAATTATAATGTAATTTACTAAATACTAAAGATACTAATGAATCTCCCAAGCCACCCCTACTACAGTAGCACCTATTTCTCACTTTTCACCCAAAGAGAATGGTATCCCACATTCCTCTACTAAGGTCAAAGTTACCATTCCTCTAAAGGTTCAAGTGAGCACACCCCCTCTTTATGATCCAATTGCTAAATGTAGCATTCCCATGGCTAAAATCAATGATAAAATTCAACATTCAAATGAACCACTTCAAGATAGTAATATACCATCCTAGGAGATTATTTTTTTAATATATGTAGTTGGTGAATTACAACAAGTACACCTCCTAACTTTGGAAAACAAGGCTTATAAGTCTTGGATGGGTTCTAATGACTTGCATGGTAACCCTCTTTCGAAGACATTTGTCAAAGCTTCATTGCCTAAGCATTTTTAGATACCATCATTGCCTCAATTTTATGGAACTATAAATCCATTCATACACCTTCAGGCCTTTCTAAAGGCTTTTCCATCTCATGTGAGTCATTTGATTCTACTTAAGTTATTCCAATAAGCATTAGTGGGTAATACACAAAATTGGTTCTTTCATCTCCTCCCTATTGGTTCCTTACATACATATGATGACCTAGAGGAGGAATTTCTCAGATATTACATAGCAAACATGGGCCCATATGTTACATATCAAAAACTTGTTGCATTACATCAGAATTCTTTAGATCTAGTTAGCAATTATATCTTATGATTCAAAACACACATGTTATGATTGATCTATAAACCAATAGATCTATAGATTCAAAATATATTTATCAAGGGGCTTCACCAACCCCTCCTAAATCATATATTATATTAGATAGAGTCTTATTTTAGGCACTTATGTTATATAGTTCTAGCTTTAAAAAAGAAATTGGGATTGTTTAAGGTAGATTCAGTTGATCAACTCACTCTAAATTTCACAATAGTACCTCCATATATAGTTCCTAAAACACATCATCCACCATGTCCTAAACAAGATAAGAGTCCACAACCAAAAAAGCAACCAATTAAGAATAGAGAGCCAGTCTTTAGAGTACCACCTACAATATGCACTACAAAGAATAACAACATGGCACCACTACAATTTGATTCAGAGTGGGATAGCCCATATGTCATACTATCAACACACTATATAGGAGGTTAATCACATTGCCTTCTACTCATAGATAAAATCCACATCTCTTACATAGATAACCACATTGACCCTTTTTTAACTATCATCGTATCTATGGACATAGAGATAATGATTGATATGGACTCAGGGATAACATTAATAGATGTGTTGATAATGGAATCATAACATTCACACAAAGATATCCTCTATCATGGATTCCCATACCTCATTCCTCCATGACTGATTCATCCTAAGACATTCCCTCACAAGAATCATCGATTACTCATCATGAGAGTAATATGATTTCTAGGATAGAGCCTCATAGGAGATCTCCTATCCCACCTACTCAGAGGGTTTGGAGACCAATACAGTGAGAGTAGCCTACATACAGTGGTGTATTATGAGGAGTAAATAATGAAGTTCCATATACATATCTAGCACAATCACAAGCACTATAGTAGAGTTTTTAGGGTCTTATCTCACATAGCAACCCACTATGATTAAGATTAGATAAACCCACATTATAGAGTACTATTTTAGATAGATATTCATTATGTTCAAGTTTTTAGGGACCTATTTCATGTATAAACCCACTATTATTAATATTAGATGATCACCCACCATAGGTTACAGTTTTATCTTGATCTATTGCTCAATCATATGCATCACAACAAAGGCTAGAAGGTGTTATTTCACATAGAAATCCACTACAATTGTAGATAGATGAGCATCCTTCACAACACAGTTTAAATTTCACATCCATTAAGGTTGTATCTTATAGAGTATCCACATATAGCTACAATTAGTATTCTATATATAGCATCAAATACAAGGCATATACCTACACAACGTGAGCAGTATAGTCATTTATTTAATTGGCCATCAGGGTTCAGATAGTGATACAAAAATTATGGGGTTGATACACACAAAGTGATATCTTACATCCCATTTTACTAATAACTAACATTCTTAGTTTCAAATAACCATCACTAGCCAAACCAAATTGTCAAAATCTTGATCTTACCAATATCTTATTCTATCAATATTAAACCAATTCACCTTATCAAATCAAATTACCAATCACATAACAAAAAAGTCTTTTATTCACATATGATTTAAAATCAAAATGAGCATCACACTAAATCCTAGAAATAATAATCAAATTATGTCACAAATACCATTTTACCAAACATATGCAACCTCAACATCAATTCCAAATCAACTATTTTTAATCAACCATTTGTAATAAATATACCAATATACTATAAATTCCATAACATAATATCCCTAAGTCAACATTAAAAAAAATATCCATATATATAATAAAGTTTTCAATACATATACATTGGTATCAAGTATAATTAATCATGAATGCGTGTCAATCCCTCACTCTCAGTCTCACTCTCTCCATTAGTGTTAGTCCCAGAATCTACCCTAGCACTCGATGATCCCACACCTCTTCAAGCTATCACATGCCTCTTATAATAACTCTCTCACTCCAATAGTTGACAATGCTCTTCGTAAAAGCTATCATATCACCTTTGATTATATGTATACTCATCCATGATCCTCATGCTAATAGATCCAAGATCTAGTGGGGGCATCATATGCCTATCCAGCTCAACTCTTAGATCATCTCTCTCTCCTACTTCCCTAACATATGTAGCTATCTCTATAGTATCCCTATCAAACAAATGGGCATGAATACTAGCCATGATTTTTTCTCTCTCTATCAACCCCTTAACTACCTCATCAAGTGCATGCCATGTGAGCTCTTGAAGCATCAACTCAATTACTATCTCTTAGTTCTCATCATCTCCACCTCCTACCCTAGCATGTCTTCCACCCTAAGCACCTCCTACTTCACATGTGCACAAAGTATGACACTATGTTAGCTATATACCTTGAAATAAAACTAAAAATCACAAATTTATACATAAATCAAATGTAATCACTACTTACCTCCCATCATCTGAATGGGCTTAGGATCCTCATACTTTTGATTATCCCCTCCATCAATAGGGTACAATGGATCCCACCAATGCCTAGCCCACCATGTGATATACATGTTTGTACATCCAATGTCATCCACATGAAGAATATATATAGCTACATCCCTCACATCCAAAGGTAATAGTGCAAACTCAACCTTAGTTGGCCTCACATGAGCACTTACCCTTGTAGACACTTGAGCACTCCTCACCCATACCTATGCTATTAGGGTCACATCTTGTGGTACCCTAAACTATCTAGTAATTCACTCATACTAAAAGTACTCAAATACTCCAACTCAAAAGTCATGTATCCAACAACTAACTCTCATATATGGTAGTTTTTCTCCAACCTCTACCCACCCAAGAAATCCTTTGTAAGGTCTCCATATGATATCACTAGCCACCAATCCATCTAAAATATACCTAAAATTATCCATCCCATGGGACTGGATAGCCATTGTGATCATTCATCACTCAAGAAATGGTTATGGGGGTGACCACTCTACCTTCAGTAATCCAATCAGCCACACAACTTCTATGTGTTCATAGGCCTAATAATGCAATAAGGTCACCATACTCACCCTACCATTGAATGACTCATGTGTAAAATTGTAGATATCTTGGTATAGGTGGGATAGCATAGTCCTTCACCATGAAAATATAGTGCCTTATACCTCCACATTGCGCACAATCATGTGCATCCTATATGAAATAGATACTCCACTCCCATCCATAAAAATAAAAGATGCCAACAACATAACCAACCACTTCTACAAGCATGGAACACTAGACTGCATAATAATTGATAGTAGCACATCAATGTCACTACCTCTTTGATGTATACCTAAGGGAATACTAGCAAAGTACAAGGATGCATGATCAATTTCATCAACACTCATGCCATCCTACACCATCACATGTCACCCACTAATCGATAAATGTAGTATATGATACACATCCTCTAGAGTCATGGTAATCTCCTTTATAAGAAGCTAAAAATTACATGTATCCACATTCCACTTCTCACATAAATTAGTCACCAAATATAATTCCCACTTCACTATGCCTAGGTCACACACATGACCTAACCCTGCCCTATCCATGATAGCTCTCTCATTAGTAGATAATGGTAGTAACCTTAATGTTTCCATCACCTGGACCCTAAAGAACTCTCTCATCAATACCTCACCCTAAAAAACACTATAAATAACACATCCATAAATCAATAGGACCAAATAGAAATCCAACAAAAAAAATAGTGAAAAACAAATAAAAATCTCAAAAATTACTCTACCTATTAGACAACAATGTTGTATAAAGGATAGTAGTGCCAAACAGGAGCACTAAAATCTAGATAGGAGCACTAAACCCTAGAAAAGAGCATTGAACCCCAAATAGGAGCACCAAAAATAGAAAAAAAATCCTATACCACTTTAAATATATCAAAAACACCAAAACAAGCCTAAAAATAGACAAAAACCATGCATTGGGTTACTTACTAGGGTCACATCACCATCAGCGTGAACCTAGGCCACCAGTTGCTCAAATTGAGTCATGATAGGTGCTCATTTCCTCAGCATTTTTCTCACTTTAGATTTCAAAATCTCAACCTAGTCAATGCACAAATGAATCAAGATTCAATCCAATTTCCTATATTAACCAAATTTTTCATTTAAAACAAAATACTATTTTTCCCATAACTTAAACCCCATAACTTTATTTTTCAAACCATTTATTTCCATAGAATTATGATAATGATACCTTCAACATCACTCAAGCTTCACTCTCTTACTGCCTCACCTACCTACTATGGCACACACATATCTATGTTTCTCTTATACCTAGATACACACCTTGGTCCTTACCAAGAAAAACATGTTCCACTTTTAACAACTCAATCTAATAAATTAAACAACCTTCCAATCTATTCATGGCATACCAAACTTGTTTCTATTACTATGCCACTAGTCATCAATTTTGGCTCACCTCTTCTATCATAGATTTCATCCCTCTCCCCAAAATGGGGGCATCATTAATACTATTCCTATTTCTACACTTACCCAACATACCCATCCACTATCATAGGTGGATACACCATGGTTCTTACACATCTAACATTTATATTATCAAATTCAGCTCAGATTGGTTGAGATATATAGTGACACAGATTATCACTTAGCATTACTCAGGACATTCAAAGGTATATACCTTTAGTTTATATATACATATACTATTAAGATATAGTGGTTCATATTATAAGGATTCATAGTGATTTTGGTATAGATATAGACTCAGATACTAGATTTGGGGGCATGCACATATTACACATCTCACACATACAGCTTCATACAATATGACATAGTTATAGAATCAGATATAAGATTATAGGCATAGTGTAGAGCATAATGTTTTGATCTCTAGTTTTACACATGAGGCATGGAAATATATGTGATATCACATATGGTTATATAGATTACCAAATTATACAAACACATCACTCACATACTAGATTTGGGGGTATGGTACAGATGTTCATGATATTTGTCATTCAAGATTATATATATGAAATGGAAAGACATGCAATTCTCTTCTTGCACATTGACTAGAGTTTTAGATTACACCCTGTCATACCTAGGTTATCACTAGATTGGACTGCACAACCATATATAGATGTTGGTCCATTGTATTACCTAGATCTAGAATACATGAGTTTATGTGGGATAGAGGATAGACATTGGTTTTGGGCCTCCAAGCATTTCTCAGTTCTAGTTCAGATATTTAGAGTGGCAGCATGATATATTTTTCTCTTCACAACATACAAATTTTTATACACACATCTAGATTACATGAGTTTATATGGGATAGAGGATAGAGATTGGTTTTGGGCCTTTGAGCATTCCTCATCTTTAGTCAGATTCAACATAGGGGGCAAGCATTGCCCTCCTCCATGATACAAAAATTTCACATTTAGATTTAGTATAGGGGGCATCCACTATATGGAATCCTTATTTCTCTAGGCACTATTCGTATCTCCATCCACTTCCCTATCCAAAAAGTGAGTTGGATCCTTACATCACATTCATATCCACATAAGTAGGTTCAAGTACAAATTTTCTTCTTCTTTCTTTTACTCTAGTATTTCATTTCATTACATCACTAGAATAAATGGGGGAAAATGTATACACCCTAAATTGGTCAAGTAACCACACATATCATATATTTTCATGGTCCTTTTCACAAGATTCTTTGACTAGAGAATAGGAACCTTTTTCGAACTAGCCATGTCTTTTATTCTTTTTGTCTTGTTCTTATTTCTTTCTTTGGTCACCTTTTTGTTCATTACCAATCATCTAAAACCTTTTTACCAATCATTATACCTCATCCAAGAAAGGTCCCCTATGCCAATCCTATTCCCCCAAGTCCTGAGCCCATAGGATAGGAGCACCAAAATTGGACTATAGCACCGGACCCTAGGGTGTCCCATTTTTTGTGCTCTTGTCCACTTGCATTTTAACCCCTTATTGTCAAGTTTCTTTGATTAATAGGTCTTAAACCCTTCTTATCCCCTCCCTTAAGTTTTGTTTGTCTTTTAAATGTTAGATAATGCAAATAAAGCTCCCAAATTCAAAATAAAGAGTCTCTTATATAAAGGACTACACAAGGCATTTTATATCTAGCACTTACTACTTTGGTATAGTGAATAATTAAAATCAATCAATAGTATAGCTTAGCATTCAGCATCACACATAGATTTGCATGATTGATCAAGGAAGGGCCTAGGTGAAAGTAATTATTGCATCTATAATTCATGTTAATTAAGCACATTCCCTAAGGGAGAACTACATTTAATTTGAGACCCTAGCTTGAAGGTTAATGTAGGTAGTAATCAAGACAGTAGGGGTTTAGATCATGTGATCATACTTCCCCTAACCCATTTTTTCCCCCTTTTACTTTTGATGTATTTTTTATTTCATGTGTGTAGGTATACCTAGGGTTTTGGAATAAAATAGGTTATGTAATGGGACATACAAGCAATCAAGAGAAAATAAATATACCTACAGGATATAAGAACTAGACCACACCAAAATCTAGAACTAGAAATTGATTTGGACAATAACACTAGAACTAGACTACAGCACAAGACACTAAAGTGTCCACTTTTTGGTGCTCCTATCCTTTCACTAAATGAAAGTTAGATTCAGGTTTCTTACATCTTCCCAACCTTGCATAATAGTTTTTAGATTTTACAACAGTCATCTTAGCCTATTTTTATAGATAAGTAATTTCCTTCTCCTATGTAATTGATTTGATCAAATTGACATAAATCTATATTTTATCACATTTTATTATATTTTACCCCTTATTCTAGCCCTTTTATTATTTAGGAACTAAACCATAGTTTCCCAAAAATAATAAAATAGAGCATCATTTTGTGTGGTTATAATTTAATTCGAAGTGACTTGAGAAAATATAATAATCACATAAAATCCATTTCCCCATTCAGGGATACATTAGCCTAAATTGGCACTTGTGAGTGACAAGTTCGAACCATTTAGTGCATTTTAGTGATTTTGGCCCAAATTGTGCATTTTCACAAAATGTTGCCTAGATTGACAATTTAAACACAATAATGATAGGAATTAAATGTCTACATATCTTACCAACACCAAGAGTGGTTTTCAGTAGTGGGGGGAAAGAATACCTACTTCCCAACCATATCAGGTTACTCCCACTCCTCAACCAGTGGCTTCTTTAAGAATGCAACAACAAGGGATAAGTAATCAGGAGGCAATCAATATTTTTACTCAATAATTAATGAATGTTATCCTACCTCAACAAGTTATGGATAATATTCTATGGCCATAGGCATAGACCAATTTATCACTATAATAGAGGTAGAACACTTTACAACTCAACACAAGGAAATAAATGTTTCACCTTAATAGGTAGTGACAAATGTACATCAATAGTCAGAAACCAATGTACCTCAATAATTACAATCATTATCTAATAAACAACATATTTTTATTATTCAAAGATAAATACCAAACACCCAAAAATCATCTATTTCATAACAGGTGTTCACTCAATAAAGAAGTACCAACATCCAATAAATACATATTAGACAACCATTGCCTTTTACTTAGTAAGTGCCACATATTCAAAGATAAGGCCTTGGTCAATAACAAGTTCCCTTTATTCATTTAGGTTTGACTAGTCATAGCAAGTCCCTACTCAACCTCAACATGCACTATGTATTCCAAAAATCCATATCCTTCCATCATAACTCTAATTCCCTTAGACACAAGGCCATATTCTGAATTCAAACCAAAATATTTATGAACAATGTATGTAATATCAACATCCTAATCCTAATGCATAGATGCATATTCCTAGTCGATTGGTCTATCAAGCCAACTTTACATAGTACCCCATACCTCCATTATACCCTAGTCAAGGTAATCCATATTTGATCACCCAACCACAACCACAACCAAATGCACCATCAAATTTCTTGGCCCAAGAACTTTAAAAAAATGAAGGATGTAATTGCAGCCATTCAAACAAGAAATCAAACCAAGAAATTCAAATTGGATGATGTGTGTTCATATCTATTTAACATGGAGTAGCTTTAGATACCATTTCTTCTAGGTTATGAACCACAAAAATTTAACAAGTATAAGGGTAACAGAGACCCAAAGGGGTATCTAATAGAGTTCTTTATCTCTTGCCAACTATTGGCTTATAGTGACATCTACCTACTCTTTTTTTATCAAAGTCTATTTAGACAAGTTTTGAAATGGTTTCTCAAGTTGTTAATAACTTTATATTTGACTTTGATGATCTCTTGGATAATTTTATAGAACATTTCTCCTATAGTCTTGAGCATGATATTTCAATAGTATATTTGAATCAAGCCAAGCAAAAATTTGGTGAGAGCTTTGAGAGATACTTATAGATATGGATATTTCTTACTAGTCACGTTACCCATAACTTACCAAATAAACAATTGGCAGCTATGTTTACCAAAAATTGGCATAGTGAAATAGCTTACCACTTGGAGATTCAATGTGTACACACATTCAAGGATATCATTGAGAAAGTCATACAGATCAAAAAATCCCTTATTAACTAAGATATTATCAAGTTATTTTCCTTAAACCAAAATGAAAATGTAGGCCTAAGTTAGAACCCTATCCCAGTCCAAGTGTAAGTGTCTACACTAGCTCAAGCTAATAACTATGAAATACCCAAACCATATAACTGCAACAAGAACATTATTGGTAATGGAGTAATTGAGTCACATTATGTGAAATGGTGTAAACACCATATGCTCAGCCTATGCTATAAATGCATCTTATTCCACAAATGCAACCTATCTAGTAAGTATAACTTATGCCTCAACCTAGACCAACTCCTCAAATGCTACAGCCACCACCTTTTCAAACCCCTATTCTAAGAAGAATGCCCACTCCTAGAGTCTCCATTGACCTTAGGGAGCCTATTAAATTAATGTTTTTCAAACTAGCCATGACTAATATGATTAGTTGGCCAATTACAAAACACTCTCCTAAGGGTATACCATATCTAGACTAGTATAAAGAGCATAAGTTCTTTGAATAATATAATGTTCATGGACATTATATATGTTTTTATGTGTAGTTAAATCACCTTATTGAAAATATGTTATAAAATGGAAATATCTAGTTTGATAATAGATCTACTTCCAATCAAAATTTGGGTATATACCAAAATAATTTTTCATAACATAACAATGCCAATCAATAATACCAAAAAAGTTAATTTTAAGAGCCATAGAAATAATAATAGTATCAGTAGAAACAAAAACAACATCAACCTAATGGAATGAATCAAGTTTAAAATGACCCCAATACCTAATAGACTTACCATGTAGTTGCACATGACTATAATAAAGTTGTAATACATATTACAGGAGGTCATGTATCTACCATTACCACCAATCCTAGACCGAATTCCAATAAAATAGGACCATTGTCAAATAATTCCAATCATCCTACCAATGTTGATAATCCTTCCTTATCTTGTGACCATATCCAAGTGTAACAACAACCAAGAATTACCATTTTAGGACCATATTCTAATAACTATTGATTGCCCCATGACTGCAAACAAGTGCACTAGCAATTAAGAATTACCCTCTCTAGTTCATCTCCATCATTTTCTAGTTATGACAATCTTATATCCAATCCAAATTATGCAATCATAACTCAGTAGTCTAAAATCACCATCCTAGGCCCATAACCCCTACCACTAAACCAATCCAACCTACTATGTTCGCTAAGAGTAAACCATTTACCATCATTAAGTAAAATATGTATGACATTGTGTGATAAATCCAAAAGACACCTACACAAATATCTATTTTATATTTGTTGTGTATGTCTACCATCCAAAATAATATCCTTACAAAACTCTTAGGCCAATTTCAAGTTCCAAATGATTTAACACTAGATAAATTCCAAGCTTTGGTGGGACACCTAGCCCCAAGCCAATAGTTGACCTTTGACTAAAGTGATATGTCATCCCTTAGCCCTCTCCATAATAATCATTTATAAATTAAATTTGTCATCATGTAGCACAAATTCAAATGTGTCCTCATAGATAATGATTTAGGCTTGAATATTATGTCTCTTAAGCTAATCAAGCATCTGAGATATACAGTAGCTGACCTTCATCATGAGCCTATTACTTTTAAGGCCTATGATAATGAAGAGAAAGAATAGCAAGGAACCATAAGTTTTCTAGTGATCATAGGGGCTTTGACCCATGATACACTTTTCCATGTGTTAGACCTAGATTTGTCATACAATTTGCTTTTGGGTAGACTATGGATACATGAAATTTATGTAATCCCTTCAACATTGCACTAGTGTATCAAGTATCCTCACTCGAGGATGGAGGTAACTATTCATTGAGATTTATGACCATATAAATATTTTAAGCATTTGGTGGCTAAAAATGAAATTTATAATTACCATTTTGGTCTAGACCTAGTAACCAAGAAGGACAAAGACAAAGAGATACTTGTTGCATTACTAGAGGCTAATTGTATAGACCTGAATAGTCTTATCTCATCTTCACATACACTTCCTACTGGAATGTCTAATAATTTTAACATCTTTTTCAATGGTTCAGGAGAGTATTTTACCCATGACACATTCCATATTTCCAAGCTACCATAAAATCCCAAGACCTATGGAAGTCCCAAAGCTAAGCCACCTTGTATGGAATGGCGATGAAAAATAAAAAGAAATATTCATAACTTAGCACCTATTATTTTCACACCTACCACTTTATAATAATAAGACCCACTTGCCAATGATGATTCCTAGTTATATAATGAAAAATCCACTGATTGCTACCAAAGTGAAAATTATCATATTCCTAATAGGATCATGGATACCTAATCATATGAAGGTAGAGGCCTCGGGCCAAATCAGCAAGGTACTCTTGAACCCATTTCTATGATTGGATACAAAGTAACTTATTCTCTCTGATGTAAACTATCTAAGGATGACCCCATGTATCTTATTCATGTTCCATTACTAAAAACTAGTGATGATGATGTTGGTAATAAAGTAGAGAGTAACCATAGAATTTATAAAGACCTTGTTAGCACCAACTTACTTGACCCATACACCATTTGCACCATTATTCCAATAATCTAACATTCCCTGCTTCCCCTTTATCATCCTCAACTTATAGACTAGGACCAATAAGAATCCACATTACCTTTAGATGAGTTTGAGAATGCTGATGCCTTTTGTTATTTTCTACCCCTAAGATATAATGTTCCATTAGGAGACCACAAATAAGGGTTCTCTATCAAACTAGATCCTAATACCTATTTTAGAGAGTATGTGAACAACCTTAGACAAAAACAAAATAATAAAACATTGAGTTTCCAAAGTGAAAACCTATTTGAGGTGTTTTTGGACCTGGGAAAAAGTAAAGAGAAAGGCTAGTCTTTTGGTCAAAACCTATTTCAAGTGCCACTATATGGGGGTGTCTTCATGATATGGGGGTATTCACCTTTCCTTGAATGAAGCTCAAGAGACCACCAATGATGAACTTACTTTTAGGTCTAAGTTGAGTATAGAGGAACAACATGCCTTTGATCAAATTATCTAAAAATGTCCTATAAAATTTGTTGCATGAACATTGCTACCATTAGGTGATTCATATTCATCTAACTTAGGAGAGATTGAAGAAATAGTCTGATCACAGGACTTTACCATTGCAGGCCAATTTATATCCTTGCCAACTATTATGTAAGATGGCTTGACTCTCTTAGTAGAGGATACTATGAAATTCAACATTAGAACTCTATACAACCTAAAGTGGATCAAATTAGGCATGTACCTCACTGAGATTTTTTCATGGCCCTATTTAGACATTGCTAGGTTAGACCCCACCTTAGTTGTACACCACCTAATTATACATCCTAATGCCAAACCCATGAATAAAAAATTATGTAAGATGTATCCTTGTATTATTATGTTATTTAAGAAAGAGTTAAAAAAAACTCTTGGAAGTGAGATGCATCAAACCAATCGACTATTCAAAGTGTATATCAAACATTGTACCTTTTAGCAAAAATCTAGGAGGGTTCAAAATCTACACTGATTTTAGAGACATCAACAAGGCCTACCCTAAGGATAACTATCCTCTATATAATATCGACATGATAGTTGACTCCATGGTTGGGTATGAATGCTTTCCCTTATGGATGGCTTTTCAATATATAATTATATCTATATTATGCCAAAAAACCAACATAAAATAACATTCACCACTCCTTGGGGAATGTTTTACTATCAAGTTATGTCACTTGGAATCAAAAATGTTGGGGCCACATACCAAAGAGATATGACCATTATATTCTATGACATGATGCATGATATTATCTAAAACTATGTTGATGACATATTGGGTAAATCTAATATCCATTTAAATCATCGAACCATATTATGAAGGATATTTTAAAGGCTTCATGAGTACAAGGTTTGACTTAACCCAAAGAAGTGCATATTTGGTATCACTTCAAGAAAATTTATAGACTTTATTGTCACTCAACAATGCATTATAGTTGATTCCTACCAAGGTACAATCCATTACTAAGATAAATGCCTTAGCTCCATAGTTTATAGGTCAAAATCTAGTCTATCAAATGCTTCATTTTATAGTTGGTTGATAAATGCCACCCTTTCACTCATTTATAGAATAAAGGTGTTACATTTCTTTGGGATGAATAATGTCATAAAGCCTTTGAGTTCTTGAAGGAATACCTAGCTAATCTACCTATTATGTTACCACCAATGCCATGGAATCCATTTTTACTGTACCTATCTACCACTAATAATGCCCTAAGAAAAGAACACATCATGTACTATCTAAGTTGTACACTAGTATAGTATGAACATAACTATATGCCAATAGAAAAGGCTTATTTAAATATGGTCTTTTTAGCCTAGAAGTTACATTATTATATGATTAACAACAAGACCATAGTCATTTCTAAAGTAGATCCACTCAAATATTTCTATCAAAGATAGCTGTACATGGCCATATGGCTAAGTGGATCATGTTCTTGAGTGAGTTTGAGATTAAGTATATCAATTAGAAGTCCATAAAGGGATAAGTACTTGCAGATCAACATGCTAAAGCTCCCCTTTTAGATATTAAACCATTCACTTTTACATTCTTAAGAAATTCCATCATGACCATCATGGAAACATCTCCTGAGAAGTAGAACTAAAAGCTATATTTTGATGGGTCATTCAAATCTCATGGATCAGGGGATGAATTTTTATTTATCACACCACAAGGTGATTTTATTCTTAGATCATTTTGTATCAACTTTATTTTTACTAATAACATGGCTAAATATGAAGCACTCGTTATATGGCTCTATCAAGAAGTATAATAGAACATTAAGCATCTCATGGTTCATGGTGATTCTTATCTAATCATCAATCATGTTATAGACTAGTTCTAGACCAAAGATGATCAGTTGGTACCATACAAGGCCATGGTGGACATTCTTAAGTAGAAGATTACCCATATATAATTTAGACACATACTTGGGGCCAATAACAAGATAATAGATTCTATGGCTACCATTAATTCTTTGATTTGCAACATAGGCAAGGAAGAATATTAATAGTTTCTCATTGAATATCTTCTTATGCCTACTCATGAGCCTTTGACCATTGAAATGATCTATGATATTATTAACCCCAGTTATATTTGGTATTTAGACCTATATAACTACCTTCATAACCAAATATTTCCACTAGACCTTTCATGTAAACAACAAAAATCCTTTACACACTAAGCCTCTAGATATACCCTGCTTGGTCCAACCCTATACTAAAAAATCTTTGATGGAACTTTGTTTCATTATTTGAATTTGATAGAATCCACATTAGCATTGAATTAAGTTCATAAAAAAAAATTTGGAGCCCACACTAGTGGGGTTGTCTTTGTCAAAAATCTCCTACATACTGGTTATTATTAGATAACCATAGAATTAGATATAGTTGTTTTTGTAAAAATATGTAACAAATGTCAGAGGCATACTAATTTGATTTATGCTCCAACTAGAACACTTAAACCAATGGTTACACCATGATGTGGGGACTCAATCTTATTGTTAAGATTAACTCTACCTCATCTGATGGTCATAAACACATCCACACCACCATTGAGTATTTCACTAAGTGGGTTAAAGCTACACCCCTCACTTACATGATTGAAAATATTATTTTCAAATTCATACTCAGCCATCACATATGGTACTATGGTATCCCATCTCACATTATATCTTATAATGGTGTATTATTTAAAAATAAGTATGTCAAATCACTCTATGTTGACTTTAATATCACCCAACACATTATTTCTACATATTACCCATAAGGTAGTGGCCGAGTAGAGGCATATAATAAAACTATTTTCAATATTCTTAAGAAGATTGTCAATAATGTTGGCTATAATTGGCACCTATAGATATTTTGTGTCCTCTGGGCTTACCATACTAATTATTGTACTCTAATAAGAGCCACACCATATTCCATTATATATATCAGCAAGGCCATTCTTCCCATTGAGGTTGAGTTACCTTCTATACATATCTCATTGAATCACATCCTGGATGATGAGGATTATAGAGTTGCTCACCTATAAGAGCTAGAGTTATTGGATGAAAAATGCATGGCCACTATAAACAACCTTCAAGCCTATCAAATTTGGTTACATGTTCAGTATAATCGTGTGTTAAGCATAGAGAGTTCAAGCTTAGTGATATTTCCTTATATAAAACTATAATAACACCATAGTTGATAAAAATAATATAGGTAAGCTCAAGCCTAATTGGATAGGCCCATATGTCATTATTGTTAATTATGGATTTGGAGCTTATAGGTTGGCTACACTAGATGGATATTAACTTGATGATCCCATGAACATAATACACCTCAAACATTATTTCACTTGAGAGACCTAAGGTATTGTTTATGAGGATCATTTTCATCATACCATAATATCAATTTCCTTATACCATGCCATATATCATTCCTTCCATACCTTCTCTAATTGGTCAAAGTTATTTTCCCCTCACACCTCACCCTTTTTTAACCTTAGATCTAATCAATTGGTTATTTGGCCACTATATCCATCCAATTCATATCACTATTTTGCTAAAATTATCAATCTAAATGATATTATGTGACAATGCCCAATCTAGACCAAAATCACTAAAATGCTCTAAATCCTTTGAACTTGTCATGTACAAGTGCCAATTTGTGTTTATGTATCCTTGAATTGGGTAATGCATTTTATGTGATTATCATATTTTCTTAAATCATTTTGAGTCAACTTATGATCATGCAAAATGATAATTTAGATCACTGAATTATTATAATTTGTATGCACACATCACATGCATGTGTTATTTCGCATCCATAATACCCTTGGGGTATTACCTCATACACAAATAACACCTTCTTATAATTATACTCCAGTCAAATTATGACTCAATAAAATGACATTTTTGACCAAGCTGATTAAATGTGCAACAGATTTCCAAAGAATTACAAAAAACTAATTAAAGTCACTTGAGAAAATTAAACTAAATTAGAAGCCTAAGTGTAAATTATATGAAATTTGTTAAATATATATTTATTAGAAATTAATTATTCAATTATCATCATCCCATGACATCATCATAGAGTTATCATCCATAAGCCATTAATGGGGAAAATATAAGGATTAATCTCTCCCATGCTTCATCAATTCCCCATTCTTCCAACTATTGATGACAATATTTATTGCTTATCTCTCTAAGATTGAATCAATCCATGGCCACACATCTTGATCTCAAGATGGATGGTCATGATTAATCCTAAACATTTTAGAAAGCTATAAATAAGTAAGCTAAGACCATCATTTTTAAGCTTCAGTTGTGTAAACTTATTATGCATAAATCACTATATAGAAGCTTCATTTATTCACATGATTGGATCAAAGTTAATAACCTAAGCCATTGGTGAACTAGGATATGATGGAGGCCCATGATACACCTCATTGATGAAGACTTAGAGCACCAAATCTAGGTAAAAGCATGTTTACTAACTATTTTTTTAGGAGAGATTATATTTGGAAGGTATTGCATCATTTTGTTTTCATAATTAGCTTCTTTAATTCATTATCACTACCATTTGTGGGAGTAGGCTTAACACATTAGATCTTTATGCTTATTTTGACATTTACTGACTAATTCCTAAGCTAACTTTTTTCATAATCCTATTCTACATCCTAGCATGCTTGGTAGGATCACACATCTCACACATCATTTTATCCCTTCTAATTAATCACTTAGACCCTCTTTTGAGGTTTCTTTGCTCCTCTTTTTCTCTAAATTTCATGTTTATTACTTCTCGACCAAATAGTAGAATCAACCTATAAAATGAGGAATTCAACCTAAACATCAGTGAGAATGTATGGAAAAATAGGATTGCACTGAGCAATAGTGAGATCACCCATGCAAATTCTGAAATAAGCTTTTATGTTTCCTATCTCTTTATGTGCTTTTACAGAAACAACAAAATTGACTTGAATATTGGTGGGTTCAACTTGTGGAACAATGGGTTTGCAAAAATGTTAGTGAGATCATCCTAGGCTAAAACATATAGGTAACTTCTATGTTTTAAATTTCTATCATTTTCATCATTTAGGTGGGTTTGCCTTGTTTATTGGTGGAATTTCCCCGCTAATCAATGGTATCATCCTACTAATCAGCAAGATCATAAAATAGTGTATTTTGTGTCTTTGTGTATTAGTAAAATCATCCTAAGGAATAAAAGAATCATCATGTTGAATGGCAAAAATCCTTTGTATAATAGCAGGACCACCCTATGTCAAAAAATAAAGAGTTAAAATATAAAGTTTCAAGTTTATATGAATATCCTGCACCCCTATTTTGACTTCTAACACTTTGTTTCATAGGTTTTAAGATAGTTTATATTTTACAATAATTAAATAAAAAAATCACTTTATATTTAATTTAGTATTCTAAAAATGAATTCAAACTTTAGATAAGTGTTCTTAATAGCCTTTACTTTTTTATTATTGTTTATTATGTGTGTTTTTTACAAACTAAGTGTATTATGTATTGTCTACCCCCATCCCCTTTAGGAAACTTAGGTGATCCAAAAATTCTTCACTTATTGATTTTATCACTTTATCTAAACATGGAAGGAAAGTTGCTAAGGCATTCTCTAAAATTCAAGTGATTTGGGTGATCCTAAAATGACCCTAAAGTCCTACAATTTTTATTTCTTGCATTTTAGCTTATGGGTGGGATTGCATAGCCTCCCACGAGTTTTATAAGGGAATGTTGACCCAGGAATTCATCTCCCAGTATCTTCTCAACCCAACTCCATGGTATGGGTATGAAAATTGAGGTTGAATAGTTGGGATGCTTTTTTTAAAAATTAAATAAGTTCCATTAGTAAGATACTACCTCGAAATGAATGTTTAACTTGAACATTGTACTACACTGAGAAATTGATGAATGTAGTGGTTGTGAAAAAGATAAGACCTTTTAACAACAAGCTAGTTAACTCATATCTAAATGATGTGTTTCACCCTAATTTTAATCACACATATGGGACCATTTAGATTGTGTGATACTTATAATTTTTAGATAAACCCCACTTGTTGGGAAGTACTATCGGTGCAAGGTGAGTAGCCCAAATTTCCATGTCATCATACGATCTCTTAAGAGAAGAGGGGGCCTAAAAACCCTAGTTTCATGTGCATCTAAATTTATTAGATTTATAACTTCTTTCCTCTAAAGGAGTATATATACATAATCCAAGAGTATGAATCCACCTTATCAATTTTCTAGGATAGGATCTACAGTTTGGTGTTTTTCTTGTTCTTGTTTATTTGCATGGTATTTTGAGTCTAAAATTTGTTTATGTGAACCAAAATGCATCAAAAACCAAACACTTATTGTACGCCATTTATTTTGAACAAAGAGGCATTATGTTGGTCAAATCCAAAACACTTTTTATCCTTGTTCAAAATTCAATCAAATAATTTGTGTTTGTGTTTCCAAAATAACATTGTTACGTTGTTTGTTTGAGTCTAGACAATTTTCCACTTGTAAAATTTAAAGTCCTTTCAATCCAAATTTGAAATTTCACCTTTCTATGTTATAATCCAAAATACTAATGGTTTACCTTTCATGCATGGTTTTAGTAAATTGGGTGATAATTTTCCATTTATTTTAAAGGTCATTTGTCTAGACACTTGTCATATTCTATTCTTATTTTGAACTCAAGTCATCTTGTGTTCACTCACGATCTAAGTTCTTGTACCATTATACCTTATTTTCCATGGGGCATCATTATGTTACCCATTTATTTTTGGCTTTATGCTTAGTATTTATTGTGTTAGTTCACATCTTGAGCTTCTTAGTTTGTGTCTTATTCTTCTTGATCTGAAAGGTCTTCTTCTAGATTCTCTAGCCGCAACTCACCATAGTTGTGCTTAGATTTTTATGATGTTGACATACTTTGAACTTATATTTTTGTGTGTTAGCCTACACCCTAAGTTCCAAGATTATTTTAACCTCTTCTCATTTGACAATTTCAACCAAGGTTGAGTAATTTCATAACCTCTTTATTTTAATTATGTGGCATCATGCCATTTAATTTTTATCATAGTATCATGTTACTTTGTGTTTGTTTGATATAAGATTTTAAGTCACTTTTTGGATGTTTTTTAACCACATTACACTTCTTAGAAAACATATAAAACCATCTTCAAACATGACATAAAGGTACACTTGTAGTGGTGTCTCTTATGGCCCTATTTATTAGGAAGATCATTATTATGATGGAGAAGAACACTTAATTATGTTTTATGATATCCTAATGATATTAATATCTAAATAGGGTTGTTATGAACACCAACCTTTATAAAACAAAGATTAATCCCTTTTAAATTTGATAAAATAAGGCACAAGATTGCCATCGAATTTCCTAGCAGAATAATTACACACACTTGTTCAAATAGAGGAGCAACAACTAGAGAAACCTCTCACTCATGTTACAAAAAAAAACATTACTTCTAATAGCAAGGTAAAATAAAAACTTGTAGAGTTTACCCAAATCAATCAATATCTTGTTACCAAGATTTATAAAATTAGTCAATGATATGAAAATCAACTTGTTGCAAACCTAACAGATTCTTTAGCTACAAATTTAATTGATAATACCACTTATAAAGAGAAATAAAATGCGATACACCAAATTTAGCATACCCTAGTTGATCCTATATCTACAGTAGACACTATAGTTACTCTTAAATAGAAAAAATGTATAAATTTTCCACAACACATTCGACCTGATATGGATCAAACATTTTTCAACCATCAGGAGACTCTCACCCCTTTACAACTACAAAGAATGAAAGACACATCAAATATTTGGTGTATTATACAAAACACTTCAATAAGTTCATATTAACTAACATGCCTTATGGTGAACTGATAAATGATGCCCCAAAACTTGAAATACTCATATAGTGCACAACAATAGATTTCATGGACTCTATATTAACCACCTAGGAAATAACTCCAATCCTACTCAAATCAAGGAGTAAACCAAAAAAAAAATATACATAGAGTTAATATCCCTAATGGGACCACACAAGGGTACATTCCACCCCAAAAAAATAATATGCTACCAATAAATGCACCAAACATGTTGGAATAGAATTTGATGGAGGAAATAATCTCAAGGCTTGAAATAGGCAACTAAATTAAGAAATAAAAGTTTAATGAGATATGCCCTTATTTGTTTGACTTAAGCATTATCTAGGTCCCATTTTTACCTCACTTTGAGGCACTCAAGTTTGATAAATACAAATGAAAAGGAGACCTTTGAGAGAACATTCATGATTTTTTTGTATTATGCCAAGAAGTAACCTATAACAATGTTTATTTGCTTCCCTTATTTCCACATAGTTTAGTTGGACAAGCTCTAGATTGGCTCCACAAATTACCTAAGGGATCATTAATAGTTTCAAATGATCTATTAGAGAATTTTTTAACCATTTCTCTTATAACATTGATCATGAGTTAACAATGGTTGACTTATATAAGGCAAGATAAAGATATGGATAAAGCTTTGTAGCATACCTACAATGATGGAGAGCATTAGCTCTCCATTTTCAACATAATTTACTAGATCATCAATTGGTTGATATTTTTACACATAATCTACACCCTAAAGTAGCTCATAATTTATGGATCATTTGTACAACTACATTCAAGGAAATTATTGAGAAAGGAGTACAAATTAAAAAACACTTATGACCAGAGGCCTCATGAAAATATATTCACAAGGTCAAACATCTACTCAAACACAACCACCTATTTAGGATACTACTATATAAAAACATAAGGTTTTTAATAAGAACAAGAACATGGTGTGAAATGGAGTGATAGAATATAGACACATGTAAATGGTGCAGGCTCCACTGGCTCCAAATATATAACTAGCCCAACATAATCTGTCAAACACTTTATAAAAGTATCATCTACTTAGGGAATTTAATAATTATAGAACATTCACTAAAATGGGAGAGCATGTTGAGGTAGTGTTCTAGGAGGTAGTGTTCTAGAAGGTAGTGGCATCCAATTTCTTTATATGGCCTATATAAAAACCATTTCCAAAATATCAACCTAAACCCAATTTTTATTAGGAAGATGATTTTTGTAATCTATATCATGTTATCGGCTATGTCATTTATTGATGCATACAATTAGGACATCTTATTAAGGATTTGATAGAAAGTGGTGAAATCAAAGTGAAACAAATGATGTAGAGCACTAATCAATACATAGGCATCTATAAGGACCCATTTCCCAAAAATTATTAACTATGGTAGAGGAATAACCAAAATCAAGGTCAAGGCCAACATTAATAGAATTAAGGTCAGAAGCCTAATCAACATATTCATAATCAGGATCATAATACCTAAGCTAATAACTTGGGTTACAAAAACATGTCATATGATTATAATAACACTATGGGATGTATTTCTAAAAATCACATTGCCACCATTCCAATTAAAACCCTTGAACCATCTAATGCTACTCAAAGTATTGGACCCCTTATTATAAGTTTGACACCCTCTTCTTCAAGTAATATTGTACCAAGCTCAAGCAATTCCATTGTGCCTCAATTTTTATGGGTTATTATCTCTAGACATCTACCCTCTTATTCTAATTGTAATGACTCCTTGTTGACTCAAAATTTCATAATCACAACTAGACTCTCATGAGTTACCCTCCAAGGCCATTCACCTTATTCTTATAATTATAAGGACTCCTTGATGACTAAAGATTACAAAATCACAACTAAATGCTCATGAGTCACCCTTCAAGGCCCTTTTATTTCTTCTAATTTTGATCCAAATTAGAACACTATACTAGCTATGGCCAAACCCTCACATCCTATTATTGAGAAGCCATATAACATCTAGGACAAACTAATCAAAACCCCTATACAAATTTCTATCTTGGATCTCTTACGTATATTGGATGTCCATAGGACTATATTTAATGACTTCTTTAAAAAGTCCACTATTCCCAAAGATATTAACTTTGACCAATTTTAGACACTTTTAGGACATTTATCTCTGAGCCAATTAATTACATTTGATCATCAAGATATGTCTTGTTTTGGTCCTAGCCACAATAACCCATTGTACATTGAATTTGTTATAGAAAATCATAAGATCAAGTGAGTTCTTATAGATAATGGTTCATAGCTAAACATATTATCACTAAATTTTATATAGTGGTTGGGTTATACCTCCACGAACATCTAGCCTGAGATAATCATGATTAAGGAATACAACATCAAAAGAGAGTCTTCCAATAGTATTTGTTTGCCAATCATTATTGGGCCTAAATGCCATGATACTTTGTGCCATGTCATGGCTATTTAATTACCATATAATATACTTCTTAGTCATCCTTGGATCCATTAAGTATGATATGTCTCATATACCATACACCAATTCCTCAAGTTCTCCTATGTTGGAATTGAGGTTACCATTTATGTTGATTTCCAACCCTACCAATATTGAAAACACCTAGAGAATAATTTTTTTAAATATAAATATTACCCTAGTTCTAAATTTGTAGAAAAGAAGAACAAATAAATAATTTTAGAACCACTCAAGTTTAATTATATTGACCCAAGTGATCTTGCTTTCACTCCAACCAATCTATTTCCTACAACATTTACAAAGAAATTCATTATTAAGGATGCAGGCATTTCCATGTACCATTTGAAAGATGCCTTTCATATTTTAAAATTACCCAAGTCTCCTAAGTCTTATGGAAAAATTAAACCTTCTGAAGGTCCCTATAGGCCCAACATGATTTGGCAAAAGAATAAAAACATGAAGAAACCACCAATGGTATTTGTACTAACAACTTCACCAAATCAAGATGAAAAAGCCTTTACTAATGGGATTGTATATAATCCAAGGGGGCCTTGATAATTATTTTTAGAATACCAAGTAATATATACCTAATCACATTATGGATAGTTTTTATTATGCAAAAAAAGGCCTAGGGCCACGAGATCAAGGTATCCTTGAACTGTTATCATTTGGTAAACCTACTATGAGTCAAGCTCTCAAATTTATACCACCTAGGGGTGACATCATGTATTTTAAAAGTGATTCGTATTTATTGACTAATGAATAAACTTATAGCAGGGACATATCATTCCATTATAGTGCTTACAATGAACTAGCCAACACTGACCTATTTGACTCTAATTCTATTATGACTATTACAAATTATTATCCACTTAATCTTTACCATCCCAACCTTATAGATTGGAACCAGCAAAAAAAAGTTATGCCCATCAATGAATTTTAGAATGAGGAGTATATTTTTGAGTACATAGGCCTCAAAGATGAACTTCCAATTGGTGATAAAAATCAAGGCTTTGACTTTTCCTTAGACTCTATTGCCTACTTTGGAGATCAAGCAAACGTCTTGGTCATACAAAATATAATACATCAAGATCTTTAGTGAAAACTTCTTTGAGGCACTCATTAATTAAGAAAAAGGTAAATAAAAACATGATCCCTTGAGTGAAAACCTATTTTATATGCTCTTAGATGGGGAAGTTTTCTCATCTCCAAAGGAAACCTAGGGTCCATAAAGTCTAGGCTCTACAGCCAATGCTAGTATCACATTTGAACAACTTAAAGTCTTTAAGTGTATTGATATATATTTTCTAGAGATATTTCCCAATTAGACACTACATGAACTGGCAGACTTAGACTCCTCTCATTATCCATATCTTTAAGACTCATAGCCATAAGTTGAATCAAAAGATGAGAATCAGGATCAAATAATGCCCACTATTTTAGAGGATGGTTCTACACTCCTTGTAAAAAACATAACTGATGTGAACTTGAGAACTTACAAAGATCCCAAGATTATTTATCTCAGATCATCCCTCACTAATGAATAGTGTGACTATATTTTCATCAATCTGAGGGTTTTTATTGATATCTTCACATGGTATTATTTAGACATGTCAAGCCTAAACCCTGACTTATTCATATATCACCTTGTTATACATCCAGATGCCAAGCTAATCAAGCAAAAAATGAGAAAAATGCATCCATACATTATTATTTTAGTGAATAAGGAGCTAGAAAAAATATTTATAGTTGGATTCATTATACCACTGGACTATTTCGAATGGATATCAAATGTAGTCCCAATAAGCAAAAATCCATAGGGCATATGCATTTGTACTAATTTTTTAGATATTAATAAAGTGTGTCCTAAATATGATTTCCACATACCTAACATTGACATGGTTTTTGACTCTACTTTTGGGTATGATATGTTATTCCTCATGCATGGCTTATTTAGATACAATCAGATCAAAATAGATCCAGAGGATCAGCATAACACTAAATTCACCACATCGTGGGAAATATTTTTTTACCAAGTCATGTCTTTTAGCTTGAAGAATGTTGGTACCACCTATAAAAGATATATGAATGTTATATTTCATGACATGATTCATGATATTATTGAGGACTATGTTTATGATATCATATCAAAATCAAGAACACATGTCAGACATCCTAATGTTCTACGAAGAATCTTTGAGAGACTTCAAGAATTAAAGGTTCATCTAAATCCTAAAAATTTTATAGTTGGCATCACTTTTCGAAAAAAATTAGGACTAATTATATCATAAAGAGGGATTGAATTAGACCCTGATAAGGTCAAGGCTATCATTCTAATTTAAAATAGCTCTACAGTCTTTAGGGTAAGATTCATTCTATTTGTAGGTTATTTTCATAATTGGTAGACAAGTGTCATCCTTTCACACACCTCTTGAATAATGGGGTCACTTTTCAATGGGATACTAAATGTTATCAAGCATTTATGAAACTCAAAGCATATTTGGCCAACCTTCTAGTTTTGAGTTCACCAAATTGTGGACAACCATTACTCCTTTATATCTCATCCATAGAACATGCACTAGGGGCATTCTTGGCCTAACATGATGAACAAGGAAAGGAACATGTGGTCTATTATTTGATTTGAACACTTTTGGTATATGATCATAATTATACATGTATTAAAAAGGCTTGTTTATCCATGGTGTTCACTTCACAAAAGTTACAACACTATATATTGAATAATAAAACCATTGTCATTGTTAAAGTGGACCCTCTCAAATATCTATTGTCCAAGGCAAATTTTATAGGTTATATGGTTAAATGGGTCATGCTCTTGAGTGAATTTGATGTTGAGTACCAAACTCAAAAATCTATTTATGATGGGGAACCTAGAACAACAAACTATGATTCCACTTGTCAGGATCTTGCTCCTCAATAAGAGCACAATATAATTACCTTGTATAAGCAACTAAACACGGAATTATACCAAAATGAACAAGTAACTAGAATTCACAAATAACACAAAATATGAGAGACAATACACAATCTTGTATTAATACTCATCCAAAAATAAAATACAATAAAGAAGATGCCACTTCTTCTTCCACCTCTATGAGGCTTCCCACACACCTCAAGGGCTCCCAATAATTCTCAATCAAGAGTTCACTCTCCTACCAAAAACGGTCCCAACACACAACTCAAGCACAGAATTGGTGTTCACCTCCAACCAGTCAGTAATAACCCTGCCAGTACACAAGTACTCAAAGTACTTCAAGTAGATCTCCCATGAACTTGCAACAATCTGCAACTCAAATGATCTTACTTACACATGTAGAACTTCTCCTTGATCTTGCAACAAACAGCAGATCACCCTGTTCTTACAATTGGAAGGATCTACCTTGCCTTCCTCTATTTGCTCATAATTACAATACATGCCAATGGGTCTATAAATAGATCCCAGACTAAACCATAACTTAGACTCTTAATTTAGACACGTAGCTCAAGACTTGAAATAGCCTTTACATGCAAACACTCGATTTAATGAACTAATTATTCATGCAACGAATAGTTCTGGAACCGCACAAGTGACCGAAGTTAGTCCCTATCTACCTAGAGATGACTGACATCAGCCAACTCCTACCGATGTCAATTGCCCTTTTATTCACGCATGACCGATGTCGGTTGGCCTGACCAACACCAGTGACTATGACACTCAGCAACTCCTCCATGTCTACAAATAGTTGAAGCTTTTAGCTCCACAACCTAACAATCTCCCACTTGGAGATAAATAGCTACAATTGTACCTGTACCTATACATCATCTAGTTTGTTTCCTAGCATTGTATCCCTCTTCAAGATCACTCTTGAAGACCAACCACCAAAAAACCTATGGTGCACCTCCTGTCATCCAAATCACCTACCACATCTGCATCTACAAACCTATGTAGAAAAGAACTTGACCCTACATAGCATGTGCACCTACTGCTGGTCCCTCTCAAATACCTGAGAATCCACTGAACTGCACTCCAGTGCTTCTTTCCTAGATTGGCTCCAAACTTGCTGACAACTCCCACTGCTTGGGAAAACTCAGGTCTAGTACATACCATGCACTTAACCTTATTATGTGAATCAGAACACTATTCATAAAACTGTCCAACCATCGGCATGCTAACCAGTTTCACACAATCATCTGGAGACAAAATCAACCTGTGACCTTCCATGTCCCTAGAACACACTCATGCCAAAGAATCTTGCTGCTCCCAAATTCCTCATGACACACTTCTGAACTAACTTTACCATTAGTTCAGCAACTCCCTGCATATGTGACCCTACTACAAGCACAACATATAGAAATAGGATAATGTAGCTAATATTATCCAACCTGGTAAAGAGAAACACAATGGTCAAACCTCCATTATCCTGCAGCTTACTCAAGACCATATACCCTGGTCTTCCATCTCACTTTGTCCATTCCCACTCTTCTTTATCCTGAACATCCATTCATCTCTTAGTGCTTTCTTCTAGCTGGAAACTCCACCCAAAAACTCCCATTTGGTTCTCCTCCAAGGAATCACATCCTTCATCCATGCCAAGCTCCCACTGTTTCCTAGATCTACCTACTCTGCTTCTTTAATAACTTCCTGGTTCTTTACCATCAGTGAGAAATAAGTAGTGTAAATAAGGGAAATGATGAATTTGAGGCTTACTTACCCTTTCAGTCCTCCATATGGGCATTTGAGACTCCTTGACAGCTTGTTGTCCACCCAAAATTCATCTCAATGATTGATGCCAGTCACATCTTAGTCTGCACCTAACCGATGTTGATTCCATGCAACTACCTCATCACCAACATCAGTTCCCCCTGACTGATGCTGGTGTTTATCTGTCTAGAGTCACTGATGTTGGGCTGCACATAGCTAATGTCGGTCCCTGTCTGGATGCCGACGCCAATTTTTTAACCGACGTTGGTCTCTGTGTTTTACTTGTGAGCGATGCCCTATACCTGCAAGCTCCTTTTGGATCAAAACCCTATCCAAATCAACCTTACTCTACTCAAAATTCTTCAGCCCCTTACATTGATCTCTATTTGTCATCTTCTCCTTGAAAACCAAGGCTTTCCTATTCTTGTCACGAACATTGGATTTCTCAAGAAACGTCACTTTCTTCTTTTGCGTACAAAAACCTCGATCCATGCTTTTCAAATCTGAAATCATACCCTTTGACTCAAGAACATGCATCCCCTTCTTATTCATGTGACCAAGCCTACAAAGCCACATCTCTGCAATAGAAGGTCAATTAGTAATATAAGTAGATAGATAAAGGATACCTACTTTCTTACCACCATCTAATTCAAGTACATCCACTATGAGAGTTACTATGCATCTCTCATCACCCAACTTTCTTGAAGAAATTAGACTCATCTCCAAGACTGGTACTTGCATGACCTCATCCAATACCTGTGTGTTACCTGTCTATAATTTCAGCTTCACTTCCCCTTTTCTGACCATGTGACAAGGCTCACCAACCCTAAATAAATCTCTCCAAAGTCTCCCTGGACATATTCATGAAAAGATGCTCTATTTTGTGCTCCATGGAAAGAGGAAACAAAATCTATAGACCAAGATTCTACTTTATCCAGAGCATCTTATGCAATAACACCTACAACATTTGCTTCTTCATTTCCTTCATGTTGATCTTCTACCAACCAACAATCTTTCTTTAGATGCCCTTGCTTTCCACATTTCTAGCATGTTATTCTACCATACCTGGTCTTAGATCTCCTACCTATCTTAGACCTTGATCTCCCATGCTTGATCTTCTCTCTTTGCCTTCCCCTACTTTCAACACTTAAATCATTCCCTGATGATTCACCTGTGCTTTTCCTGTAAATTTCTTCATTCAAGATTACACTCACAACATCATCCACTTTTAATATTTTTGAAGCAGACACAGTATTACTAACTACCATTACCAAACTCTCCCAACTTTTAGGTAATGAGCATAAGATTAAGAGAGCCTTAATTTCATCATCAAAAACAATATTGATTGAATTTAACTGGTTTACCAAACCATGGAAATCACTAAGATGATTATGTACAGATCCACCTTCCAACATTTGTAAATTAAATAATTGCTTCATAAGAAATACCTTATTCAAAGCTAAGGGTTTTTCATATAAATTTGCCAAATATTCCATCAACTCTATCGTTGTCTTATCCTGTGATAAGTTTTAAATCACAGATGATGCAAGGCTCAACCTTATAGATCCCAGAGCCTTCCGATCAAGAACATTCCATTCTTCATCCTTCATATCCATGGGCTTGCATGCAACCCCACCCAACGGTAAGTACAAATCTTTCTGATACAGATAATCTTCAATCTGCATCCTCCATAATTGATAGTTCTTGCCATTAAACTTCTCCATTTGTAGCTTACTTTCTTCTGCCATTGCTATACTCCCACTCAAATAGAAACCCCTATGAGTAATCTGTAATCAACACACACTAACCAGATCTAATATAACCTGTCAGTAACCCAACCAAAAGCTCTGATACTAATTATGGGGAACCTAGAACAACAAACTATGATTCCACTTGTCAGGATCTTGCTCCTCAATAAGAGTACAATATAATTACCTTGTATAAGCAACTAAACACGGAATTATACCAGAATGGACAAGTAACTAGAATTCACAAATAGCACAGAATATGAGAGACAATACACAATCTTGTATTAATACTCATCCAAAAAGAAAATATAATAAATAAGATGCCACTTCTTCTTCCACCTCTGTGAGGCTTCCCACACACCTCAAGGGCTTCCAGTAATTCTCAATCAAGAGTTCACTCTCCTACCAAAAACGGTCCCAACACACAACTCAAGCACAGAATTGGTGTTCACCTCCAACCAATTAGTAATAACCCTATCAGTACACAAGTACTCAAAGTACTTCAAGTAGATCTCCCATGAACTTGCAACAACCTGCAACTCAAACGATCTTACTTACACATGTAGAACTTTTCCCTGATCTTGCAACAACCTGCAGATCACCCTGTTCTTACAATTGGAAAGATCTACCTTGCCTTCCTCTATTTGCTCATAATTAAAATACATGTCAATGGGTCTATAAATAGATCCCAGACTAAACCATAACTTAGACTCTTAATTTAGACATGCAGCTCAAGACTCAAAATAGCCTTTACATGCAAACACTCGGTTCAACTAACTAACTGTTTATGCAACAAATAGTTCTAGAACCGCACAGGTGACCAACATCAGTCCCTGTCTGCTTGGAGATGACCTACATCGGCTAACTCCTACCAATGTTAGTTGCCCTTCTGTTCACCCCTGACCGATGTCAGTTGGCCTGACCGATGCCAGTGACTGTGACACTCAACAACTCCTCCATGTCTGCAAAAAATTGAAGCTTTTAGCTCCACAACCTAACAATTAAGGGTTAGGTCATTATAGATAAACTTGTATAGGATCCTATTATAGATACTCAACCACTCACATTTGATTTCCTAGACGATTCTATCATGATAATATAAGAAGTGGCTCACAACCTAAATAATAAAAGTTATACTTTAATGGATCTTTCACATCACATGGTTATTTAACTATCATATTACTAGTTACTCCATAAGGGGACCTTATCCTCAAGCCATTTCACATTAGCTTTAAATACACTAACAATATGGCTAAGTATGAAGCTATCATTGTAGGACTGCATCTTGCCATATAATGGGATATACAATAGTTGATAGTTTATGGAGATTCTCAATTGATTATTAATTAGACCACAAACTAATATCAGACTCAAGATGACAAGTCTATACCCTACAATCGCATTGTGGATAACCTCAAGTCCCTTTACAAGTCCGTATAATTTGAACAGGTGCCACAATCTAATAATATATTAGTCGATACAATGGTAACAATTAGATCCATGGTACAAGTTACCAATGATGTCAAAGAGTATCAGTTTCTTATCAAGAATATTTATAGCCTATTCATATATTATCATATTTAGAGAGGGTATGTATAATTATTTGTCCCAATCTCCCACTTGAACCCCCTTGGTATTAGGACATTATAATTATTTCCATGACCAACTTTTTCCCCCAGACCTTTCACACAATGACAAAAAAATCTTCCTCTATCGCTTAGCCCATTATACCCTCCTTGGTAATATCTTTATCATAAGGTCTATGATGGAATACTTCTTCATTTTTTATCTTTAAGAGAATCATCATTAGCACTTAAGGAGGTCCATGAAGGAATGTGTGGGGGCCACACCACTAGTGTATTCTTAGCCAAGAAACTCCTCAAAACATGGTACTATTGGTCCAAGTTGAAAATAAATGCTTGTAATTATGTTAGGAAGTGTGTTGCCTATCAAGAGAATGATAATTTGATACATGCAACTTCTTTAACACTACATATAATCATTACACCATGGTCATTTTCTACATGGGGTATCGATCTTGTTGGTAAAATAAACCCAACCTCTTCTAATGACCACAAACACATTATCACTAGTACCAAGTATTTTACTAAGTGGATTGAGGCCATTCCTCTCAATTACATCACCAGGAAGTAGATTGCTAAATTTAACCATTACCATATCATTTGTTGATATGGTATCCCAACTCATATTATATTTGATAATGGAAAATCATTTGTAAATAGATATGTTAAAGCTCTTTGCACCATGTTCAAAATCAAACATAATAATTCCACACCATATAACTTGCAAGGCAACGGTCAAGTTGAAGCATCTAACAAAACCAATATCACAATCCTAAAGAAGATTGTCAATGATGTTGGCTATAATTGGCACTTGAAAATTTTTCCTACCCTTTGGGCCTATCACACTAATCATTGAACCCCCACTAGAGCCACTCCATATTCCCTTGTCTATAGAATAGAGGATATTATCCTGATTGAGTTTAGGTTACCTTCATTTTGGGTTTATTTGGATAACATTGTTGATGATGAATAGTATAGAGTTTCTAGGTTGCAAGAACTAGAACTCTTGGATGGAAAGTATTTGGATGCCCTGGACAACTTGAGAGCATATCAAAATAGATTGTGTTGTAGCTATAACAAGTATATTCTCCTCAGGATTTTGAATTTGGTGACTTGGTCTTAAAAGAGAACCAAAAGAACACTAATGTTAAACTTAAGAAGAAGGGTAAGTTTCAACCCAATTGGCTAGGCCCATACATGGTTATAGTGAACTATGGATTGAGGTAATATAGATTGACTACTCCAAATAATGAAGACATCCCAGAACCCTAAATATTGTATACCTCAAGTATTTATACACTTGATATCCCTTTTCAAACCATTTTCTATAAGAGTCTTTACTTGGGGGCAATTTTTGTTGAATTCATTTATTCAACCATTATAATTATACTATGTACCATTCTATCCTAAACCATTGTAATTCGTATCATTTCATTTTGGACCATTGTCACTTGATACCATTTTAACTCTGTACCATTTCATTATGGGCCATTGTAACCTTAGACTGTTGTCACTTGGATTTTTATATTACATTAACATTTTACTTTCACTCTAAATCATTGTGTACTCAATACCAACTATGATCCTGATTATTATTCAAAAGCATTTTGGTCAAATTTAGTGCTTATTTTATAAGGCAATTTTTTCAAATTAGTATTCATAGCTTATTTTATAGACAAGTGTACTAGGGTATGTCAGCACATGGTTTTGCCTTTTAGATGGTTCTTTGGTATTTATTCACTACTAGTACTATTATATTTGTTCTACTATTTGGTAGTTATTATTGCCTTGATAGTATCACAAAAGGGCCATTGCAATCAGTTTTAGATGTTATTAGAATGCCTACCCATGGAAGTGCATCTCATCAGCTCAGTTATTCCCTTTACCATTATTTATATTCAGAATCCTCATTATAGCTAGATTAGATCTTATTTGAACTCTCACCTATGAAAGTGCATATTCTCAACTAGGTAGTTCCATGTACCCATTGTTAATATTATGTTTCTATTGCTTATCCCCAAAACACAAAATTATTAGAAATTAATAAGGTAAAAGACCAAAAACATTGCATTAAACCTTTGTTTATTTTGATCTTGAATACTCTCACTATTTTGTGAGCAGCCTGAACCATGTTCTCGTCATTTTGTGAGTTACCATTATGTGTATTATTCATTTGAATAAGATCCATTATTTTACCCTTGGTCTGAGCTATGATCTCACCATTTTTTGAGTTTTACCATTTCATCTCTCATAACTCTCAATTGAGTTGAGACACTTATAAATACCCTAAACATTTGTAAACATTCTATAAAACCCTAAAAATCATGAAATCATGAAAATTGGCTTAGAGTTTCAATGAGAGATAAATATGTCAAAAATTTTGGGTCTAATTATTTTGTTTGTTTAGTTTATTTCTATACTACCTTGGTCTTTTTCCTCCTATTTATAGGAGAACTACATTAGCCTTAGGTCCGCACATACTATGTGGGCAACACTTAGATACATGGGGTATCTTAGGTTAGCTCGACCACACTTTCCTTTCTATTTTGCTTTAAGGATTCTGGGACTCCTAGACATTTCAAAAGTAACCACTTATCCTTAACTTCCCTATCCTTTTTTTATCTCATCGTACACTCTTGCCATTTTGTTAGCTTGTTCTCTTTCTCATCTTTAGATATAGTAGCCACTTTGAATTCCCAATTCAATTCATTTGTGCCTAATCATCTCTTATATTTTAGTGTGGTTTCAACCTAAACCATGATCTCTTTTTCATGCACTCACCATTTTTTAAGGCCATTCCCATATTCCTCTACATGTAAATCTTATTTTTTATCATTAAGTTTCTTATGTCCCATATCCTAGGAGAACTCCATTTGGCTTGAAGTTCATGTTGGATCTTGAATCTATATAACTATATAAGTAGTGTCCACTTACCTTTTGCATCTGTAGTCATCTAAAATACCCCTTCCTTTTCTTTTATTTCCCCATTTTTGTTTGTTTTCTTTCCTCTTATAGCCTAGGGTCAATTTTTGTTTATCTTGTGACATTGTTTCCCTATCACATAGGGGCAACTTTATATCCATTGTTCTTATCTCATTAAACTATTTTCCTTATTACCTAGCTTGGGGGTTACCCTATCATAGAGTGTAATGTCTCTCTTACATGTGCATGAATAATTTGTTTTCTATCTACACTAACATTATGATTAACCATTATTTGTGTATGTTTGTTTTTATGTGCCTAGAATAACTTTCTTATTGCATTTTTCTTAGCCTTTAGGTATTTTTGATTATGTTGTTTTAGTTTTTATTTCTTGGTGTTTTGTTGTGTTTATTATTGGTATTTTATTTTGATTTTTTGTGTTTTAATATTTTATTTATTATTGTTTTGTTGTGTTGTTATTTTGCTTATTTTTGTTTTATTGTTTGTTCATTTTTATTAGTGTTTTGTTATTTTTTCTTGGTGTTTTGTTGTGCTTTTGTTTCTTTTTATTGTTGTTTTTTTATGTCTTTATTTATTTTCTTGGTGTTTTGTTGTGCCTTTGCTTCTTGTCTTTTGTTTTACTATTTTGTCTTGTTTATTATGTTGTTTTATTTTTACCATTGTATTTGAATACCTTTCATGAACATTTCAAGTCTGGTCTTAATTTGGGCTTGACTTGTTTACATTTGTATTTAAATTATTTAATTATTTGTTAGTTTTTCAAGTACACCTAATACTTGGGTTGTGATTATTTATATCTTAATTTTGGGTTGTTTAACTATTTATTCTTGATTTATTTGTTTGTTTTTAAATGTATTCTTGTTCTTACTTAAATCTTGATTGTTCATATCTTGATCTTAAGTTGGGTTACATTTTTGTATTTTATCCTTTATTTTCTTTATTTGTTGTTTAAATGTAAATAATTATAACTATGGTTTTGGTGATTTTTATCATTATCCTTAGTTATAAATATTCACATTTGAATTGATCAATCACAAATTAAATACAATGTTATTATAAGTTATTCATACTTATGATGCATAATTTCATTTTGCTAAATTAAACACCAAGTGATCCAAAGTCCAACAATAAATGTAGTGTCTAAGAACATATTTGAACAAAATATCCTACATATATTATACCTAAATAGGATATACAAAAGGCAAACATTGAAAACAAACAAGACTCTCTATGCATGACTTACATCTCTTGGCATACACATTAAGTCTAGCTAACTATTTTTATGATTAGTTTGGGACATCCATATCCTAAACTATCTTATAGCATCTAGTCATACATGTAATATTACACTAAATACATAAACTTACATATGTTAACTAAGGATGTGCATCTCCTAACACTAGAATATATCATCATATCATAACAAGAGAAACATTAATATAAACATCATGTGACACAAAATAATGTTAAGATTCCATGTAAAAGTAGAAATAATACAAAAAATGAATGGCATATATATGTCTCAAAATAATGTTTTATACATCATAATAATATCTATACATCTCATAATATAAAAAGGAGGAGCTACAATAATCATATTTGATCATGGTCATCCCTAGGGGGTCTCTACTAGAAGCCCTAACCCATGCCTCATGGGGGAGATGGTAGTGGATGTGGTGGTGGATGCCCCATGACTACCTATTATGATGATGGTTATGCCACTAACCACTTTGACTCGGTAGTATGTCTAGACCTAGAGGTCTGGTTGGTCCATTAGGATCTCATGTAATCTCTATAAGAAGGAGCTCTCATTTCCATGGGGACTATCACCTCATATAACCATTGCCAATAAGCTATCTCATCCTTCTCATATAGGTTATCATCCTTCACACATAATACATCATCCTTGGCCATAATCACATCAGCCAAGTCTCTAGCTGATCCCAACCCACTATCTATCCTAACTTGATGAACCTCATCTCCCTCCTCCACCAACTTATCTACCTAGGAATCCAATCTCTCCCTATCCACCCAAGCAAAATTTCACTCACCAACCACTATCAAAAGATCTATGTCTCATAGCTAGTTATGCCTAAACCCTTAACATCTAAACCACCTACCTTCTTAAAGTCATAATATCTACATCTATGGATATAATCAGACCCTATAACCTTGTATTCTCCCCTTATGTTTAGCCAACTATGCTTGAAATCAAGCTATAGTGATTTTTAGGCTTGTTATCTCTAATAATCAAGTCATGATCTCTCATTATAGCTTGTCAATCAATGCCTAGTTTTCTACAAACCTAATTATGCTAGAGGACCCTACCTCTTTTATACATGTCCCTATACTTGTGCCTATACTAGAGGTCCTAACCTTTCCTATATCTATCATGTGGCCCATATCACCACTTGGGTCATCCCCCATCTTAATGTCTTATACATCTAGGTTATCCATATCTATATCATCTAGAGGATCTTACTCTACCTGAGCATTCACTACCTAAAATGGAATGGCATGTGGTATCATTAACTATGATAGCACCTAAGCTTGTGGTTATGTTGGGGCCTAGCCCTAATCTCTCCTAAGTCTCACCAATCTCCAACATAAAACTAGATATTGTGGTAGAGGCCTAATCAATTATATTAGTCAAACCCTATCCTACCATGATATATATTCATATGTAACCCTTGAATATACAAACCCTCGTACATAGTCTCATAACATTTGTAGAACCCTACCATAATCCAAAACCACCTTAGCCTGAGGTGTTGGTGGCCCCCACTCTAAGATCTCCTTGGTCACATATGTAAAATAGTGGGGACCCTTTAAGATATCTTGATAAATGCTAAACTATCATTGGAATTGATCTACCTTGTACCACTCTACCACATAATTATGGTGATATTTAATATAGCATGGAATGATCATAAAGTTAATCATATAGGGTCACTAGATAAAACCCCCATCCCCCATCTCATTTATGGCTCATATATAATATGGAAAGTCTCCCAGATGGCCCTATAAACCTGGCCTAGTTAGATACCACCTAAAAACCATTAGATCTTTTGGTCTCCTATGGTATCTCAGCCACATTAGACACTTAATGATAATGTGATCCCATGCTCAAAATTAGAGAAGTGTGTTGTGGCCAATGTTACACCCTCCCTGGTAGGATATCATGTGTAGATCTATATATATCTAGGCCAAGATAATCAACCCCCAAAAAAACCATGCTAAGTGATCAAACATCTTCTACACTACTCTGATCAATCCAAGTGGGAAGAATCATCCATTCTTGTCAAGTAGCATGAGGCTACTAAAAAGAGCCATTAATTTAACCACCTCTAGGGGAAATATCCCCTATCATGTTCATTATCCATCATCTAAAGGACAAGCTAGGTCCTCTAATGCATCTACATCAATGTTACCATCCATAACCTCTAGGTCAACCATACCCAATAAATCCTCTAGCATAGCCTGTCAACCCACTGACATCCAAGTAATCTTATGGCCCTACATCAGCACCCATAGTATATGGATAACATCCTCTAGTGTAGCTATGGCCTCCCCACTAGACAAATGAAATGTAGAGGTATCTAAGTGCCACCTTTATGTTAGTACTACCAAATATGCCCTATCTTCACAAATCATTGGAAATCATGCCAAGTGATATAGTTTCATGGCCTCAAGGACACCCATGAGTTCATCGATCTATATCTCCTATCATCAAAGAAATCATGATAATCACTCCATTATGTGATCACTCCAACTCACAAATACAAATAAAACATAAGGAACCAGGTCAATTATGTTTCCTTTCACCGATTCAATCTACCTAAATTCTTCTATTTTTAAGGCCTAGACTATTCATTTATGCGGCCCACTTTCTCTTCTTATAATTCGGGGTAGAGATTAATCTCCTATGGGCCTTATTTTATCTTCTTCTAGAAACCTTGCCATTTTCTCATTTATCTCACCATTTCACATGGTAATTCTATCGATAAATAGGTTGATTTTACCATTTTTATCATTTTCTCTGATACACAAGGTGTTCTCAACATAATGCATGGAAATCTTGCTATTAGTAATGACATCACCATTTGACTGAGTGAAATCACCATTTAACCAATTATTTATGCCAAAATCTATGATTTCATCGATGAATTGGTGATCTCATTGTTATGACTCACAAACCTACCAAATGAATGACAACCTCATTTTTCTTGATGGTGATCTTATCGTTATCTAGGTTGACCTCATTGATTGTAAATTTGGGTGATCAGTAGCATCACCAAAATTCCTACTTATAATAAATTCCATAAATGTAAAAATTAAATACATAAAAAGGTAATCAATACTCTTATATATGCTCTCTAAGGTGATGGTGGTGTGAGATATTGGCCATCATTCTTAGCTCTTTCACACGTAAATTTTAGAGCTTTAGATCACTATAGCCTAGGGTGAAAATGAACTATTTTTAATCTTTAGGGGTCAAAATATAGTAAAATTTTCAAATTTTTCACCCACTAAGCCTATAGTTATGCCATTTTATCTTTCTTAGGCTATTATTTTAGCCTTATTTATCTGTTTTCCCCCCCACTTTCTTATAATTACTCCATTTTTTAGCCTTCTTTGTTAAAATTAATGTGATTATTATTTATTTTGATCAAGCTCCAACCTATAAAAATAAATTTCTTCCATCCTCCCCTCGAGGGGGCATCATAGGCTACCCAAATGCTATTTAGGGAATTTTTATAACCCTATTTTTCCATGACTCATGCAAAATTTATCAAAAAATGGGAGCAAATTTATTTCTTTCAGTTATAGAGACCACTTTATTCTTTGAAAATAAGTTGCTATGACCAAATATCTCACCATACCTTCTCAAATAGGGGGAAAATATAGACATCCAATTCCTATCACTATTGTGTTGAAATTGTCAATCTAAATGATATCATGTGACGATGCATAATCTAGACTAAAATCACTAAAACACTCTAAATCATTCAAACTTGTCACGTACAGGTTCTAATTTATGCATATGTATCCCTAAATGGGGTAATTCATTTTATGTGATTATTATCTATTCTTAAATCATTTTGAGTCAAATTATGATCACACAAAATGATGTCTTAGATCACTAAATTATTATATTTAGTTACACACATCACATGCATGTGTTATTTTGCATCTATAATACCTTAATTGGGGTATTACCCCATACACAATTGACACCTTCTTCTAATTATACTCTATTCAAATTAAGAGTCATTAAAATGACATTTCTAACCAGGTTGATTAAACATGCAATAGATTTCCAAAGAATTATAAAAAACTAATTAAATTCACTTGAGCAAATTGAAACCAAATTAGAAGACTAAGTGAAAATTCCATGAAATTTATTGAATATATATTTACTATAAATTCATTATTCAATTCTAAATCATCCCATGACATCATCATAGAGTTGTCATCCATAAGCGATTAATGGGACAAATATCAAGATTAACCTCTCTCATGCCTCATCAATGCCCCATTATTCTAAATATTGATGATATTATTTATTACTTATCTCTTCAAGATTGAATAAATACATGGCCACACATATTTATCTCAATATGGACGGTCATAGTTGATCCTAAACATTTCAGAAAGCTATAAGTAAGTCAGCCAAGACCATCTTTTTTAAGCTTCAGTTGTGTAAACTTATTATGCAAAAATTACTATAGAGAAGCTTCATTTATTCACTCAATTAAACCAAATTGAATAACCTAATCTATTGGTGAACTAGGATATGATGGAGGCTCATGATACACCTCATTGATGAAGACGTGGAGCACCAAATCTAGGGAAAACCATGCTTATCGACCATTTTTAGAGGAGAGACACTGCTTGGAAGGTATTACATCATCTTGCTTTCATAATTAACTTCTTTAATTCATTATCACTACCCCTTGAGGGAATAGGATTAACACGTTATTTTTTTATTCTTAATTTTATATTTATTGACTAATGCATGAGCTAAATTATTTTGTAATCCTATTCTATGGGCACCTTCAAAGGTGTTCAAATGCAATTTCAGTAGTTGATTCAGTATTTCATAAAGAAGCAATATCCTAGGGTAGTATGATAGTGGTTCAAAAATTATATTCTTAATTATTTTCACGTTCTATATCATTCTCAATGTTACTAATTATAACTTCCTTAGGGTAAATTATTATAATTGACCTATGCCATTGTTTCCTTATTATAACTACCTATGGGTAAATAGGAGCAACACCTTTGCCATGCATTATCGCATCACCTTGCCATCCTTATTGCTATACTGTGACATTTTCCTATTTCACAAACTTATTTATACCTCACCATATTATTCCATTATAAGGTAGAACTATAGTTATTTGAGGTCCTAATGGGACTATGTAGGTAGTGTTCGATTCATGTTGAGGTTATCTCAGTCACCCCTAAGCTACACTCTTACCATTTTGAGAGCAATTTAAGTTTGAATGCTCTCACCATTTTGAAAGCATGTTTAAGCCATTATATTATTGTTTTATGAGTTGGACCATTTGGTATCTCATAATCCTTAATTGAGTTGAGATGCTTATAAAATCCCAAAAACATTGGTAAAAAATTGTTAAAAAAATCATGAAAATTGGCTTAGAATTTCCACATGAGATATAAAGCCATCATTTTTTGGGGGATGGGATATATTATTTGTTTATTTTCATTTCTATACCACCTCGGTCTTTTTCTTCCCATTTTTAGAGAACTACATCAGCCTGAGGTCAATATAGACTATGTAGGCAGCACTTGGATACATGGGATATCTAGAGTTAGCTCAACTACACCTTCCTTTCTTTTTTGACCACTTCTTTATCTTAAGGATCTTGTGACTCCTAGTTATTTCACAAGTAACCACTTATTTTGTATTCTCCCCATCCTTAATGGCCTTATCAATATGCTCTCACCATTTTGTGAGTTTATATTATGAGCATTGTGTATTTAACTTTGATACACTAATGACTACTCGACTTCTTTTTAAACTCTCACCATTTTGTGAGAAATCATTTCCAATGATCTTTTATTTTATGATTTATTTATGCTCTCATCATTTTATGAACTTAGTCTAATTCTCAGCCTTATATTTAGTAAGCATTATAAACCTAGTTCATGTTTTAGTGCTTATCTATTACCTTTTAGAGTGGTTTTAACCTAAATCATACTCTCACACTCACGTGATTTATTTGTGTTGACATTTTCATGATGGTGGATCATTATCCCCTCTTTTCTCATGTACTCTCCATTTTGTGAGGCCATTCCCATATTCCTCTACATGACAATCATGTTTTATATATCATCATTTTCTTCTATCCCATATCCTTGGACAACTACATTTAACCTGAAGTTCATGTTGGATCTTACATCTATAAAACTATATAGGTAGTGTCCACTTGCCTAGTGCATTTGGAGTCAGCGTGTCTACCCCTTCCTTTTCTTATATTTCCCCTCATTTTTTTGTCATCTCATTTTGTTTCATTGTCTCCTATAATCTAGGGGTAATGTTTGTCATCTTATTTATGTGTCATTATTACATATAGCCTAGTGTCATTATTGTTAGTCTTTATTTCTTACATTGTTATACCTACATTGTTACTACCTAGTATAGGGATCCCCTTGTCTCCTAGAATAAAACTCTATTACACATGCATGAAAAAATTATTTATTTAGATTAGTTTGTTTCTTTCTTTTTTCTTTGCTTCAAATTATTTCTTTCTTTGGTTTATGTTGATTTATTTCTTGACCTATTTTTTTATTTTTATTGGTGTTTTGTTGTGTATTTATTTTTGTTTATTTGTGTTTTGTAGTGTGTTTATTTTGATTGTTTGTTTATTCTATCTTTATTTACCTCTTTGCCTTTTTTTTCAATTACCATAAGATTCTTACACTTTATTTACACTTGAGTCTTGATTACCCATATCTTTTACTTAGATTATGAATTAGTATATGTTCTTACACCTAGTTTTTTTCATTAAATTTCCTTGGGATTTAATTTTTCATATCTTATGCCTAAGTGATTTTTATTTGAATTTAAATTGAGTTTCCCATGCTTTGGATACACATTGTTATTATAATTGTCTATAACTATGATAAATAATATCTCAAACTACAACAAATATCATTTTGATGGAGCTTACAAGCAATGGTGCCATGGTACTTCTCCTTGTTCACCTGAAAAATTCTTGATCTACCCTAATATTACCCAAATGTAGAGTAATTAACTCTCAAATGAATTTTAATCCTTACTAGTTAGGACCTACATTAACTATCAAATGAATTTTAATCCTTACTAGTAGGTTTCTCAAAATCATGTTTATCCTCTGTGTTATCTTACTCTCACTCCATGAGTACATATTAAGTACATAAACCCCCTTTTCCTAATTTGTTTTATTGGGGAAAACCTTTATGTTGATGATTATAACCACCTTTGAGAGAATCATTGTGTTTTGATCTATCCACCCTATTAGGGAATATTCATTATACTAATGATTATAACTGCTTTTGTGTAAATCATTATCTCCATCCATCCTATTAGGTTATTTTCATTGTGATAATGATTATAACAACCTTTGGGAAAATAATTATCTCCATTCGCCCTACTGGGTAATTTTTCATTATGCTAATTATTATAACTACCTTTGGGTAAATCATTATTTTCACCTCACTATATTGATGGTTATAACTGCCTTGGGGCAAATCATTCCTTTTTATATGCCTTACTAAGGCACCTCACTATGCCACTATTTATAACCACCTTTTGGTCAAATTATTATTACCACCCCCATTCCATATAGAGTGCATCATTTCCTTCTTTTTGATGGAATGTTCACCAACCTTATTTGTCACATACGCCCTCAAAGGGGCATTTAGGGCTCATTTATCACCTTATAAGGCATTAGGCATTAATAAATTTTTCAATATTTGAGAATATTTTAATGTTCCTATGTCTTGTAATGACTTCCCAAATAGGGTAAAATTGTAGACACCCAATTTTGGCCACAACTAGCTTCCAACCAGACTTCAAATTATTTTTTACCAAACATGACACATTAAGCCTATAAATCACTAAATATCCCAATTTCATCTGTAAATAAAATATTAGTGCTCAAAATCATGTTGAGGCATCCTTATTTCATTCAACACTAACCTCTCATGGATTCATCTCCAATCAACTTCTATAAAATTGATAAATTGGCCTTTAGACTCATTAAGCGGGGCACTTCAACAATTCCTAAAGTGTAAAATTATTAAGTAGAATGAATCAACTAAGAAAATTAAATTAAATTATTAAGATAAATTTCCATGTGAAATTAGTGAAAATTATTTTTTTTAAATTAAATTCCAATAAAAATGAGATCATGATGATGTCATCATCTTCAAAGTCAAGGAATTGAAACTATCTCCCTAAAAGCCTTAAATTCAGAAATAGAGAGCCATGCTTAATAAATGGGATCTCTATCCCAAATATTAATTTATTATCCCCTCCTTAACTCAAATTATGTTAGTCTAAACCTAACCACGATTAAACTAAACCTAAACATACTTGGGTTATAGTTAGTTTGGAAGAATATAAATACAAGGACTCACCCATTGTTTAATAATCTTTTTTTGTGTAAATCTATTATGTTAAAATACCTTCAAGAATATCATTTAGTATATTTTTATCATGCCCATTTTTTAATCCAAACCAAGCCAAAGCCAAATCCAATCCTAACATTACCAAGGTGACAAGGAGAGATGATGCAAGGAACACCGTTGCCAAAGAATCTCTGATCACATAACTAAGCACATCAATTCATGGCCAACATATAAATTTTGCTCTCAAGGAAGGTAAATATTGTTTATTTTGTCATATTTTTTTAGTTACTTGTATATTTATCTAGCTCTTTGAGTTTATAGGCTAGAGGTGTAAGTTTTACTAGTGTGTTTTTGTTTGATTTTGATCATACTAACATGAAACTAATCTCCCATATTAGATTCTTTTTTATCACACCTAATCATGCTTGATGTGATGATGTGTATAAGTGTTTGGGTAAGCACACATACCTTGTGATGTTGTATATTGTGATTGATGATCTTAAGATGTGGCATTCTTTTGAGTAGATGAATAGAGCTTTATAAGATCACCTAAATGATGTATCGGTTCCCTTGTTATCTTAGATCACCAAATCTTATTCAGTGATGATGTCTCATGGAGGAGGCCATCAAAAGTCTAAGGAGAATTAAATTAGACCCTTATTCTATGGAGTGTATATGTAGGTTACCCAAGTTATAGTGTGGGCATCAAGTTTAGGTTCTTAAGCTAGGTTAGGGGTGTTTCACATCTTCCTTCATGTTGAGTTTGTACATGTGATTGGATTATATTTTTAGCTAATTTTAATTGGTGGGGGCATCGGTTCTAGGTTATTAGGCTAGGTTAGGGGTGTTTGTCATATTTTTTCATATTGAGTTTATACATGTGATTGGATTAGATTTATAGTTAATTTTAATTATGTAAAATTTGATTTTCATCATCACGTAGTTTCTATCAATTAGTTCACTTTAAATTATTTGATTTATTTATCTTGTGTTCCTTAATAATATATTTTTTTAATTTTATAATACTCTCCCTTGGTGAGCCTTAAAGTGGTGACCCTGTGTTAATTGATTGTTGTTCCAAATTACTTCATTTCCTTTGAGTTTTCAATTGGATTATTTGTAATAATATAAAGACCTTTCAATCTAAAAATTAGAATTAAGTGTTTTTAAATTATTGTGAATCATTTCTCTTAATAATTATGTCATCACTAATTTATTTTAGTGTCACATTGATCTTAAACTATTTTTTTTAATATTCAATTAAAAAATAGGATGAAATGCAAATAAAAATTATGAGGACAAGATTTTTTTCTAGAAGGAAAGAAGAAAGTGTGTTGATCACACAAACATGTTGGGGATCAACCAACAATGGATTACACTTGTGAAAGCAATAAACGCGGAAATAAATCAGATAGATAAGCAACTAGAATGATAAATAGCACAGAACAAGATATACAAGAAAACACCCTGAAAACTTGTATTAAAACTCTTTACAATAGGAATACAATTGAAGATACTTCGTTCTTCCACACCTCTCTCAGATGCACACAAGATCTCTCACTAAATCTCTATTCCTCAAGAGCTCTCTCTCAAGTACACTCAAATCCAACAACCTGGATTGATGCAACTCAGTATTGTCCTTCAAACATTCACAATGTTCTACTCATACTATTCAACTCACTAAGCTAAGAAGATCTTTCCTACATATAGAAATAGGAAACTTGAGCATGCTCTTACAACAAACAGTTAAGCCACTTCAACAAGGGCTCTAAAAATAATATTTCTAATAATAGAGACGTGAGCTTGAGTCTACAACTCAAACTCATCATGCAAACACTCGCTTTTGTCCTCGGAAATCGCTTTCTAGACACACAGGTAACCGATGTCGGTTCCTGCCTATTCGCCTGTGACCGTCACCGGCTGACGTCGACGCCTCTGCAACTGCAACTGACTGACGTCGGTCACTCCTGACCAACGCCGGTGTCTGTGTAGACCTGAACCTGTTTTGTATGCTCCTTGGTGAAGCTTTTAGCTCCACACCCTAACAATCTCCCACTTGGAGATAAACCAGTTGCACCAGTACCTGTACAGCAACATCTTCTAGCTCTTCCATCTTCAACTCAATCATGAAGACCAATAGAAGTTGAATAAAGATTCAACTTCTCCTTTGTAACCAGCTTAGTTAGCATATCAGCAGGATTCTTGTCTGTATGGATTTTCTCCAGCTTCAACTCACCATCTTCCAATACCTGCCGTATGAAGTGGTACCTTAGCTGTATGTGCTTGGTTCTTGAGTGAAAAGCTGAGTTCTTAGCCAAATGGATTGCACTCTGACTGTCACTATACAATCTGCAACTTCCATGCTCCCTTCCAAGCTCTTCCATGAACCGTGTCATCCATATCATCTCCTTGCTAGCTTCTGTAGCTGCAATATACTCTGCTTCTGTAGTTGACAAGGCTACAACCTTCTGCAACTTAGATATCCAGCTAACTGCCGTTCCACCTATAGTAAAAACATAACTTGTGGTGCTCCTCCTGCCATCCAAATCACCTGCCATATCTGAATCTACATAACCATGTAGAGAAGTATCTGAACCTCCATAGCACAAGTGTCTATTACTGGTTTCTCTCAGATATCTAAGGATCCATTAAACTGCTTTCCAATGTTCCTTCCCTGGATTGGCCATATACTTGCTGACTACTCCCACTGCTTGGTCAATATCCGGTCTAGTACACACCATTGCATACATCAAACTTCCTACTGCGGAAGAATATGGAACCTTACTCATGTACTTTACCTCATCATGTGAATTAGGACATTGTTCTTTACTCAACTTAAAATGTCCAGCCAAAGGTGTGCTTACCGGTTTAGCATCCTGCATATTGAACCGTTTCAACACCTTGTCCACATAATCTTCTTGAGACAATATCAACCTGTGATTTTTCCTGTCCCTCTTAATGCTCATGCCAAGGATTTTCTTAGCTACTCCCAAATCCTTCATAGCAAACATTTGAGCTAATTTCACCTTAAGCTCAGAGATATCCTGCATGTGAGATCCTGCAACCAGCATATCATCTACATACAACAATAGAATAATATATCTACCATTATCAAATCTCTTAAAATATACACAATGGTCAGATTGACATCTAATGTAGCCATGCTCAGTCATAAACCTGTCAAATTTCAAATACCATTGCCTAGGAGCTTGCTTGAGGCCATACAAGCTTTTCTTCAACCTGCACACTAACTTCTCCTTACCCTTGACCTCAAATCCTTCTGGCTGTTCCATGTATATTTCCTCATCCAAATCCCCATGAAGAAATGATGTCTTAACATCTAGCTGCTCAAGATGCAAATCCTCAAAAGCAACCAAAGACAATACAACCCTTATAGAAGTCATCTTAACAACAGGAGAAAAAATCTCACCAAAGTCAATACCTGGCTTTTGTGCAAATCCTTTTACAACCAATCTGGCCTTATATCTCATCTATCCATCCTCACCTTCCTTCAACCTATAGGTCCATCTATTCTTCAGTGTTCTCTTACCAGCTGGCAATTCAACCAAATCCCATGTTTGGTTCTCTCGTAAGGACTCCATCTCCTCAACCATGCCACGCTCCCACTTACTCCTGGACTCCACCTGTAATGCTTCTTCAAAACTCTCTGGTTCTCCACCATCAGTTAGTAATAAATAATATAAGGAAGGAGATTATCTAATTGGAGGCTTACTTACCCTTTCAGACCTCCTGATGGGTGTCTTGGACTCGTTCTCAACAATCTGTCCACCCAAATTTTCTGACAGTGACCGACCTCGGCCACCTGTAGACCTGTTACTGACTGACGCTAGTTCTTCCTAGCTGACATCGGTGCCTGGTCTGCTGATGTTGGTCTCTGTATGACTGACATTGGTTTTTGTACTACCGACGCCAGTTCCTAACCTACCAACGTCGGTCTTTGTGTTTTCCTATAAGTGATTATTTCTTTTTCCTGCGAGCTCATTTTGGACCATAACTTCGTCCAATTCACCATTGCTCTACCCAGATTGATCCAGCTTCCTTATCTGATCACTGTACATCACTCTTTCATTGAAAACAACATCATGGCTCCTAATTACCTTGTTAGTTCCTAGATTCCAAAATCTGAAACCAAAATCATTTGAGCCATAGACAATAAACGTGCACCTCATAGACTTAGCATCAAGCTTATTTCTATTTTCCTTGTCTATGTGCACAAAGGCTTCACAACCAAAAACTTTGAGATATGAGAGATCTACCTTTTTACCTGTCCATGCCTCTTTTGGAATTCCACCATCCAGAGCTGTAGAGGGTCCTCTGTTAATCAGGTACACTGCGGTGTCAACTGCTTCTGCCCAAAACTCTAAGGGCAACCCTGCATGTAATCTCATACATCTTGCATGCTCCATGATAGTTCGGTTCATCCTTTCAGCAATACCATTTTGCTGAGGTGTCCTTGGAACCATCCTTTGCCTATGGATTTCGTGAGTGTAACAATACCAGTTAAACTTAAGACTGTAGAACTCACCGCCATTATCAGATCTCAAGCACTTCAATCTTCTGCCTGTTTCATTCTCAACCATGGCTTTCCAAATCTTAAAAGTCTCAAAAACATCAGATTTATTTTTAATACAATAGATCCATACCTTCCTTGTAGCATCATCTATGAATGTAACATAGTACCGTGATCCTCCAATAGAGGCTACCTGAGCCGGTCCCCACACGTCTGTGTGAATAAGCTGCAACTTTTGCCTTTTCTTAGTAGACCCAGTCTTGAGAAAACTAACCCTTTTCTATTTTCCAAATACACAATGCTCACAAAATTCTAGATCCATACTTTTCAAATCTGAAAGCATACCTTTAGACTTAAGAATTGACATCCCCTTCTCACTCATGTGGCCAAGCCTTGAGTGCCACAATTTAGCATCCACATCTGAAGTAGATAAAACTGAAGGAGATTTGTTAGTAACACAATTACACAAATAGAGAGTACCTTCTCTCTTACCTCTGGCCATAACAAGTGCACCCTTGGTCACCTTCCAAGAATCTGCTGTGAGAGTTACTGTACAACCCTCATCACCTAGCTTACCTGCAGAAATCAAATTTCTCTTCAAACTGGGAACATGCATCACATCTCTCAACACCCATGTGTTGCCATTCTGCATCTTCAGCTGCACTTTACCTTTATTAGTAATCTTACAAGGCTCATCATCCCCTAAGTACACTATTCCAAAATCTCCATGGACATAGTCACTGAAATATTCTCTGTTAGGGGTAGCATGGAAAGATGCACCAGGATCTAATACCCAAGATTCTATATTATTATGTAAAGAGAAAATAAGAGCATCCTGTGCAATACCTACAACCTTTGTCTCTTCCTTTCCTTCGTGTTGATTCTCCTCCTTAGGCTTTGACCAGCAATCTCTGCTTATGTGCCCCAACTTTCCATAGTTCCAGCATTGTGGCCTTCTGCCATTCCTAGATTTGGATCTGCCTCTTTCCTTAGACTTAGATCTTGATCTCCTCTTGCTCTTTTCTTTTTGCCTTCCCCTTCTCTCAAGATTTAAAGCGTTCTCAGATGTCTCTTCTGTGCTTTTCTTGCAAATTTCCTCATTCAAAATAACACTAACCACATCCTCTACTTTTAAAATATTCGAAGCAGAAGCAGTATTAGAAACTGCCATTACCAAGCCATGCCAGCTTTCAGGCAAAGAACATAATATTAAAAGAGCTTTTATTTCATCTTCAAATACAATATTGACTGAACTTAACTGATTAACAATACCATGGAAATCATTCAGGTGATTAGAAACAGATCCACCTTCTTGCATATGCAAATTAAATAACTGCTTCATTAAATATACCTTATTTGAAGCGGAGGGTTTTTCATACAAATTTGCTAATGTAGTCATTAACTCTACCATGGTTTTAGCCTGTGACAAATTAGATATCACAATGGAGGCCAGACTCAGTCTTATAGACCCCAGAGCCTTTCTGTCAAGAACTTCCCATTCTTCATCCTCCATGTCCTTGGGCTTCTTTGCTATCCCACCTAACGATAAGTAAAGATCCTTCTGATACAGATAGTCCTCTATCTGCATTCTCCAGTGTTGATAGTTCTTGCCATTAAAATTTTCCATTCTCAACTTACTTTCTTCTGCCATTGCTTCTCCCACTCAAACAGAAATCCCTGCAGAAACCCCAGTGAGCAACCTGTAATCCAAACACACTACATAGATCTGAACCACCTGTTAGTGAACCTGAGCTCTGATACCACTTGTTGGGGATCAACCAACAATGGATTACACTTGTGAAAGCAATAAATGCAAAAATAAATCAGATACATAAGCAACTAGAATGATAAATAGCACAGAACAAGATATACAAGAAAACACCCTGAAAACTTGTATTAAAACTCTTTACAATAGGAATACAATTGAAGAAACTTCATTCTTCCACACCTCTCTTAGATGCACACAAGATCTCTCACTAGATCTCTATTCCTCAAGAGCTCTCTCTCAAGTACACTCAAATCCAACAACCTGGATTGATGCAACTCAGTATTGTCCTTCAAACATTCACAATGTTCTACTCATACTATTCAACTCACTAAGCTAAGAAGATCTTTCCTACATATAGAAATAGGAAACTTGAGCATGCTCTTACAACAAATAGTTAAGCCACTTCAACAAGGGCTCTAAAAATAATATTGCTAATAATAGAGATGCGAGCTTGAGTCTACAACTCAAACTCATCATGCAAACACTCGCTTCTATCCTCGGAAATCACTTTCTGGACACACAGGTAATCGACGTCGGTTCCTGCCTGTTCGCCTGTGACCGTCGCCGGCCGACCCTACTGCCGACGTCGATGCCTCTGCAATTGCAACTGACCGACGTTGGTCGCTCCTGATCGACACCGGTGTCTGTGTAGACCCGAACCTATTTTGTATGCTCCTTGGTGAAGCTTTTAGCTCCACACCCTAACAAAAAAAGCCACTAATACAACTCATATTCATTATTTTTAATGATTTAACATAAAAAAAATTGAATAAATAATTATTTTTAATATTTATTTGATTTATGATGCAAGGAAAAGAAGAGGGCGAGAGATTTAATATTATCTACAAAGAATTACACAACTCCAAAGAATAATTTCTCTTTCAAAATTTAATTACTCTAAAACTCAAAAAAAATGGGAGTAAAAACATGAAACTTAGTTTGCTTTTCACAATGAAAGAGATATATATTGATAAGGATTAAAGGAGAGAATGAGAGATATATTAAGCACACAAACAAAATGCTACTCATAACTTCTCTTTTGACTTATTTGATCAACTAATTATTTCTTTATAACAAAATTGTGACAAATCAATATCTACCTCATCTCTTCTATTTGACATGCATGCAACAAGATCCCAATATCTATTAATATCTCCTCATTCATTCCACAAGTTCTTCCCAAACTTTTCATACTCTAACTTGCTCCTCTCAAATACCTCCCCAAAATAATGAACAACCATAAACAACACTAAGTGTGAAAATAAAAATATATTTTAAATTTCTTATCCAAAGTATTTTCCACCCAACCTAATAAATGGGAGGGTACTTTTATTAAAATATTCACCTCCCTTCTTGTAAGCCCATACCTCTTCATAATGACCTTACAAGCCCATCTGGGTTTACTTATCTAAGTCAATAATTTAGGACAATGTCAAAAGGGTCTCATACACTCAACAATAACTTCTCTAACATTGTCCAAATTTACACTCCACAATCACATCCACTCACCCTACTCTAGGTCCTAACTTATCTCCTCTAGACTTCCTAAAGAGGTTAGGCACAAGTTAATAATAAAATTCATTATAAAATTCCTTATGAATTATGTGGATTTAAATATTTATTGGATTATGATTTAAATAAAAAGAGATTGTTATAATTATATTTTAATAAGTAAATCTTTCAAAATAAGGGAGGGAATAACACTTGAATCCTTACACATTTAAAGGCTCATCAAGATAGGTAAACACATGATGACAAGTTAGGGGATATTACATGTAGTTATTGTATATTTATATATTCATGGTGCCCTATGAGCACAAGGAATGGTGGGTATGCCTTCTAATTTCAAGCAAGGTAGTGGCTAACTACTATAGACATCCAATTCTTAACACCATTGTGTTGAAATTGTTAATCTTACTCAAAATTTGTGAAAATGCACAATTTAGGCCAAAATCACTTAAACATGCTAAAGCATTCGAGCTTGTCATATACAAGTGTTGATTTAGGCTAATGTATCCCTAAATGAGGCAATACATTTTATATGATTATTAAATTTTCTCAAATAATTTTGATTCAAAATGATGAAATGCAATTTGACCCTTTGGATCACTCAATTCTTCTAATCCAGAAGCACATAACACATACATGTGTTATTTCATGTCAACAATGCCCTAAATGGAATATTGGTTTGTATGCAACTAACATCTTCTTCCAAATCCACTCTAGTCAAATTATGACCCATTAATATGATATTTTAACTAGTTTAATTAATAGTGTACAACTAATATCCAATAATTACATAAAATTTGAATAATCTCACTTAGGAAAATAAATCCAAATTAAGAGCTTAAGTGGAAAATACATAGAACTTATTGAATAATTTTTAGTTTGAAATTGATTCCTAATATCTACATCATCAAATGACATCATTTATGGGGTGGCATCCATAAGCCATAAATGCAACAAATATCATGTTTAAGGCCTCTCATGACTCTTTAAATCCCATTCCTTCCAAATATTTATGAGGGTATTTATGGATTAATTCTCCAAAACTATATTAATTCATGGCCACACATCTTGATCTCAAGATGGACAGTCATAGTTGATCCTGATCAAATTTTAAAATGTATAAATAGGAGGGCCAAGACCACCATTTTTAAGATTATTTTGTGTAAACTTATTATGTATAATTATCTCCACAACTCATTTGTGTGTAGTGTTATTATGCTTAATTTTCAATAAGATAGCTTCAATAAAGTCATAACATTAATTCAAATATTATGATCCTAGATTCATTGATGCACTTGAGATGATGGAAGAGCTTTGACTTGCATCATTTTTAAATACTTGAACACCAAATCAAGGGGAAAAACACATTTTGAGATGCATTTGGATGCTAATATTCTATTGGAAAAGTATTGTGTATGTGTTTTCTTTCAATATCTCTTAATTGTCATTTACAAAACCCTGTCGAAGGAGTTAGCTTAGCTAGTTGTGTTCTTATGCATTTTATTGAGTTTTCTTGACTAATGTTTGATCTAAATATCTTTATATTCCATCTCTACATCTTGTCATGCCCAGTGGTACCATGCATCACATTCAAACAAGGAGAACAACTTGGTATTATTAGATTTTCTAAAAAGTTCTTAAAAATCAATTTTTATCATCATTTTTCCTATGTTTTTTAACTTTTGTTGACACAGTTTACATAGTGACCAATATCAATTATGTGTAGCCAACATCAATCCTAACTAATTGGCATTGGTTCTAGTGTATGGTAGAACATGTCAAGAAAGTTGAGTTTTTAAGCTTTCTTGAAGATTGTAAGTTGTTATTTTGGTTTTTTAAGCCTCTATCTGAACATTTTATCATTGATCTAGAAGTTTATTTTGGAGATTTTATACTAACTTGGGATAATGAAAAAAATTTGACAAAACATTTTTTTCTAAGGGTTCATAGGTAACTGGCATCAATTTTTATCAATTAACATCGATTATTTTATGACCATCATCGGTCTTGTTATAACCAGCATTGGTCACTAGTGACTAATGTTAGTCTCTATGTAAGAAAAATAGAGAACCTAAGAGCAAGTTTTCAAAACTTGTATATTTCATTGAAAATTGTGCTTCCAATAAAAAAGAACCCCTCAAAAATTTATAGGTCACACACTTGGAAAAGTGTTGAATTTAAGCGTCATTAAGTCTTGAACTTCCCCTTTGGTGTTTACAAGGAATCTAGATGCTTTTATATTTAGTTATTTTGCAAAAGTTTATCAAAGTTTGAAACTAAGGCCAAGGTGCCAAGGATTCCACAAAACACTTCATTTTTGGTACATAAAATTTACACTCACTTAAATCACAAGTTTTTAAAAGTGTGTTGTTTTATGTTAGATCATTTTATACTTGTTTGTTTTTTTAAATGAAGGATGCATATATGCTCTCCCCCATCCCCTTTATGGAAATTAGGTGAACAAAAGCACTTATTCCTTGTAATTTTGCCTTGTCCAAGGCATAAAAATAATATTTTTAAGTCTCTCCCCAAAACCCATATGGTTTGGGTGATCTAGACACAACCTTTAAAGTCTTCTCAATTGATCATTTATTTTATGCAATTTGGCTTGTGAGCGGGAGTTCATAGCCTCTTCACGAGTTATTTAGGGAATATTTGACCTATAATTTCATCTCCTAACATTGTTACAATCCTAATCCATGGTGGGGTATATAAATCAGGGCACATATACTATAATTTATAAGGGGTTGAGTGGCTAACCTCTCTAATCATAAAAAAACCTGAATTAGGCCTGGTTAACAAGGGGATTCCACTAAGTAGTACATGGATAGAATCACTATGTAAAGGAATATACCCTTACATAGTAAGTTAATTGGTATGAACTCAATTGATTTAAGTCATCTCTAGTGTTAATCACACTTAGGACCATCTATACGGTCAAAAATTTAAGTTTTAGAATAACCCCTCTTGTTATGGACATATTGTTGATATAGGGTGATTAGCTTGAAGTTTCATGTCATCATACAATATCTTAGGAGAAATGGGGTGTAAAAACACTACTACTTTGTGTACTTTTATTTTTGGATTGACACTTAAAATCCTCCCAAGAGCGTGTATATAGATGAAATTTAGTGATACAAAGCAACCTTGTCAGTTTAGGGCTTTAGATGTTATACTTAATTATATTTGGTCTTCTCCTTTAATTACTTGGTCTTAATTTGATTCTAAAATTTCTTTTTGAACTAAAATGTCAACCAAACACATTTTGTTTCCACCATTTCATTTGAAAAAGGAGGTGTTATGCTGACCAAATCAAAATCATATTTTACCTTGTTCAAATCCTCATTTAAAAAAAATTGTTTATCTTATCTAAATAGCATTATTATGTTGTCCATTTGAGTCTAAACTATTTTGTAAAAATATCCAAGTCCTTCACTTTTTAATTCAAATTCAAAATCTCACCTTTCTAAGTTATAGGCCAACATGTTGATTGGTTTACAATTTGCACTTGATTTGAGTTAACTTGGTTATAATTTCCCATTTGGTTTGAAGGCTATTTTAAAGACTATCATCATCTGATCATTGTGAACTTAGGTTATCTAGCATATCATTCATGATTATGTTCTCGAACACAATTTTATACTTCCTATTACCATGTGGTGGCATTGTGTTTCCTGTTTGGTTTTAGTTTAATACTTAGGAATTCTTACATGTTTTCACATCTTGAGTTTCTTAGTTTAAATTATTAATTTCCTCATCAAAAAGACTCTCTTCTAATTTTCTAATAGCTTCTCGTCAAATTTGAACTAGCTTTTATGGTATTGATGTATATTTAAACCTACGTTTGGTGTACTAGTTTATACTTTAGGTTTCAAAATTATCATACCCTCTTTCAATTTAATGATTTCAACCCAAAAAAAATTAGTAATTTTTGGAACCATTTATTCTAATTATATGGTAATACACCACCTTCTCTTTATTATAGTTTCTTTTTACCTTACCATTTGTTTAGAGAAAATCAAAACACACCTTTTTAACATTTTCAAAATCTTAACGAACATAGAGAACAACCTTCTAGACATGACGCAAACGTAAACTCATAGTGGGGTCTCTTATGGCCCTACCTATGAGGAAGAGCACTTTTATTCTGGACAAGATAATTTCGTGGTGTTTGAGGACATTCCCATGACTATAGGATCTGAGGAAGATTACTTTGAGCATCAACACCTAGAGGACAAAGATGAAGCACTCTTAAGGTTGATTGAATCAAGTGTTAAATTGTTGTCAGAATTTCCTATGAAAAAAAGCCATACCTTGGTTATGATAGAAAAACAATAGTGAGAATAATCCCTCACATATATAGCAAAAAAAACATTGATTATTCTAGCAAAGGAAAGGAAGTGATCATAGAGTCAATGCCTAATGATTAAGATCTTGTCACCAAGATCAAGAAGATAAGTCGATGATATATAAACCAACTTATCACAGACTTGACTGACTTTTTAGTTTCTACTTCTATACTCAATGATGCTTCTAAGGAGCAAGGTAATGTGGTAAAACCAACACAACAAAATTTAGTTGAGAATACACCAATGATGAATCAATATGTCTTAATTAAACAACCTAAGTCCCAAGAGGTTATGCAACATGATTCACTAGACATTGAGCATACATTTTTTAATCATCAAAAACCTCTTATTCCCTTTCAAAATCAAGGGCCAAAACATTTAATGTGTATTGAGTAAATTGTTCAAAATAATTTGGCTAGTTTATCCCAACTAGCACATACTTTGGTGAATAGACCATGGACTCCCCAAATTAATAGAACACTTATAATTTAAGGTGGTCAACTTCAAGAAATATTAACCCAAGAGTTAAAGCCTTACTCAACCCAAGGAATAAACCAAAACAAAGTCATGGATTGTAGAGTGTATATCCCTAAAAAATCTATGCAACAAGGTCACATTACACCCCAACAGACTTATATTCTACCCATTAATGTACCAAACATAAAAGAGTGGAATTTAATGAAATAAATTATGTCATGATTAGAGATAAGAAATAGAATCAATAAATATAAATTTGATGAGATATGTTCATATCCATTTTTTTTGAGTATTCTCTAAGTCCCTTTTCTGCCTCATTTTGAGGTACCCAAATTCTATAAATACAAAGGAAATGGTGATGCTCATGAACACATTCAAGAATTTTTTTGTATTATGCCAAGAGGTAGCTTATAGAAATATTTTTTTACTTTGTTTATTTCCATGAAGTTTAGTGGGACAAGATTTAGATTGAATTCTTAAGTTACCCAAGGGATTGTTTGTAGATTAGAATGACCTATCTAAAAAAAAAATTCAACCATTTCTCATACAATATTGATCACAATTTGACCATTGTTGACTTGTGCAAATCTAAATAGTCAGATGGAAAAAGATGCATATCATATCTACAGCGGTGGAGAGCATTAGCTAGATCCTTTCAACATAATTTTCTAGACAAAAAGTTAGCTGACATATTAGCATAGAATTTACACCTTAAGGTGGTGCACAATCTACATCTTGATTGTACAAACACATTTGAAGAAATTATAGATAAGGGTGTGCAGATTGAGAACATGCTTATTATAAAAGGCCTTGTCAAGATTTATTCATATCATCAAATTTCAAATCAAACCCAATCTCCTATTTAAACTATTGTAATAGATAAACCTAAGGGTTTCAATAAGAACAAGAACATAGTTGGAAATGGAGTAACTGAATCAAGACATCTACAAATGATGCAAGCTCTGCTAGCTCCAAATGTGCAATTAGCTCCACCTAATCCATCAAAAACTTTGAAAATATTCCCTCTATAAAGGGTATTTAATAACAACTTTAGATTTTTCATCAAACTAAGAGAGCCTATTGAGGTAGTGTTCCAAAATCTCATTTCAACTAATTTGATTGTATGGCCTATACCAAGGCCATTTTCTAAAGATAAACACAAACCCGATTGGTATTGGGAAAATAAATTTTTCAGCTTCCATCATATTGTTGGTCATGGCACTTATCATTATGTTTAGTTATGACACCTCATTAATGATTAAATCGAGAGTGGTGAAGTTGAAATCAAACTTACTCCACATGACACTAATCAAGATATGTGAATCTACAAAGTTCTATTTCCTTGACATAACCAATAACCACCAAGGAACAATCAAAACCAAAGATAGAATCAGTGGTAAAATTAGAATCAAGGTCAAAATTGTAATCAATATTACCATAATTAGGATCATAATACCCATGATAATAACCTATGTTACAACAACATATCTTACAACTACAATAATACCATGGGATGCATTTCTACAAACCACATTACCATTATCACTATTAAATCCCATGAATCATCCTATACTATTCAAAGTACTAGACCCATTGTTATAGGTTAAACACCCTCTCCCTCAAGTAATACCACATTGAGTTCATGAAATTCTATTATGCATCTATTTGCACAGATTACCATTTTTGTGATTCATCCTTCCTCTAATTATAATGGCTCTTCATTGACTCAAAATTGCACAAATGCAACTATACCCCCATGAGATACTCTCCAAGGCCATTTTCCTTCATATTTTAATTATATTGGCTCCCTCCCACCTCTATATTATGCAATCACAACTAGATGCTCATGAGTTACCCTTTAAGGCCCTTTTCCCTTTTCTTCCATTGAACCTAATGTGAACAATATGCCTTAGGATCCAAATCCAAACACTATTATATCCAAGGCTAAATCATCTCATTCTATAATTAAAATCCTTATAGTCTATTAGACCAACTGAATAAAGCCCTTACATAGATTTCTATTTTAGATCTCCTGCATACGTCTAAAGTCTATAAAACTATTTTGAATGACCTTTTACAATAATCCATTATTCCCCAAGATATTAATCCTAAGTAGTTACAAATAATTATAGGACATTTTCCCTCATTTTGATAGGTTACCTTTGATAAAAATACATTTTCACTCGTGGATTGAGCCATAATAACCCATTGTATATAGAGGTCATCATTGAAAACCATAAGATCAAGAGGGTTCTTATAGATAATACTTTCAGTCTAAAATTAGTGTCCCTCAAACTAGTACAAAAATTGGGTTACACTATGAAGAACATTCATCCAAACATGATCACCATAAAGTCTTATGATAATGTCAAGAGGGAATCTTCTGGTACTATTTGTTTGCCAATCATTATTGGGTATGTATCCCATCACACTTGGTTACATATTATGGATATTGAGTTGCCTTATAACATACTTCTTGGTCATCTTTAGATCCATGAAGTACAATACATTCTATCTACCTTGCATCAGTGCCTTAATTTTCCCCATAATGGGATTGAGGTCACCATTCATGTTGATCTATAACCTTATCAGTATTGCAAACGTCTAGAGGCTAAATATCATAATTATAAATATTATCTTGGTTCTAAATTCATTGAAAATAAGAATAAGTAAATAGTTTTAAATCCACCAAAATCCAATTATATAAACCTTAGTGACCTTTCTTCCACTTTGGTTGATTCATTTCCTGCAAGTCTTGCAAAGTAGGTTGTTATAGAAGATGTGGACATTTCCACATACCATCTTTAAAATGCCTTCCATGTTGCTAAGTTACCAAAGTCTCACAAAACATTTGGTAAACCCAAACCTTCCAAAAGTACTAACTAACCCAACATGATTTGGCAATAAAATAAAGAAATCAAGAAACCATTGATGGTATTTTTACCTGTTACTTCACCAAAATAGGATCGAGAGGCTTTCACTAAAGGAGGCTGGCTATATTTTGATGGCATGGTTGATTGTTTTCATTATCAAAAATATCTTATCCCTAATCAAATCATGGAAAATTTTTATTATATAGGAAAAGGCCTTGGCCTATGAGCACAAGGAATCCTAGAACCTTTATTACTTAGTATACCTAATTTGAATCATGGTCTTGGATTTATACCACCTAGGGGTGACCTCATGACTTTTAATAGTCATTCTTCTAAATTGACTAGTGATGAGACTCTTGACAGTGATGTAGAATCCCATTATAGACTTTTTTTATAAACTTTCTGACATGGCCCTATTTCATTCAAATACCATTATGACCTTAACACCCCATTGTTCCCTATGCCTTTACCATCTCAAATTCATTGATTAAAACCAGTAAAATTTAGTCATATGCCTTGAAGAATTACAAAATGAAGAATCAATTGTAGAATATATGGGCCTCAGAGATAAATTTCTAATTGGTGATCATAAAAAAGGATTTGATTTATTTTTGGATCCTTATGCCTACTTTGGAGAGTAGGCAAACTTTCTTGGTCATGAAAAATATAAAACATAGAGATATTTGGGTGAAAACCTCTTTGAGGCATTCATTGATTAGGGAAAAAGTAAAGAAAAAGATAAGCCCTTGAGTGAAAACCTATTTTAGGCACTCTTAGATGATAAATTTTTCTCATCCCCAAAGGATGCATAAGGTCCACCAAGTCCTAGCTCTATAGCTAGTACTAGGATCACGTTAGAACAATAAGAAAATCTTTGAGCACATTGCTCTTGACTTTATTAAGATTTTTGCTAATTATCCATTACCTGAATTGGTAGATTCAAATTTGTCACATTATCTAGATCTTTGGGAGGAACAACAAAAAAATAAAGTAGAACAAGAAGATCATGATCACACATTACCTACCATTCTTTAAGATGGTTCTGCTCTCCTTGTACAAAACACTATTAAAGTGAACCTAGGAACATAGATGATCCCAAAATTATTTACGTTGGATCTTCTCTCATTGATGAGGACTGAGAACACAATATAACCATTTTGAAGGATTTTATTTGATATTTTTTCATGGGAATATTCCTATATGTCAAGCTTAGACCTTAACTTGGTTGTACATTGCCTTGTTTTTCATCTAGATGCCAAACTAGTCAAATAAAAATTTAGGAACATGCATCCATGCATTGCTCTTTTGGTAAAAGCTGAACTAGAAATTTAATAATAGGATTCATTAGACTACTAGACTATTTTAAATTAATATCAAACATAGTTCTAGTCATCAAAAATTCATAGGATATACATCTTTGTACTGATTTTAGACATATCAATAAAACATGCCCCAAAGATGATTTTCCTCTACCCAAAATTGACATGATTATCAATTCTAGTATTGGGTACAAGATGTTATCCCTCGTGGATGGATTTTCTAGATATAATTAGATCAAGATAGCCCAAGAAGACTAACACAAGACTGCATTCACCAAAACATGGGGAACATTTTATTATCAAATCATGACATTTGGATTGAATAAAGATGGAACCACTTATTAGTGTGTTATGACTATCATTTTCCATGACATGATACATAATATTATAGAGTAATATGTTGATGATATCCTAGCTAAATCAAGAACATGTAATAGGCATCCTGATGTTTTTTGAAGAATCTTTGAGACACTTCATGAGTATAAATTATATATGAATCCTAAAAAGTGTGTCTTTGGTGTCACTTTGAGAAAATTGATAAATTTTATTATATCAAAAAGAGGGATTGAATTTGAATTTTCTAAGGTTAAGGCCATTGTTGAGATGTTTCCACCTTCAAATCTTAAAAATCTCTTAAGCTTGTAAGGAAAGATTCAATCTATTCATAGGTTTATTTCTCAACTAACAGATAAGTGCCATTCATTTACACATCTCTTGAAGAAATGGGTCACATTTCAGTGGGATTAAGAGTGTCAAATAGTATTTGAAAATATCATGACATATTTGGCCAACCCACCAGTTTTGAGACTGCCAACACCTGGACAACCATTTCTTCTTTACATTTTAGCCACTGAGCATGCATTGGGATCACTTTTAGCCCAGCCTAATAACCAAGGTATAGAACATTAGATTATTATTTTAGTTGCACATTGGTGGATTATTAACATAATTATACACCTATTGATAAGGCATGTTTAGATATGGTGTTTGATTCCCAAAATTGATGCCATTATATGTTGAACAATAAAACCATTTTTATCGCTAAATTGGATCCTCTCAAATTTTTATTATCCAAAGCAGCTCTCATAGGCAACATGCCCAAATGGGTCATGATCCTAAGTGAGTTTCATGTTGAGTATCAAAATTAGAAAGCTATCAAGGGGAAGGTTATTATTGATTAACTTGTAAAGGCCCCTATTATAAACACTCAGCCACTCATATTCAATTTTTTAGATGATTATATTATGACAATAGATTAAGTACCATAGGAACCTAAATAATAGAATCTATATTTTGATGGCTCTTTTACACCCCAAAGATATAGGGCTAGCATCTTATTGATTACATGGCAAAGGGATATGATTTTGCATGGCCCTAGATCAATAAGATGCTAGCCCTAGATCAGATGTTTATAATTATTGAAAGAGAACCAAAAGAACACAAATGTTGAATGCAAGAAAAAAGGTAAGTTTCAACCCAATTGGATTAGACCCTATGTTATCACAATAAATTATGGATCAAGGGCATACTGGTTGGCTACTCCAAGTGGCAAATAACTTCTAGATCCCATGGACATTGTGCATCTCAAGCAGTTATATGGTTGACAATTATTTGAACCATTGTCTACAAGACCCCTTACTTGGGGGAAAATTGTGCTAAAGTAATTTTATCCTACCATTATATCCTAGACCATCTTATCTTTGACCATATTCTTTGTGTTTTTACCTACCCTAGACCATTATTTTGAGAACCACATTATTTTATGACTCTAGAATGTCAAAGATTTGGACTATTAGTACTCTAGATCATTTATATTCCCTCACTTTATCCCATCCTAGACCATCTGTTGAGGTCAACATACCCCCTAATTTTTTTGAAAATTGTTACCCTTGAGATATTTTTAAGCTTAACCCTAAAATAATGCCCTATTTTAAACATTAGTAGAATTTGAAGATCATCCACTTTGATAAGATTGGCTTATTGAGTTATGTTCTATTTTAATTTTGCCTAACATTGATAGTAATTGGTCTTCATGTCTTTAAGATACATATTCTAAAACCCTAGCATAAACCCTTAGTTAAAATTTGAATTTATCAGGAATAATTTGGTAGGAACATTTTTATTTTTGTACTTAAGCCTAATTTTTATGTTAAGGTTTATTCGTGTTGTTTAAACACAACCAAACCTTAGCCTAAAAAGTTATGCCTTGGTCCCCCTTTGTTTCCTCCCTTTTTATTTCCTATATTTCTAACATGGTCTAAATTTATGCTAGAAAGGTCCTTTTAATTTTCTAACATGGTCCCTTCATTACCTACTTAGCCTAAAGCTTTAATTCTAAGGCCCCATTCATGTTTATCAAAATGAATGAAACCTTAGTCTAAATGCCTTAGCTTAAGTTTCTTTCATTATAGGTCTTAATTAAAAACATTGCTTCTTGTAGGATCCAATGGTCTATGCTTCCTCATGGCCTTTCAATCGAATGAGATGAAGAAAACCTAATAGAACTTAGTAATTAGTCCTCTATACCAATCATGTTCAAGCATTTATATCATGATCAATGGCTCATGTTTCATCATGGATAGAAGATCTAATGGAGTGAAGCAAGCATTGAAAATTCAAATCCCTAGGAACCTTGTAAAGTCACCATATAGTGCTCTCATATTTGAGACTTAAAATCAAAGGGTCCCATACATTAAAAGGAACCAATCATATATAATATTTGGATCACTATCAGATGTCTCTTGCTTCATCATGGTTTTTAATCAAATGGAGAAAATTGAGTTTGAGATCCTAGGAAGCCCTGTCGAGTCACCAAGTGGTACTCTCATATTAGGACATAGGATTTTGATGAGCTTATATTTGATGTTCATGTGACCATAATTTGACATCCATGAGGATGTATTTTACATTAATGTGACCCTTAACTTTAAGCCCATAAAAATTGAGAACTTCATGAGCCTAAATTTGATGTTCTTGTAACCATCACTTAATGTCTGCAAGGATTTATTTGACATTTGCGAGGCCATCAAAATTAAGCTAATAGTATATTTTGCTCAAGACTAGGATTTACTCAAAAATGTTGTTTAAAAGTTCATGAATTTCATTTTTAAACTAATGGGACCTATTGGAGGATGTTCAAACACTTGAAATATTTGAATTGCAAATAACGAAATGGTCTCATAGTATAAATATTTATAGAAATGAATTTGGTCTAAGTCTATATCCTAAGGTCCCCATTGCATTTGTTTGAATGCCATGAACCTTAGGCTAGAGACTTATACTAAGTATTATTTTAAAAGGGTCTTAGAGGCATAAAACTTAGCCCAAATGCTTTTAACCAAATATTTTATCATGTTTATTAATACAATAAAGCTTTAGACCAAAATATGTCATTTGGTCCTTATACCACTTTGACCCCTTTGGGTATGTTCGAAGAGCTTAACATAAGTATTTTAACCCAAAGTATGCATTGTGTTTATTAGATACAATGTAAACCTTGGCATAAAATATTTAGTCATGGTCTCTTTTTGTATAAATCTTAGAAAACTTAGGCACAAACACTTTATCCTAAAATTTATTTCGTGTTTAATAGACATAAAATAAACCTTAGCCTGAGGTATTTAAACTTAAGTCCCCATATAATTCATTTGCTTTAAAACATAGAATAAAATATCTTAACCTAAGTCTATATCTTGTTTTTTGACATAAAATAAACTTAGCGTAAAATATTTTATCCTAAGTTCTTTTATGACTATGTACTAACTAAAGCTCATGAATCTTGTAGGATCCGATGGCTCATGCTTTATCATGAAAGATGATCCAATGGTTTGAAATAACCAATGAATTTTCAATTGATCTCTAAGAACCCATGGACTCAACACGTGGACAATGTGCATCCAATATGTGAATGATAAAAGGTGCTAGAGCTCAAAAAACCCATGAATGTGCCAAGTGACACAACCATGGGGCTTAGTATTAAATAGAACCAATGACAAGTGAGGGCCTATATCACAATCAATGACCCATGCTAATCTAAGGATCTTTATCTAATGACGTGAATAAAAAGTCATTTTTTAAATGCCAATAGCTAGTGTTTCCAAGGCATTTATAAAAAATGCCATGAAAAGTGCCAGACAGATGCCAAATAAGACCCATGCAAGTACAAAATGATAAAATAAAAGATTTTATGTGCCTAAAAGGAAAATGTATAAATTCAAGGGTTAAAATCAAATTTGAGGCATGTATAAGCCTAGGTCTAAATAATATACCACCATTAAATATCTAAAGCCCTAAGACTTGCATAACAGGCCCTAAGTAAACTTGAATTAATTATAGCAATTTGAAAGAAGTCCAATTATGATTTTAGCACAAAGGAACTAATCCAGAGACCATTTGTAACTTGATTGAGATAAATTTACAAGTGTGTAAGCCATGGTAGCTTGAAGGTAGTAATTGAGGGATGAAATAGAATTATATCTATCTATATATAGTGAGGGAAGGGTTTTCAAGGATACTAACCTAGACACTGTAGCCTTGAATATTAGTAATAATAATTGGTCAAAGCTCTTCTAGACCATTGAGGAAATTCAAGCCATCACCAAAGAAGAACAAAAGATTACCATAGTCAATAGGAGGTACTATGACCTCGTTGTAGTTCAAATGGTTGGTCTTCATCATGTTGCTGCTAAACCATAGGTACTCCATTACATTGATATCATTGCTCCCATTTTTTTAGATTGTAGAATTGAAAATGACTCGATCATTCATGAGGGTATCTCTAAGAGAGTTATACATATTTCCCCACTAGATTTTTAGAGGTATTAGAAACTTCTAAAACCCCTTGTGGACTTTCCCATCATAAAGGAATGGACTAGAAATAATGACCTTGACACCATCCTTAGGCCATGGTTGCTCCATGAAAACATTATGATCTGAGACCCTACTGGAAACATCCCATTTTCCCAATTTAGGGAAGGAATTAAGGTTATTATGACCCTATTTAATAGAATATATGGGGCCCCTTCAACCATATTTGTTAATAAAATTTGGTGTCTTGTGTCTACTTCAAGGTAGAAAAAGGGCTCACTCCCCTAATTGGGGATATAATCAACATCCACCTAGGGAAATAATTTATATCCATCAATAAAAAGACAAAAACAAATTTTCATGATGTCCTACCTATTTGACACTCTGGTAGCCTCCACCTAAATCCCTCACATCAAAAACTAGTCACCTAAGGGTAGATTCATAATATCCCACCATTATTTGAAGTTACGTATCTTTAAATATAGACACCACATTGTTAGGGTGTGGAGCTAAAAGCTTCACCTAAGGCAAACAGGAGGTTTTTATAGCTTGACAATCACCGGCGTTGGCAGGCTACAACCGATGTTGGTCAAGGGAAGCGCAGAGGAAACCGGCATCGGCAGGAGATCGGCCGGCATCAGTCACCTCCAGGAAGATAGGGACTGATGTCGGTCACCTGTGGTAGTCAGAACTGCTATTGACGAATAGTCAGTTAAGTGAACGCGTTGTTTGCATGATAAAGACTAGTTCAAGTCTTTGAGTCGCTTGTCTAATTTAGTGTATGCATGAGATCTATATAATAGACTCATGGGCTATATTTTTAAGTGTTGAACTTGCAGAACCCAAGTGTGGAACTTGGAGAGTTCTTCCCATGGTGGAATCAAGTAGGATCCCCCATGTATGTAAGATCAGGGTTGATATGCAGGGTGTTGCAGGATCATGGAGGAGATCTACATGTGATAAGTAAGATCAGGGTTGGTCTGTTGGGGTGTGTGAATGCGAGGGTCAAACAGAGATCAGCGAGAGAGCAAGATCCAAGGTGACAGCAATACATTAGGAGCAATATCATGGTTAGATCTACTTGGAGTACCGGTTCGTACTCGGTTGTACCAGATGTATAATGAGGTGAACAACAGCTTGTGTTAGTTGTTAGTTGTGACCTATGAGAGAAGATTACTCAGGTGGGAAGATTACTTGGAGCCCTTGAGGAGGAAGCCTCACAGAGGTGGAGAAGAGTGTGATCTCTTTATTGTAATTTCCTTTGTAATGAGTTGAATACAATTATGTGTTGCCTCTCAGTTTCTGTGTTATTTCTCATAGATAGTTATTTGTTCTTCTAGGTATTTCCATATGTTTAAGTTGCTTATACATTGGTAATCATGTGTGCTCTTAAATCTGACAAGTTGTGTCAGAACTTTGGGAAACTTTGGTCCTATCAAATGGTATCAAAGCGAGGTTGGACGTTCTCAGAGCGAGCTTAACTAACAGGTGGCTCAGATCTGTTAAGTGTGTGTTGATTATAGGTTACTCACAAGGGTTGCTATTTGAGTGGGAGTATAGCAAGGCATAAGAATGGAGAAATTCAAACACAGGTGTAGCACCATAGGGAGTGTGGTGGGTTGTCTTCAAGTGGGAGCTTGAAGAGGAATACAAGCCAAGATGTAAATTAGACAAAGTACTGGTATGGGTACAGGTGCATCTCTTTATCTCCAAGTGGGAGATTGTTAGGGTGTGGAGCTAAAAGCTTCACCTAAGGCAAACAGGAGGTTTTTGCAGCTTGACAGTTACTGGCATTGGTAGGCTACAACTGACGTCGGTCAGGGGAAGTGTAGAGGAAATCGGCATTGACAAGAGATCGGCCGGCATCAGTCACCTCCAGGAAGATAGGGACTGATGTCGGTCACCTGTGGCAGTCAGAACTACTGTTGACGAATAGTCAGTTAAGTGAATGCGTTGTTTGCATGATAAAGACCAGTTTGAGTCTTTGAGCTACTTGTCTAATTTAGTGTATGCATGAGATCTATATAATAGACTCATGGGCTATATTGTTAAGTGTTGAACTTGCAGAACCCAAGTGTGGAACTTGGAGAGTTATTCCCATGGTGGAATCAAGTAGGATTCCCCATGCATGTAAGATCAGGGTTGATATGCAGGGTGTTGCAGGATCATGGAGGAGATCTACATGTGATAAGTAAGATCAAGGTTGGTCTTTTGGGGTGTGTGAATGCAAGGGTCAAATAGAGATCAGTGGGAGAGCAAGATCCAAGGTGACAGCAATACATCAGGAGTAGGATCATGGTTAGATCTACTTGGAGTACTAGTTCATACTCGGTTGTACTGGATGTACAATGAGGTGAACAACAGCTTGTATTAGTTGTTAGTTGTGACCTATGAGAGAAGATTACTCAGGTGGGAAGATTACTTGGAGCCCTTGAGGAGGAAGCCTCACAGAGGTGGAGAAGAGTGTGATCTCTTTATTGTAATTTCCTTTGTAATGAGTTGAATACAATTGTGTGTTGCCTCTCAGTTTCTGTGTTATTTCTCATTGATAGTTATTTGTTCTTCTGGGTATTTCTGCATGTTTAAGTTGCTTATACATTGGTAATCATGTGTGCTCTTAAATCTGACAAGTTGTGTCAGAACTTTGGGAAACTTTGGTCCTATCAAAAATCTCCCACTTGGAGATAAACAGCTGCAATTGTACCTGTACCTGTACATCATCTAGTTTGTTTCCTTGGCTTTGTATCCCTCTTCAAGATCACCCCTGAAGACTACCCACCACAAAACCTGTAGTGCAAAACCTATCATCCAAATCACCTACCACATCCACATCTACAAACCATGTAGAAAATAACTTGAACCTGCATAGCATGTGCACCTGCTGCTAGTCCCTCTAAAAAATCCACTGAACTGCCCTCTAATGCTTCTTTCCTAGATTGGCTCCAAACTTGTGACAACTCCCACTGCTTGGGAAAACTCAGGTTTAGTACATACCATGCACCTAACCTCATTATGTGAATCAAGGCACCTGTTCTATGAATTGTCCAACCATCGGCGTGCTAACCGGTCTCACACAATCATCTTGAAATAAAGTCAACATATGACCTTCCATGTCCCTAGAACACACTCATGCCAAAGAATCTTGCTGCTCCTAGATTCTCCATGACACACCCCTAAACTAGCTTTACCTTTAGTTCAGCAATCCCTATATATGTAACCCTGCAACAAGCACATCATACAGTAATAGGATAATGTAGCTAATATTATCCACCTTGGTAAAGAGAAACACAATGATCAAACCTCCATTGCCCTATAGCTTACTCAAGACCATATACCATGATCTTCCGTCTCACGTATCCATTTTTGCTCTTCTTCATCCTGAACATCCATTCGTCTCTCAGTGCTTACTTCCAGCTAGTAACTCTACCAACAAATTCCTATTTGGTTCTTCTCCAAGGAATCACATCCTCATCCATGCCAAGCTCCCATTGTTTCCTGGATCTACCTATTCTGCTTCTTTAATAACTTCCTGGTTTTTTACCATAAGTGAGCAACAAGTAGTGTAAAGAAGGGAAATGATGAATTTGAGGCTTACCTACCCTTTAAGTCCTTCATATGGGTGCTTGAGACTCCTTGACAGCTTGTTGTCCACCCAAAATTCATCTTAGTGACCGATGCCGGTCACATTCCAGTCTTCTCCTGACCGATGTCGGTTCCCTACAACTACCTCATCACCGACGTTAGTTTTTCCCTTGCTGACGCTAGTGTTTATGTGCCCTGAGTCACTAACATCAGTCTGCACATAGCCGATGTCGGTCCCTGTCTGGACGCCAACACTGGTTTTCCTACCGATGTCGATCTCTATGTTTTGCTTGTGAGAACTGACTTTTTCTCATGAGCTCCTTTTGGATCAAACCCTTGTCCAAATCACCCTTGCTCTGCTTAGAATTCTTTTGGCCCTCGTGCTGAACTCTATCCATCACATTCTCCTTGAAAACCAAGGCTTTCCTGCTCTTATCACGAACATCAGATTCCTCAAGAAACGTTACCTTCTTCTTCTGCATACAGAAATCTCGATCTATACCCTTTGACTCAAGAATAAGCATCTCCTTCTTACTCATGTGACCAAGCCTACAAAGCCACATCTTCACAACAGAAGAAGAATCAGTAATATAAGCAAGTAGATAAAGAGTACCTGCTTTCTTACCACCCACTAATTCAAGTGCATCCATTGTGAGAGTTCTTGTGCATCTCTCATCACCCAACTTTCCTGAAGCAATTAGCTGCATCTCCAAGACTGGGACCTGCATGACCTCTTTTAACACCAATGTGTTACCTATTTGCAATTTCAGCTTCACTTTCCCTTTGCCAACCATCTGACAAGGCTTTCCATCCCCTAAACAAATTTCTCCAAAGTCTCCCTAGACATACTCATGAAAAAATTCCCTATTTGGGGATGCATGAAAAGAGGCACCAGAATCTAAAACCCTAGATTCTACTTTATCCAAAGAACATACCAGAGCATCCTGTGCAATGAACTCTACAACATCTACTTCTTCTTCATGTCCTTCATGTTGATCTGCTACCAACCAACAATCTTCTTTTCTCTGCTCTTTCTTTCCACATTTCCAGTAGGTTATTCTGCCATACCTAAACTTAGACCTCTTGCTATTAAACTTCTCCATTCTTAGCTTACTATCTTTTGCCATTGCTCTACTCCCACTCAAATAGAAACCCCTGTGAGTAACCTGTAATCAAAACACACTAACCAGATCTGAACCAACCTATTAGTATCCCAACCAAAAGCTCTAATACTAGTTATCAGGTACCCCTAGAACAACAAACATGCTCTGGTACCAATTGATGGGAAATTCAAGAACAAACACACCTGTTCTAATCCCACTTGTTAGGATCTTGCTCCTCAGAAAGAGCACAATATGATTACAAAAATTAAGCAATTAAACATGCAGAAATATACTAGAAACACAAGTAACTAGAATTCACCAATAGCATAGAATATGAGAGACAATATACACTCGTATATATTAATACTTATATAGAAAAGAATACAATAAAGAGCCACCACACTCTTCCACCTTACAGAGGCTTCCCACACCTCAAGTGTATAGTAATTCTTCTTCAAAACACTCTCCTACCAAAAATGGTCCCAACACACAACTCACACACAAAATTCGTGTTCACCTCTCCAACCAGTCAGTAATAACCCTGCTAGTACACCAAGCACTCTACAGTACTTCAAGTTGATCTCCCATGAACCTGTAACTTGCAATTCAATAGACCATACTCACAATAGAAGGATCTTCCTTGCCTTCCTTTCTAGCTCATAATGGAACTAGGAGGAACACACACTTTGTTCTCTTCACTAGCACACTTTACAATACATGCCAATGGGTCTATAAATAGATCCCAGACTTAAACAATAACTTAGACTTCTATTTTACTAATAATAGACACATAGCTCAAGACTCAAAATAGCCTTTAACATGCAAACACTCCATTCACTAAACTAACTGTTCGTGCAATGAACAGTTTTGGAACACACAGGCAACCGACGCCGGTCCCTGCTTGCTTGGTGCTGCCGACATCGACTGACTTCCTGTCGACATCAGTTGCCTTCTGCACTGATCATGATCGACGTCAGTCATGCTACCGATGCCGGTGCTTTTGGGTCTTCAGCAACCTCCTTTTCTTTATATGCAACAAGTTGAAGCTTTTAGCTCCACAACCTAACAATGTAGTTTATTTATGATTGTGTCTATCCTGATTTGGTAGAATCCATCATAGGGATCCCTATGCTCAGGTTAAGCCCTCTAATTAGGAAATATGTGAAGTTAATGGGAGATATCTAGTTGTATCCAAATTATACTATGACCAGAATTGAAGGGATTCTGACTCAACCTTACAAGTTGTTTGTCTATGTTCCCAACAAGCTATCAGAGTAGGAAACTATATGCCAACTCCATCATGGTGTTTATGGAGTGTCCAAGGATAAAATGAAGGGCCTTATTCATCCCTTCCCATTAATAATTGGTAGAACTATTTTACAACACTAGAATCATGTGGACACCATTACTAGGTAGAGAGATTCTTTTGGTTTTTAGCTATATGCTCTGAAGCATTAGGATCCTTATGATAGGGTAGGTAAGAATTTGAAGAGAAAATAGCTACCCAATCTAGTTTGCATACATCAACTTGGTCCTTATGATCCTCTACACATCAGGGCCAACAAGTTTGAAGAAGTATTAGCTAGGTTCAAGAAACATAATATTAAACTTGAACATAGATTAACTGTTAATGAAAAGCAACCAGGTGACATTTGGAAAATGGCACATATGTAATATCATTAGTTGTCTAGACCATCAAGGCCTCCTCAAAAGAAACCACAAGTGAAAGGGCCCCAATCCCAAACATAGGTTGTATAAGGCACTAGTGAGGAAATGTTAGAAGAGAGGCCTAGTGAGGGACCTTCATCCTCAGCCCTACCTCAAAGACTAGGGTCCCCCATAGAGTTTTTAGATATGGTAGCCTTGGAGCAAAATTAAATAGTAGAGGATGCACTTAAAGTGATAGTTGAATCATATGGCTCTGAAGAAGAGGAGATCAAGCTCAAGAACCCTAAGAGCATATAGAAGATCTTGATAAAGATAGAGGAAAAGACATTGCTTTGGATTTAGTTCTAGTAGCACCCTAATAGAAAAGAAAGATAGAATTAGTCTTGGTCCTAGCTGGATCAAAGAGGCCAAATTTAACCTTCATGCATCCTATAATTGAGATCAACTTATTCAATTAAAAATACCCTATTCATGAAATAGTCATCCCTAATTGGTTCATTTATGGAAAAATGTAGAAGATTCCCACTTTGTCTCACTCTTGGGCCTTGACCTAAACTATTAGCATTGATGTGCATGAGAATATCAAGCCATGGATAAGGGATTGGACAAAAGAGGAAGAAGAAATAAGAATATTTATGATTGCAAGATCAAAAATCAAGTAGATGGATGCTTTAGGAACATCAAGCAACACAAGGATAGAGGTCCCAAAACCTCCAAAATACACAGAGTCTTCTCCTATTGTACAATTCAATCTAGAAATAGTTAGATTAGAGAGAGTCACAATAAGAAAATCCATCTTGGGGATTGAAGAGTTCACATTCTAAAAGGTTGAACCTTTTGCAGGCTTAACTCTAGTTATAGGGTAGTAGGTTGGTGAACTACCCATATATGAAGGGGATATTCAAAGCCTAACTGAGGCTCATTCAACTCATGTCAGAGCTAGCATCAGAGGAATGAAATAAAGGATCCAAAACTTGGAGAATGAAAAGGATAACTTATAGACCTAGGCTATCTTAAAAGTACCTGAGGCCATAATTAAGATGTTTGAAGCATCATTTTTTGATATGTTTGACTCCTTAAAATCAATAATTCTAAGATAATATGCATTGAGCTAGCAGAGTGAAGTGACCAAAGGATTGATAAAAAAGTGGAAAGATACATAGGCTAAAATAAGGGATCTCATCAATATATTTATTAGGATAAAATTCCTAAGTTCAAAACCATTAGCCTTTCCCACTTAAATGTTATATTAGGGATAGTGGTGGATAAGATCCAAAGTTTAAGTGCTTGGTCAGTAAGCTTGGATAGACTCCTAAGGGATGATGAAGATTTGATTGCTATGATTAAGCATCTACTTGGCACTATGTTAGATAATCTTATGAAATCTATAGCCATGGGAATTTTTTATGATGTACAATATAAACATAGTCACTCTGGTGATGCAAGAAGTAAAGGGCAAAAGCTAGGGTCAATCAGGCAGTGATAATAGTAGAATTTTAGGCATGATCTTCAATACTGAAGAAAATATTACAAAAGCTAGAAGCATCAAAGACGCTATGGCAAGGGATGATAGATACTTTGAGGACTTATCTGACCAATAATATGTTTGTCTCCTAAAGCTAGTTGTGGATTTCAAGCTTGTCAAGGAACAACATCAAAGAGTTATGGAGCTTTTACAAGAGCAACAGGGAGACCCTTTGACAATGAGCCCACCAATTAATTAATAGTCCTTTTTGTGAAAAACATTGTAATGTTTGAAATAAGAATATTCTTTTTGTAAAGGCATATGCTAGTCTATTAACATATTTTCCTCCAAGTCAGTCTAGTTTGAAAAAGCAAGTGTATTCTAGAACCTTTTGAAAAAAGATAGTTGTCCTTACCTTTTGTACATTTGTATCTTGTAACTAACTGATATATTGCTTGTCTACCTATAAAAGGTAGTACTACCATGTTGTAAAGAGAGATAATTTTTAGAAAAATTTGTATACTTTGAGAAATTAATACTATCAAGGAATTTCATAAATATTGTCCAAATTTGATGTGTTAATTGTTAATATGGCTCTCTCTCTCAATTATTGGTTCTAAATCTTGAATTTAAATAGTTTCATGAATTCTAAATTTGCATTTGTGATACATGGTTACTAATTTGTGCTTATGCTAGATGAGTTGAAGTACCTTAATTTTGATTTCCTTTATTTATTTTTTATTTATATGTGCTAATGCTATTTGAGTTTGGTAACAAATATTTAAAGTAAAGTCCAGTTCTTACTTGTATAATTTCATACTATCCTTAGAAATTTTCCTGGTGTATGGTGAGATATGAGATTTCACTATTTTGCATCATATACTTGTTAAATGTAGGTTCAGTTATAACTAAAACTTTGTCATGATATCTGAGTTAAGGATCAATAATCACTTATTTTCTTTCTACCTTACCCTTCTCTTTTGCTTCTTTTTTAACCAGATCACCTTAGTTTAGACTTCATTATAAATATCTATTTAAATTAGTTTATAGTTTTAGCTTTGATCACAATTCACTATTATTTATAAAGATCCAATTTTTAAAGAATTGGACCATGATGGCTCCCAACCATCAATTAATATAAATTTTGTGGAATAAATAAACATTGCTTTGTTTCCATTTCACCACAGGTAACATAAGTTACCAAAACCTACTACTCATGCTCTGAAATCCTAGAATTCTAAAATAACAAGTGTTCTTTGAACACTAAGTACATTTGTGTTATGCATAGAGGCATAAACAAGTCTCGTTAGCGCTAGGAGGGCCTTTATTTGAGAATTAGCTAAATATTTGCTTATCTTAGTGTGTTTTGATCTAATATTGGTGTTATCTTTGTGATTTTGAGTAATTATTTGCTTAGAAGTGTAAATATCATTGATCTTTGTGCTTTGTGAGATATATTTGTGCTTACTTTAGATAAAGATCTTAGTTCTTTGAGGTTTGATGCATGATTTTGGTAAAGATAGCTTAAGATTTGAAGACCCATAGTATTTGAGGTTAGAATAGATTATTTTGATCAAAGGTTAGCATATATTTCATAGATTTGACTTTATTTGAGCTTAAACTTATAAAGATAGACCACATTTTCATAATTGGACACATCTTTGAGCTAACTTAGTCAAATATTTGCATTCTTTACTATTCTTTACACAATCTTTGAAAAATGAGCTTAATGTGTATCTTAATCCTTATTCTTTATAAAGATTAACTTGATACATCATATTTCAAATATAATATTCAATATTCAAGATGGAATTACCAAGGATATGAATAAGATCATAGTCAGAGATAAGAGAGCCTTTGCTTGAGCTTGAAGTTCATAAAAAAATAGGCAAGATAAACATAGGTGTAGACATTCCAAATCTTTGCCAACCTCACCTCTTCAAGGTACCTTTGACTTCAACCTTTATCTAGGTATGGATTGGTTAGTATATTCTTTAATCAACATGCCAAGTGTGGTGCATGATCTCCCACATAACCTTTAAAAATACTTGTCAACATTTAGTCCAACTGGTATTGTAACTATTGAAGAGCATATTAAATATTTTAAAGTTGATTTAAGGTTTCTAAATGTAACACATGAAGATGTATCATAGAGGTTGTTCCCCTTTACTTTTAAATATGCTACCTACAAATGTTTTTTGAATTTGCCTAATAATTATATTACTAGTTGGGATGGTATCACTAATGTTTTCATAGACCAGTTTAGTAAAATTGTTAGTCCATGTGTCATATATCACCAGTTCACCACCATCAAGAGGGATGCAAGTGATCCCATAAGGTCCTTTAATGCTAGATTCTAGAAAATGTATAGTATAAGAATAGAACCTTATAAACCTAATGAGGTCTTAGCTCTATAAATCTATAAGGAAGTAGTAGATCATATGACCTCTATATTTTTTTAAAGATCTCTTCCAACCATAACTTCATTGGCCAGGGCTTATTTTGAAGCAATGATCATAAATGATCAAATGCAGCCCCAAGGAAAAATGCCCTCCTCTATTCTAAATATCAATCCACATATGCCCATTCAGAACATCTTCCCAAACAACAACCAAAATGTTCTAGCATTAAATCAACTCCCAAATATGAATCAATTGCCTTTGAGTAATGCTGCTCCCAATCAGAATTTAGGATTCTTAAGTCATCCTGTTGCTAATGGATTTAATGAAAATGATCAAAGAGATTTAGTACCATCTTTTGGTGCTAAAAATAACTAGGTGCACAATTTTGAAACTCTCAAGAATGAGAATGAGTCTATCTTAAAAATGGTCTAAAAGTTAAGCACTAATTTTCTTTAGCTACAAAAAAAAGCTAGCAATATTGTAGAGAGTTCTGGTAGGAACTTCTCATTCCAAATGTTTAATAGGCCAAAAAATAGATTTTAGAATGACATTGTCAAAATAATAAGAATAATTAACCATCTTCTAAAAATAAGACTATGAACATTAATCTTACTGATATTGCATTACATACTTATTATCGAGTGCATTATACAACCAAGCATGGTGAAATTGATTACATAGAGTTTTGTAAGGCTTTGAAATATTTTCAAGAAGATTTAGATACATTTGAAGTGGTACCTAATAAATATAGTGGTGTAGGTACTTCCAAATCTAAATCATATGATCAACCTTCATGGTGGAGACTTTTGACTTCCCCTTTCAAGAGGACAATGAAACTGATGATGTCTTTGAAGAGATCCAGGGCTTCCAAAAATTATTGAAGAAAACCTATCCTTTGAGGAATAGATATTATAGGAACCCTTGACTACCTCAATGCCTCCAAATAATTTTGGAACTCCTCCATAAACTTCTTCAAGTAATGATCTAGAACCACCCAAAGGGACTAGCTCTAAACATAGTGTTGATGTTCCTAGCTTTTCAAACAAGACTAGTTACAATATTGTTGAGGACATGAAGAAGATAAAATCTAACATCACATTGTATGAATTAATGTAGATCATAGAACAAAGGTACCTATTTCTAGAATCATTGTCAAATAAACCCAGCCAACCACCCAAGGCTAAGCTAGAGTCTCCTCCTTCCTGATCATAGTTAGGATGTTTGGTAAGAACTTGAAAAAAAAATATTGGATTCTAGTGAATCCACAAACATCATGCTAGTAGGTATTTTCAAACAACTTGGCTTAACACCTATAAACTTTGATATCATTATCACTCAATTAGACAAATCTAGAGTGAAGGTGGTTGGAGAGTTATTAAGCTTATAATCTTAGAGTGCAATAGTTTATTAATATCTAAGTTTTTGATATTATTGAAGTTTATGGAATATTTTTTAAAAAGGAATGGACCAAAACTTTGAATGGATACATGTCCACATATTGTTCACATTTTTGGTTGACTTGGAAAGGAATTCCAAACTAGATCAGGGTTAAAAGAGAGCCAAGGATGAACCACATGATCACTTACTATAATGTTGTGAATTAAAGGGTAAACATAATTGACTCATACTTAGGGGTTTTCACCCTAGATACTATAAAGGTATATGATCCTAAGATCACTAATGTTATTCCTAGATTATGGAAGCTACATTTTGATGGTGCTAGGTGTAAGGTTTCATCTAGGGTTGGTATTGTCCTTATTGATCCTACTAGTAAGAAATACCATGCTTCCTATAGACTCAAATCCATTTCACCAATAACCTTAATAATTATGAGACCCTTATCCTAGGAAATTAATTTTTTATAAAAAAAATTAAGTCAGAGAACTACTAGTCTGTGGGGATTTAGAACTAGTAGTCAACCAAGTGAGAAGCAAATATCAATGCAAGCTCTCATACCTTAAGAGGTATAAGTTTAGGGTTTATGATATAATTGAGTCATTTTATGCTTTTAGTATTGTCTCTATCCCTAGAGAAGAAAACCAATAATTTTATGAGTTAGCATTTGTTGCAACCAATCTCATGCCCAACCAAGACTCCCCCAGCTTCAGCATTGAATTGACACCTTACCCTTCAGTCCCTGATAATGTGAATCATTTTCAAGTCTTCAGTGATGATCAATAGATATTATATTTCATGACTAATTCTATAGAATTTTAGGCTCACATCATTGATGAGACTAATGAAAATATATCTAAGGCAAGTTTGATGGTTAGGTCATTCAGCTTAATGATAATAAAATTCCCAAAGGCATGATTACCTTAGAGAGGATATTTGATCAAGACAAGTTGGTTGAGATTTCTAAGATTCCTAAGATAAGTGGGAAGGATTACAATGCTATTTACCTTAGACCCCAAGATCAACCCCAATTGTTAAACATTGGAAAAGCCTACACTAACACTAAGAACAAGAAGACCAAGAAACTATTAACTAAGTATAAGGATGTCATAGCATGGTCTTATGATGACTTAAATATCTTTGACCCAGGAGTCATCACCCATACTATACCCCTTAAATAAATTTTTAAAACCTTTAGGAAAAATCAAAGGCATATGAACCCTATCTTAGAACCAATGATCTTTAAAGAAGTTAAGAGATTGTTAGATGCTAGAATTGTGTTTTCCATTAGGCATTCTACCTAGGTGGCTAATTTGGTGTCAATCGTGAATAATAATGGTGAGATTAGGCTATGCATTAACTTTAGAAATTTGAAAAAAGAATCTAAAAAAGATAACTATCATATTCCCTCTCTTGAATAGGTGATACAAGTTGTTTTAGGTTTAGCTATGATGTCTTTCCTTGATGGTTTTTCAAGATACAACTAGGTATTGGTTCACAAGGAAGACAAATTTCAAAACCAAATGGAGAACCTTCACCTATAAGAGAATACCTTTTGGTTTAATAAAAATAGGAGCTACTTTTTAAAGGGCCATGGACCATGCCTTTGAAGGTCTGATTGGTAAGTGCATCATTATATAAATGGATGATCTAAACATTTTTTCTAAAAATAGGTAAGATCACTTTATATATTTACAGCAAGTTTTTGAGAGATGCAGAAGGTATGGAATCTCCCTACACCCTAAGAAAAGTATGTTTTGCATTACCTAGGGAAAACTATTTGGTCATGTCATAACTAAATATGGGATCTCCATAGATCTTGAAACGGTGGAAGCCATATCTATGATAGAGCCTCCAAATAGTAGGAAAGAGCTAAAATCATTTTTTGGTAAGATAAAGTTTGTAATAAAGTTCATTTCTAACTTTGTAGATATCATCAAGCCATTGAATGACATGCTAAAGAAGGATGCCAAGGTCAAATGGAATGAAGAATCTAGGAAGAAATTCAATGACATCAAAGAAGTAATTATTCAGGTTCCAGTCCTGATAAGTCCTAACTTTTCAAAGGACTTCTATCTCTACTCTTTTGCATCTGACCATACTATGGCTATAGTTTTAACTTAGAAGGTTGATGGGTGTGATCACCCAATAGTTTTCATGAGTACTAAATTTAATAATGTTGAAAGAAATTATTTATTGATTGATGAACAAGCATATGCATTAGTTAAGGTAGTGAAGAATTTTAGGCACTATATCTTTAAAATAAGGTGCATGTTATTCTACCTGACCCTGTCACCAAGCTCATGTTGAGCCAAAATGAAATTGTATAACATAGAGGTAAATGGATGTTAGTTTTACAAGAATATGACATAGAAATGAAAATGACAAAATTGGTAAGGTGCCAAGTCTTGATCCAAATGATTATTAGTACCATACCTAAGCTAAGTATTATGAAAGTAGATCAACATAACTTTCAAGATAGTGAGTGGTATGATTCCATAATTCATTTAATAATTAATGGTACCTATCTTATAATACTAACAAGGGAAAAAAAGAGGGAGCTAAAGCTCAAAGCAACCCATTATCTGATCAAAAATGGGGATTTGTATAGGAAAAACTTTGAAAGGGTATATCAAAGTTGTGTCTCAAAGGAAGAAGCATCCCAAATCATGAGCACATTCCATGAGAAGTTCAAAAATGGACACCCATCTAGGAAGACTATAGCCCATAAGATCTTGAGATCTGGATACTATTGGCCAACTATTTTCAAAGATACTCATAAGCACATGAGGTTATGTCACTCCTACCAAATCTTTAGTACAAAGGAGTCTAAGGTAGCAATGCCTTTACAACCAGTCATGGTTGATAAACCATTTGCATAATAGGGGTTAGAACTTTTAGGGGTAATCAACCCTAATTCATCAAAATATCACAAGTACATCTCGACTACCAAAAATTATTGCACAAGGTGGACTAAATCTATAGTCATGAAATAATGCAGGATAGAAGAAGTGATCAGTTTCTTAGAGGACAATGTATGTACCAAATTTATAACTCTAGTCTCTTTGGTGTGTGATAATATATCTACATTTATATCTATTGAGGTGACTGAATGGGCATATGATAATGGTATTTGTCTCAAGTTTTCATCCAATCATTTCCCCCATTGAAATGGAGTGTCTAAGTCTGCTAACAAGAATTTAATGAAAGAAATCAAAAAGTCTATTATAGACAAGCCCAGGACTTAGCACAAACTTCTCAAGTATGCACTATTAGTAGATAGTATAAGGATCAAGCAATCCCTAAAGGCATCACCATTTATGTTGGTGTATGGCCAAGAGCCTATCTTCCCTATCACTCTTAGGTTGCCAACATATATATTCATGCAAGAGTATATGGATGAAGACCAAGAGATCACAAATTAAAGATTACAAGACATAATTTAGATGGAAGATGTAAGGCAGAAAACCTTTTCTAATTTTAGCAAGCATCAAACCATGATGAAAAGGTGGTTTGATAAAAGATCAAAGATCAAGGTGTTTAGACTAGGAGATCTGGTCCTCCTTTGAGATAAAGCATTTGATCCTAAAGGAAAGCATGGAAAATTCACACATTTATGGATTGTCCCATATAATATTATAGACACATTGGGAAAAAACACCTTAAAGCTCAAATATCTACAAGGAGTAGAGTTCACACTGCCTACCAATGGGCAATACCTCAAGCATTACTTCTTTGCTTCTCCTCCAAAGGTCTTTATGGAGTAAACTGTAAGATGGTTAGACTTAGTGTAGGTAGGCTAGTTAGTCTCTTTCAAATATTTCCTTCATGTCCCTTGTTTATATATAAGCATGTACATATTTGTTTGTTTCCTTTTGTTTCTTACTTTATTACTTTTATTGTGTGTTTTCTTCTATTTCCATGTTCCTTGTTTCCAATAAGTCCTTTTGGACAATCATGAGCTTAAAGTCCATTTAGATTGCTTGAAATTCCAAAGTTTAGTAATGTGGGTGTGAACCTAATAACATATGTTGACCATGGTTTTTAAATATAAGCCTAATGTTATGATTTGAATAAATTGGCAAAGACTAATTAAAGAGGCCAACTGTTCCATGAGATATTGAACATTATCTTGACCTAAATTTGGTGTCAAGAAGAGTTACACTTATAAGATGAAAGCTTAATCTATTGAAGCATAGTCATGCTTTCACTTAACAAACATCTTTATTTGGGATAATGGTTGTACCCATAGGTGATTCTCTAAGGATCAAACACCTAACTAAATCCTTGAACTTGGGTACCTTAGTTCCCAACCTTGTTGAAATCATAAAAGATTTAAAATACAAAAAATAAGAATGTAGTGTAAAATCAAAACATTTTCAAGCATAGGTGATTCTATTAATCTCCACTAGGGCTATGGATGTCTGGATGGTAGTGGATCAAGGCCATGAGTTAAGCCAAAGGCATCTCTATCAGGGATATGAATGCCTGACTAGTAGAAAATCAATATCTGATCCTTCCCTGAACTAGAAGCATGGGTCTTAATTAATATCTAAACATGTTCCAAGTTAGTATTAATTAGTAAGGATATGAAACCTAGAATTTATATCCTAAAGCTCATGGTAAATAGTAAGTGGAATCAAAGCACACACAAAACATGGATATGTCTCAATGTTTGATCCTAATTTTGCAAGTGCAAGGTTTGTTTCAACCATAAAATAATATGGATAATGGTATTGATCAAAGTGGAGTAGATGACTTAGTTCTTTGTCTAAACTAGAGTCTCTAAGTTATAATATATTATTATGTTTCCCCCAGAAGTCACTATTTGTTGAGGTCAACATACCCCCCATTTTTTTTGAAAATTGGGGCCCTTGAGATATTTTGAAGCTTAACCCTAAAAGGATGGCCTATTTTGAACATTATAAGAATTTGAAAATCATCCACTTTAATAAGATTGGCTTACTGAGTTATGTTTTGCTTTAAGCTTGCCTAATATTAATAATAATTGGTCTTCATGTCCTTAAGAAGTAAGTTTCATGGAGTCCTTACTAGTAGATTCATGTTCTACAACCCTAGCATAAAACCTTAGTTCAAATTTGAATTTATTAAGAACAAATTGGGAGGAACATTTTTATTTTTGGACTTAAGCCCATTTTTTATGCTAAGGCTTAGTTGTGTTGTTTAAACACAATTGAACCTTAGCCTAAAAAATTATGCTTTGGTCACCCTTTTTTTCCTCCCTTTTTATTTATTATATTTCTAACATGGTCTAAATTTATGCTAGAAAGGTCCTTTTAATTTTATAACATGGTCCCTTTATTACCTACTTATCCTAAAGATTTAATGCTAAGGCCCCATTCATATTTATCAACATGAATGAAACCTTAGTCTAAATGCTTTAGCTTAAGTTTCTTTAATTTAGGGTCTTAATTAAAAACCTTGTTTCTTAAAGGATCCAATGTTCTATGCTCCTAGTGGCCTTTCAATCAGATGATGTAAAGAAAACCTGATAAAACTTAATAATTATTCCTCCAAACTAATCATGTTCAATCATTTAGATCATAATCAATGCCTCACTCTTCATCATGGACCAAAGATCGGATAGAGTGAAGAAAGCATTGAAAAGTCTAATCCCTAAGAGCCATATGGAGTTGCCACATGGTGATCTTGTATTAGAGACTTAAAAGCAAAGGGTCCCACATATTAATAGGAACTAATCACATACAAAATATCAAATTATGATCAAATGGCTCTCACTTCATCCTAAATTTTACTCAGACAGAGTGAATTGAGTCTGAGATCCCAAGAATCCCCATAGAGTCACCAAGTGGCACTCTCATATTAGGACATAGGAGTTTGATGAGCTTAAATTTGACATTCATGAGATCATCATTTGACATTCATAAGGATTTATTTGATGCCTGCACGACCATCAACTTTAAGCCCATCAAAACTGAGAAATTCATGATCCTAAATTTAGTGTTATCATGACCATTATTTAAAATCCATGAGGACGTATTTGACATCCAAGAGGCCATCAAATTTAAGCAAATGGATTATTTTACTCAAGACTAGGATATACTCCAAAATGTTGTTTAAAAGCTCATGAATTGCATTTATAGATTAATGGGACCTCTCAGAGGATGTTTAAACACTTGAGATATTTGAATTACAAATAAAAAAATGGTATCATAGTCTAAATATATGTAGAAATGAATTTGGTCTAATTTTATAACCTAAGGTCCGCATTTCATTTGTTTGAATGCCATGAACCTTAGACTAGAGACTTATCAAAGTCTTATTTTAAAAGGGTTTTGGGGGCATAAAACTTATCCTAAATGACTTTAACCAAATATTTTATCATGTTTAGTAATATAATAAAGCCCTAGGCCAAAATATGGCATGTAGTCCTTATACCACTTTGACCCCTTTAGGCGTGTTCTAAGAGCTTCACATAAGTATTTTAACCCAAATTATACATTTTTTTTATTAGAAACAACGTAAACCTTGCTTAAAATATTTATCCATGGTATTTTTTTGTATAAATCCTAGAAAACTTAGGCACAAACACTTTAGCCTAAAATTTATTTCACGTTTAATAAACACAAAATAAACCTTAGCCTAAGGTATTTAAACCTAAGTCCCCATCTAAGTCCTTTGCTTTAAAACTTAGTATCAAATATCTTAACCTAATTCTATAGCTTGTTTGTTGACATGAAATAAGCTTAGTATAAAATATTTTAGCCTAAGTTTTTTTACGATTATGCATTGAATAAATTTTGTGCATCTTACAGGATCCAATAGCTCATGCTTCATCGCAAAGGATGATCCAATGGTGCAAAATTCACAACAAATTTCTAAGAACCCATGGACTTGACACATGGTGAAAGTGCATCCAATATGTGATATACAAAGGGTGATAGAGATTATAAATCCTATAGAGGTGCCAAGTGGCACAACCATGGGGATTGATATTGAATGGAACCAATGACAAGTGAGGGCCCAGATCACAATCAATGGCCCATGTTGATCTAAGGATCTTGATCCAACAGTGTGAAGTAAAAGGCATTTTTCAAATTCCAATGTCTAATGCTTCCAAATAATTTATAAAAAATGCCATGAAAAGTTTTAGATAGATTCCAAATAAGCACCATGTAAGCACAAAGTGACAAAATAGAAGATCTTGTGTGTCTAAAAGGTAGATGTATAAAGGAAAGTGTCAAAATCAAATCTAAGACATGTATAAGCCTATGTTTGAATAATCTACCACCATTAAATCTCAAAATCAATAAGACTTACATAAAAGACACTAAGTTAACTCAAATTGATTACAACAATATGAAAGAAATCCAATTGTGATTTAAGCACAAAGGAACTAAACTAGAGACCATTTGCAATTTGATTGAGAGCAATTCACAAGTGTGGAAGCCATGGTAGTTCAAAGGAAAAATTTGAGGGAAAAAATGAAATTATATCTATCTCTAGATAGTGAGGGCCTTAAGGGTTTTCAAGGATACTGACCTGAACATTATGGCCTTGAACACTAAAAACAAGAATTGGTCTGAGCTCTTCTGGACCATTGAGGGAATGTAAATCATCACCAAAGAAGAATAAATGATTTCCATAGTCAATAGGAGGTACTATGACTTGGTTTCATTTCAAATGGCTGGTCTCCATCATGTTGCTACTAAACCAAAGATACTCCATTTTATTAATATCCTTGCTCCCATTTTTGTAGATTATAGAATTGAAAATGACTAGATCATTCATGAGGGTAGCTCTAGGAGAGTTGAATATATTTCCCTACTAGATTTTGAGAGGTATTAAAAAATTCCAAAACCCTTTATGAACCTACCCACCATAAAGGAATAGACTAGCAAGAATTATCTTGGCACCATCCTTAGGCCATGGTTGCTCCATGGGAACATTGTGATTTGAGACCCTGCTAACAACATCCCACTTGACCAATTTAGGAAAGGAATTAGGGTAATTATGACCCTATTGAATATAATATCTAGGGCCCCTTTAACCACATTTATTAATAAAATTTGGTGTTTTATTTCTACTTCATGGTATAAAAAGGGCTCACTCCCCCAATTAGGGATATAATCAGCATCCACTTAGGGAAACAATTTGCAGCCATTAAGAAGAAGACTAGTAAATAATTTTTATGATGTCCTACCTATTGGATGCTCTACCAGCCTCCACCCAAATCCCTCACATCAAAAACTAGTCACCTAAGGGAAAATTCACATATCTACCACCATTATTTGAAGTTACATATCTTCAAATATAGACACCACATGTAGTTCATCTATGATTGTCTCTATCCTGCTTTGGCAGAAGCCATCATAGGGATCCCTATGCCTAGGGTAAGCCCTCTAATCAAGAAATATGTGGAACTAATGGGAGATATCTAGTTGTATCTAGATTATATTATGATCAAAATTGAAGGGATTCTAACTCAACCTTAAAAGTTGTCTGTTTATGTTCCCAACAAGCTAGTAGACTAGGAAATTACATGTTAACTCCTTCATGGTGTTGATGGAGTGTACAAGGAGAAAATTAAGTGACTTATTCATCCCTTTCCTTTAATAATTGGTAGAACTATTTTACAAGATTTTAAACATGTGGACACCATTTCTAGACATAGAGATTCTTTTGGTTTTTAGTTGGATGATCTGAAGCATTGGGATCCTTATGACAGGGTAGGCAAGCATTTGAAGAGAAAAAAAACTACCTAAGCTAATTTATGTGCATCAACATGATCCTTATGATCCTCTACACATCAGGTCTAGTAACTTTGAAAAATTATTGTCTAGGTTCAAGAAATATAATGTTAAACTTAAACATAGATTGACTATTAATGAAAAGCCACTAGGTGGCATTTGGAAAATGGCACCTATGCAATATCATCTATTGCCTGGACCATCAAGACCACCTCAAGAGCAACCATAAGTGGAATAGTCCCAACCCCAAGCACATATTTTGTAATTCATTGGTAAGGAAAAGTTGGAAGAGAGGCCTAGTGAGGGACCTTCATCTTTATCCCTACCTCAAAGATTAGGGTCCCCCATAGAGTTATTGTATATGATACCCTTAGATCCCAAAAAACTAGTAAAGGATGCACTTAAAGTGATAGCTAAATCATATGGCTCTGAATAAGAGGAGGAGCAAGCTTAATAACCCCAAGATCAAGTATAATATCTTGAGAAAGATAGAGGAATAGATATTGCTTTGGATTTATTTCTAGTAACACCCCCACAAAAAATAAAGGTAGAATTAGCCTTGGTCCTAGTTGGATCAAAGAGGCCAAAGTTGACCTTCATGCATCCTACAAGTTAGATAAACTTATTTAGTGATGAATACCCTATTCATGGACAAGTCCTCCCTAATTGGTTCATTTATGGAAAAAATTTAAATATTCCCACTTTGTCTCACTCTTGGGCCTTGACCTAAATTATTAGCATTGATGTGTATAAGAATATCAAGCCATGGATAAGGGCTTTGATGAAAGAATAATAATGACCACTATAGGGTCAAAAATAAATAAGATGGATGCTCCAAGAGCATAAATTATCATAAGGATAGAGGTCCCAAAACCTCCAAAATACATAGAGTCTTCTACTACTATATAATTCAATCTAGAGATAGCTGGATTAGAGAGAGTCATAAGAAGAAAAGCCATGGTGGGGACTAAAGGGTTCACATTCTGAAAGGCTAAACCTTTTATAGGTTTAACTCTAATCAAATGGTAGCAACCTGGTGAACTACCCATACATGAATAGGATATTGAAAGCCTAACTGGGGCTCATTTAGCTCAAGTCAGAGTTGGCATCAGAAGAATGAAATAAAGGATCCATAACGTGGAAAAACAAAAAAACTTAATGACCTAGGTTATCTTATCAGTACTTGAGTCCATTATTAATATGTTTAAAGTATCCTTTTTTAGTATGTTTGACTCCTTAAAATCAATTATGCTAAGACAGGATGCATTGAGATAGCAAAGTGAAGTGGCCAAAGGATTGATGACAAAGTGTCAAGATGTAGAGGCTAAAATAAGGGATCTCATAAATATATCTATTAGGAATTTAATTCATAAGTTTAAAACCATTAGCCTATCCCACTTAAATTCTATATTTTGGACAGTGGTGGTTAAGATCCAAAGTTTAAGTGCTTGGTCAATAGGCTTAGATAGACTCCTTAGGGATGATGAAGAGATGATTGCTAGAATTAAGCATCTACTTGGCACCATGTTGGCTAATCCTAAAAAATATATAGCCTTGGGAATTATTGATGATGTATAATATAAGCATAGATTCACTCTGGTAATGTAGGAAGTAAAGGGCAAAAGCTAAGGTTGATCAAGTAGTGACAAATGCAAAATTTTAGACATGATCTTCACCACTAAAGAAAAGATTATAGAAGCTAGAAGCATCAAAGAAGCTATGGCAAGGGATGATAGATACTTTGAGGACTTAGCTGACCAAGAGGATGTCTATCTCTTAAATCTAGCTATGGATTTGGATCTTGTCAAGGAACAACATCAACGAGCTATGAAGCTTCTATACGAGCAATAGGGAGACCCTTCAGCAATGGGTCCACCAATTAATTAACACTCCTTTTTGTAAAAACATTTTAATATTTTAAATAGGAATATTATTTTTTCAAAGGCATATGCTAGTGTATTAGAATATTTGCCTCTAGGTCAGTCTAGTTAGAAAAAGCAAGTGTATTCTAGAACTTTCTAAAAAAGGATAGTTTTCCTTATCTTTTGTATCTTTGTATCTTGTAACTGATGGGTATACTACTTTGTTTGCCTATAAAAAGTAGTACTACCATGTTTTAAAGAGATAAATATTTGAGAAAAATTTATATACTTTGAGTAATTAATACTATTAAGGAATTTTTTGAAGATTGTCTAAATTTGATGTGTCAATTGTTAATGTGGCTTTCTCTCAATTATTGGTTCTAAATCTTGAATTTGAATAGTTTCATAAAATTCTAAATTTTTATTTGTGATACAAGGTTTCTAATTTGTGCTTATGCTAGATTAGTTGAAGGATCTTAATTTTGATTTCCTTCATTTATTTTGTATTCACATGTGCTAATGTTATTTGAGTTTGTTAACAAATATTTAAATTAAAATCTAGTTCTTACTTGTATAATTTCATACTATCCTTAGAAATTTTCTTGGTGTATGGTGAGATCTGAGATTTCACTATTTTGTATCATAAACTGGTTAACTGCAGGTTCAGTTATAACTAAAACTTTGTCATGATATCTAAGTTAAGGATCTACAATCACTTATTTTATTTTTTCCTTGCCCTTCTCTTTTGCTTCTTTTTTAACTAGATCACTTTAGTTTAGACTTAATTATAAATATCTATTTAAATTAGTATATAGTTTTATCTTTGATCACAATTCACTATTATTAGCAGAGATAGTTACAATTTTTAAATAATTACACCATGATGGCTCCCAACCATCAATTAATATAAATTTTGTGGAATAGATAAACATTGTTTTACCATCATTTCACCACAAGTAACATAAGTTTCCAAAACCTATTACATTCTCTTTATATCTTGTGCCATTGTAACTTGGACATCTTTTATCCCTTGACCAATTATGATCCTAATTTTGACTCATAGGCATTGTGGACACATTCAATGCCAGTTCTAAAAAATAGTTCAGCATGAAAAATATTTTGCATCTTCTTATTACATACAAGTAAACACAAATACATCAGCTCATGGTTTTTGCTTGTTGAATAGTTATTCAGAGTTATCTCATGTTGCATATTGTGTGATTATTATTTTGCTATTGTTTGGTAGGCATTGTGGCCTTGGAAATATCTCACTCTTGCCCATTTATGAGCATGGGATATTGTAGCCAGGTTTAGCTGTTATTGGAACTTCTACTCTCAAATAATCATCTCTTTAATTAGTTGTTTCTTTGTTTTATTATTTATATCCATGATCCCTATTACAGTTAGTTTAACTATTATTTGAACTCTTACCTATGGACGTGCATCTCCTTAGCTAGGTAGTTTCCTTAGACATTTTTTAAATATTTTGTTTTTTTTCCTTATTCCAAAAACATTAGAAAATGATTAACAAAACAATTAAAAACATTATCTTTCATTCTTATTTATTCTACCCATTCCATGCTCTTATCATTTTTCAAGCACTAATTTGAATGTTCTCACCATTTTGTGAGCTCATTTTCCTTATTTCCTCTACAAAATTAATCATGTTATCTTTCTCATCACTTTTCTTCTATTCCATTTCCTATGAAAACTACATTTGGCATGAATTTAATGTTGGATTTAGCATCCATGTAACTATGTAGGCAGCATCCACTTGCTTGTACATTTGCAATCAGCTCATCCATCCCCTTCTTTTTTCTTCTTTTCCCCCCATTTTTTATGTGTTGTTTCCCTATCACTTAGGAGAAAATATGTGTCCTTTGTTCTTGTTAATTTTTTGTGGAAAGTAACACCTCTACTACATGTGCCTGCACAAATATTTTTAAACCACACTAACATTATGAGTAACTCTTGTTTATGTGTGTTTATTTGATTTTTATTGGTATTTTGTTGTTCTTTTTTGTCTGTTAATTAATTTATTTCTCCTCCTTTTTTTGTTTATTCTTGGTCTTTTATATTCATAATGTATCTTGTTCTTTTATTTTATTTTTCAAGTACATCTTGATAGTACACATGGAGCTATATTATTCATATCTTGCTTTCATGTTGTTTGTTAAGTTTTTCTTGATTTATTTTTGTACATTCTAGCTCTTATTTTAAATCTTGATTGTTCATATATTGATTTTAATTTAGGTTCATTTATATTTTATTTTTCTTTGTATTTATTTAAATGTAAATAGTTATAACTCTGGTATTAGTAGTTCTTATCATTATCCTTAGTTATAAATATTTAGATTTGAAACATCTCAATGTAATTAAAATACATTATCATTATAGGTCACTCATACTTATGATGCATAATTTCATTTTGCTATAATAAGCACCAAGTGCTTTGGATCCAAGTCTCAAGATCAATGTAGCTCTGAAGATTAGCTCTCAATTACACCAATGAAACTAGGCATTGATGACACTAATGTCTTATCTCACACCAAACTCTATGCAAGATGTCCATCTCTTGGTATAAATCATGAGTCTAATCAAGAAGTGGCTTGTTTTCTTCTATTCCTCATTCATTTTCTCTTGTTTCTAGGTGAACTACATTAGCTTGAGGTTTATTTGGACTATGTAGGTAGTGCTTGAATACATGGCATATCTCGAGTTACTTCAACCAATTTTATTCTTTTATTTATCCCTTTCATCACTTTATGCATCCTCTTATGCTTGGTTTTTTATGGCTATTTCAGTCAGTGGACCATCTCATTTAAATTTACACACACTCATATTTTAGTCTATGTATTAGGTTATATCCTTGAGATATGCTTGCTAATTTACCCTATTGGGGCACAAAATTTGGACCATCACCAAATCAAATCATCCCTGGTAGGACATAATTAATTATCAGTGATCAAAATTAGCCTTACTAGGGTAAAATTATTTTATCAACTGATCAAATCTACTTTACAAGGGCACATTATTATTTCCTTTCTCTAGAGCGGCATTCTCTTTTTTATTCTACTTCTAATCTCTATGGACTTTTGCCCTAATTCTGATAATATTTTTGTGTGCAACTTGTCTCAGGATTGATCAGTTCTTAAGCATGCAGCTTGCACCCTAGCTTTGGGTGTGTTCAAAGTGTGTCTCTTATATTTTAGGATTTTATCCTTTCCACTTCCCCCATCCTTGGGGCCCATTATATTCTAATTATATTTTAATCATTGAGAATCAATGCATTCAATCATTACCTCATATGGATTTAATCTATCTCATAGGTTAATCTCACTTTCTCTCTCTTTTCAAGAGTTCATCCTTCTCTTTCATCATTTTATATCCTCTCAAGGGGGCATCATGGGTCATTTATTTCCAACTTTTACTTGAAAACTCTTTTCTTTGAAAATATGTTCTTCACTTGAATGTCTTGTTATGCCTTCTCAAATAGAGGCAAAATTTAGACATCCAATTCTTAACACCATTGTGTTGAAATTATCAATCTTGCTCAAAATTTGTGAAAATGCATAATTTAGGCCAAAATCACTTAAATACACTAAAGCATTTGAGCTTGTCATATACAAGTGCCAATTTAGTCTAATGTATCCCTAAATGGGGTAATGAATTTTATGTTATTATTAACTTTTATTAAATCATTTTGATTCAAAATGATGAAAATGCAATTTGACCCTCTAGATCACTAAATTTTTCTAATTCAAAAGCGCACAACATGTGCATGTGTTATTTCATATCAATGATGTATTAAATGGTATATTGGTCCATATAAAACTATCTTCTTCCAATTCCTTTTTGGTCAAATTATAACCCAATAATATGACATTCTACCCAGTTTGATTAATAGTGTGTAACCAATTTCTAAATAATTGCATAAAAATTGATTAATCTCACTTAGGAAAATAAATCCAAATTAAGAGTTTAAGTGAAAAATCCATGGAAGTAGTTGAATATCTTTTAGTTGAAAATTGATTCCTAATATCTACATCATCAAATGACATCATTTGTGGGGTGGCATCCATAAGCCATAAATTCAACAAATATCAAGTTTAAGGCCTCCCATGCCTCTTTAATGCCTCTTCCTTCCAAATATTTATGAGGGTATTTATGGATTAATTCTCCAAATTTTGATTAATCTATGGCCAAACATTTTGATCTCAATATGTATGGTCATGGTTGATCCTAATTAAATTTAAAAATATATAAATATAAGAGCCAATACCACCATTTTTAAGCTTCATTTGTGTAAAATTATTATGCAGAATTCTCTGCATAACTCATTTGTGTGTAGTGTTATTATTCTTAATTTGCAATAGGATAGCTTCAATATAGGAATTAAATTGATTCAAATATCATGATCCTAAACTCATTGGTTCACTTGAGATGATGGATAAGCTTTGCCTTGCATCATTGCTAAAAACATGAGTACCAAATCAAGGGAAAAATCACATTTTAAGCCATATTTGGATGTTGGGATGCTCTTGGGAAGGTATTGTGTATTTTTTTTCTTTTAATGTCTCTTAATTATCATTTTAAAAACCCCATCAAAGTATTTGTCTTAGCTATTTATGTTCTTATGCATTTTCTTGATTTTTCTTAACTAATGCTTGATCTAACTATCTTTGAATTCCATCTCTACAACTACATCATGGGTAAGTTGGTAGGTGATATTTTGATTTAATAAGAGGTCTAGGCCTATGTATGGTAACAAGATAATATCCCATTATATACCTTCTACTTTTATTATGTTACTATCCTTATATTACTAGTAAGCACTAATGAGTTGCAATGAAGCATGGATCTCATTTGAGGTCTTAGGCATGGGCCTTTCATTAATTGTAAAATATACCATTGGGTATAAATACTCACATATATCTTATATGTGATTAAAATAATGGTGTATGTATAATTTTTATAATACTACATACACCACGAATCTCATTGACACCCATTAAGGAAAATCTACGCCTCAAAAGTCCAAGGTGGCACAGATGACATCCACTATGTATTACACCACATTAGAATTTCCACCTACACAAACTCCATTCACCTACTTGGTTAGTTTTAATATGATGAGGGTATCCAAATCTATGACCTCTTATCCTTTCATCTAATAATCATCAACCTATATTCACCTACCCAAATCATCTCCCCCTTGATAAGGTGGGTAGGGGAGGAGTGTAGTCTAAACACCTTCCCCCCTCAGCATCTGACAAAGGTAAATATTTTATTCATTATATCTTCACTTTCACCAACTCCCCTCCCACCTCAAGTAGGGTGGGGAGGGAGGAGTGTTATTCAATTAATAGTAGCATAATTCATCTGGACCATTTTGTGGACATGTATGATTTTAATAAATATCTTGTATGGGGAAAGTAATGTGGTTTCATCCCCCTTCTTTCATCAATACCCATCATCTTTGAAGGTTATGATTATGTATGCATCGATGTCTACCTTGTTGACCCAGTTCTCTTGGTCCTCAGTTCAATCATTAAGGACCTCATAGATTTTATGATTTTTGGTCTAGGTGTCAACAAGATCCTTGTTATAGTTCATATTATACTCTAGGAGAATTTAATATTTCTTGAGCACTAACTTGGAGATGTTTTCAATTTGAATCTATTGATTGGCGATCTCAAAATATCCTAGTTATATATAGAAGAGAGAAATAGGTTACTTAAGAGGTCAACACATGGGAATTTTTCACGTTTAGCCATGTTTTTATGTAATCTTGAAACACTTATGGTAATGAGATAATTTTCATATTGAATATTAGGTTTTAAAATTCTCATTAAATTTATTGAACTGAGTGACACCTTGTATAAAATTAGTGTCTCAAAACTCTCATTCTATTTTAAGATTCAAGGATGAGGAGGCCATTTCTAGACTATGCGAACTTAGAGCATATAATTATTTAGCACAAGGGATTATCTAGACTTTAGAGTGAATTTTAGGCAAGGGGCTCTGGGATAATTTGGATGCAAAGGAGAAAAATAATTATGCTTATTTTGAATGATATATTATATATATTTGTGGTATTTTCATAGTAATTATTATTGTAGGTGTATGTTGTGTGAATTAAAATCTAAGTTAATGGCACAAGACCCAAATTATTCATTTCTAAATTTAGAATCAATTTGAAATTATGAACATACACCCAATTTATGTTGATCAATAAAATGGGACCCCTATAGCTATCAGATCACAATCTCCCCTACTGAGCTAATGGAATATGGGAGCATGCTAGGCACATGCCTATTTTAACCCTTATGGTGTTGGGATTATACCTAGGGTTGGACACATATCGATTGAAGAATGGTGAACCCACTTATTATTGGGAAAACTAAGTGAACTAGGAGCTCTTTGTTTTTAAAATTATGCCTATATAAGTTGGTTGCTTGAGTGTACAAAAGTACACTTAGTGTTGTGATTGGTTAGGGGATAGCATGTACCATTTTTTGGATCCTTTTAGACCTCCCAAGGTTTTTATATCTCTAACACCTCCAAGTATTAGGATACACATGTCACATCCTCACTTATTAGGCATTTTGGGGCTTTGATCCCTTCATGTGTTAGGAGACACATGGCACCTCCTCATTGGAATGGGCCTCTTAGGACTATGATAGCTTTGACACCTCTAACTATCAAGATACATGTCTCACATCCTATTTTGATTGGGACTCTTAGTTCTAATATTTATGATACCTCTACATATTATAATATGCATGGTGCATCTTTATTCATTAAGTCTTTGTGGGATTTGAAAACTTTGGCACCTCCAACTATCAAGGGACATGTGGCATCTCCCTATTATATTAGGTCTCTCAGGGATCTTAAAACTTGATGCCTCTAGGTTTTAGGAAACATGTGATACTTCCTCATTGGATCAGGCCTCCTTGGGATCTAAAAACTTTGACTCCTTTTAGTGTCAGGAGACACATGGTGCCTCTTCATCTATCTAGCCTCTCGATGCTCTGATAAATTTTTCACCTCCAAGACCTGTAAAAAAATGTACAAAAAAATAAATCATTTAAAATATCCATGTAATCAAATGGACACTCACCTTTTTTCCATAAGGGATCTGTGGAAATGATAGTGGGGGCTCTGAGAATATAGCTCTATACATGGATTTTATGTAGGAAATAATTAGTGTGCAAAAAAAAGACCAAGTATGAAAATACTTAAGGAACACAATGGGGCTCATTATTTAAAATTGAATAATTATAAAATATGTTCCAACATAGTAAAAAATTATCAATTATGTTTTAAAATATTTTATTCATTGATATTAGACTGAAATACACATTTTTACATGTGTAAAGATCAAATAGAGCCTAATTATAAGGACAATCATTTTCAAATTTTTGTGGTGTATAAGTGTTCTTTCATTTTATGAAAAGGTATGTGTTAGTAAAAACATTATTATGGAGGAATGGTGGTAGCATGGAGTGGGTAATGGAAGTGAAGAAGGAAAAATGGAGGCATGAAAAGAGAGAATGGAATTGAAAAAGAGTAGGGAATAAAAAATTGAGGAAAATAGAGAGTAATAAACTTGTAACATCCTAGTGGAAAGAGTAAGTTTCAAATATTGCATTACTTTTCTCTCATTTTTCATTTTTCTTACCATTATATTATGAACATTATGTACCCTAGAATATGGTTGGGTTATAGATATTTGATTTAAAATACAAGTCATTGGCTATTCTATTTCTGTAAAGGGTGAAACCCTAGCACAAGACTATAAGTCTTCCTATTTTCATGATTTAGTTGTGGGTCATTGACTAAATACATGGCATTGAAATTTATAAAGTGGTTCATATTGTGTGGATGGATTTCAAACTCATATCACCCTTCTATGGTCTATAGATAAGATGATGAATCTCTACCATGAACTTAATTAATAGCTATTTGGGACTATTTTTGAATTTTATTGAGTTAGGTCTTTTTTCACTATTTGTTGAGTTTTTGGTTTGGTGGACATGGTCTTGCTCTTGCTCTTATGATTTTGTTTCTTTTATATTTTATGTTTATTTTTAAAGTTATTAGTCTAAAACATGATAAGTTAAGACTTGATTTCTTATTATGTGTGGCCTTTGGCCTTGTGTGTGAAATATATACATGTTTCTAATTGTATGGCATCATCACGTCATTTGAGTGTGGCCCTTTGCCTAGTGTGTTTATGCAACATTCACATATCCCTTGTATGTATCCTTTGGTCCTTATGTGTGACATTCTATGTAAATTCAGTGACATTTTGGGACATTGCTTATATGTTCATTACTTGTTACTATGGTACAATGACTCATGTCATGCATTGTTTCTATCTTTTACTCTATTATGATACATATCATGCATATGTTCTTTATGTGATTCAATGTTATATCTATCTAACACATGTTTTATATGAAATTCAATGATATATTCAATATAATGATGCAATACATTTAAAATGTCCATATGTTATTACAAGATTATATCTTTCACATATTGTAAGACTTATTTTTTGAGACAAGTGACTTGTAGGATACTTCTCTCATCTCAATTTTGGTGGGCATCATAATGGGTTTGTCTTGAGAATTCAAGTCCTCATGACCAATTAATTTCATATTTATAATAGTATATAGTTACAGTTTTTAGAATTATAGCATAGCTAATAATTCACATATTATGGGGGCATGTGACATGCATGTGCACTCATTCCTATAGTTACTTGAGTATAGATTCTTATATACTTGATGCATATGCATGGGCATGTGCAAAATAGTTACAAGTTACAAGTTTGAAATAGTTACAACTTTAATTGGAAGTCTTTATCAATATATTACATATATAGGGGGCATGATACTCATTCATGTTTATGTTTCTACTTGTCAAATTTAAAATTTAAATTATTCAAAAGTTTCAAATTTTCAAAAGTTTAAATGTTTTAAAGTTACAAAAGTTTTAATAGAATCTTGATCTATTTGTAGTGGTGTGATTCATCTCATTTTTCAAATGGGATACGTTAGAGTCTAGTGATACTCAATATTAATGGTTACACTTTAGTGGGCCACATTTTATTATTCTACCTCTTATTTTACCATGTTTTGATTCTAGTGACACTCAATGTCTATGGTGAATTATATTCAAACACATTTGGTGGATCCACCCCTTCCATTATTTTATAAAGTACTCTACATATTTAGATGAGAGTTTGAACATACAATCTTTCCAACTCAAGGACTTTTATTGGATTTCAAATTGAGACTTGATCACTACCAATTCACCATAGGTTTAACATTCTTTAGAATTCCTCAACTAGGGGGTAGACACACTTTTAAGTTACAGTGCAATTACTTTTCACTCTCATTTAGGTATATCCTTTCTATTAACAACCCAAGTTTTACCCTATTGAATAATAATGTTTAGTTATACCTCAAACTTGGACAAACATTAGACTAGTCTATATCTTATTAGATACATATAGCTAGACCAAACCTCTAGATTATGAGGCTAGCTCTTATGATGTATCAACTTTGAATAATTTTCCTAAATCTATTTTATTTTGAGGGTGAAAATAGTTAGAAATATAACTTGAAATGGAAAACCTTACTAGTGATGGTGATGACCTAAATGATACATCCACTCAATTTTGTACTCCTAAAAACACTAATGAACTATAAATGGACTTAAAGACTATCTCTAATGTTTATTATGCAATATAATTTTACATGGAGGTCATGGTGAGTGACTTTAAATTGGAGGTAAAGGGAGAGAGGTCTACTTTGAGACACTTCCAATCAGTTTACACTTCAAATATGATCACCAACCTTTGAAACTTTATATAACATACATAAGACAACTCATCAACACATAGGTGAGGAAAGGGGAGATTCATACCACTTATACACATCTAAAGAAGCATATACACACTATAATTCAATCATTTATAAGTTACAATAGTCTATTTTATTAATCCAAGAGGTTACAAAGTTCAATCTTGGTAGAGTTTCGTCATGCCCAAGAGAGGGATCTTATACAAGTCCATAAGGCTAGAATGTATATAAAATGAAGATAAAATAATAATAATGGTGTGGAGGATAGAATAAAATATCATTGATAAATCATTCACTCATACATCACTTCAATTATAACTAGTTACAAATAGTCCTTTAGGAATTCTTTCCATGATTGATGCTTTTTTATGATCCCTTGAATCAGTTGTTGGGTGTTGAAAACAAGGTGGTGGGCCATCATTAATGTATAACAACTTATCTTTATTTTTAACATAAGACCAAATTAAGTGAATGAGTCTTTCTTCCATTAAGACTATGCAACATGCATTGATTGCCACTTTAGGATAATTAACTCATGATAAGGATTAGTTATACATGAATTGGCAATCAAAGATCAATTATGCATGTTATTATTATCTCAAGGATCATTTATTCATGTGATTAATATCTCATCAACTCATCCATCAATTTCCTATGTCATTCTTCATTTTCTCTTGTTGACCAAGTAGGTCTACTAGGCCAATTAGGCCTAATAGCCTAATTACTTGCATTTAATAGATTTTAAATCCTACATGAAAACTTAAAAACTTGTGAAATAGTGAGTTTTATACATTAATAAATGCCTCAAATCATAATATAGCCTCTTTGAACAGGAAACACCTTCAAAATTTTCAAACAAGGTGACTAGGTACCTTGTCCTTCACTCCTACAGATTGTCTGATTAGAAGAGAGTTGTAAAGGCATTTCCAGGAATGGTTTTGACCATCCAAAGGATTTAGAAGGTATAAAAAGTGTCAAACTTCATTTTCTAATGATTATCATCTTATTAAACTACCTTGTACCTCTTTTTCTACTCTTTTTCCCCAAAAACATTATTTTTTGATAGGTCTATAAAGTTGTATACAACATGGTACCATGGTCAGGACCCTTTCTAAGTGTACTTCATTATGAAATTGTTTCTATGGTAATTCATGGGTGTTTGGATGCAATAATCTCCACTTTTCTCAAAACTGGTTTGTAAGAGGGTTTAGGGAGAGTTTTGGAGGTCCACCATCTTAATGATGGTTCATAAAATATGGACCTCCAAACCATAAATTATTGACATGTATCTTTATTTAATATACCCCTTCAACATTCCTAATAATCTTGGATTCCCATGTAAAATGTGTGTCAATATACGTGCATGGATACATTGACCATGCGTTCCCTACATGCATTTTGGACCTGCTTATAGTTTTAGTAATGGTTCATAAACCTCAACTCCTCAATAAACCTAAATCCTACATGTATCTCAAGTTCTATATTGTGCTTAACTCTTTATAAGAGCATTTTACTCAATTTTTCTTGTGGTGATATATCCAAGCTCTTGTTTAGGCAACTCTAATTGACTACTAAGGACTGAGTGGTTTGAGCTAGTTATTGGGATCCAAATGACCTTCCTATTACTTTTAATTGATTTAAATAAACTTTATATGTATTGTATCATACCCTTACACCTTATCATGGTTTTATTTTTCTTATGAAAATCTGAAAATGTCTTCATGGTGGTGTGAGCCTTCTCGACTTCAAGACTAGTTTCTGGGCCTAAAAGGCCTTTACTAAGTTTCAATGGTCTAAGGTGATTTATTTATTATTTTGGGGTAAAAAATAAATCATGAAACCCATATTCTCTACTTTCTCTCAACCTTTGTTCTCATATTTAAATTCTCAAATTTCAACTCTGTTGTTCTCTTCAAGTGGCTACCTATAGGTTAGCATTATTATGACTATGTGTTTAGGAAGATAGAGGTTTTCATAATTATTGCTCATTATAATATAATTTTTATATATTTTGGACTTATAAAAAACACTTTCAATTTCAACCAAACATCGGGTCCAAACTATCTTTCAATTTTTTCCCTACATACTCCATATAGTCAACTTAAGGTTTAGGATTTACTAGGCTTAAGTAGCCCCAAGACTAATTTTAGTGTTTTAAAACCTCTAAATGAGGTTGATACATCTTAAAAACACAATATACATCCATATAATTTATCTATAATATGTTCTCAACCTTTCAACAACCTAAAACTATGCATATAACCCCAAACTCCATGTTTAGGCTTGTTTTAGGTCTTTGCTCTTAACTAGCCCTCAAGGGAATTCTATCTTGAAGGATGAATATTGAATAATTAGAGGGAATATTATAACCTTTACCAAGATTTTTTATTTCCTCATAACCTTTTTATGAAGTCACATCTCCTAACCTCACTTCAAACCTTTAATTTACTCACTTGATTTCTAATGACTATGAACAGACTAGAAGAGATATGTGATAGAAAAATGAGTGTTTCCACTACTAATATGAGCCTTAAGATAACATATTAATCTTTAACCACTCCTAATTATTAATTTTACCAATTTTTAATTCTTAATTACACCTGAAGAGGCTTCAAAACCTCAAATTCTCTCAAAACTACCTATGACATTGACTATGTGTATGACTGTGTGTAGATATATGTTGGTTGACTTTATTAGGTATTTGAGCTTATCATCATTACATATTAACCTATATCAACCCTTAGGCTAGTTTGGAGAGTCTTCATATATGTTTCAAACCTATATCACTCACCTTTGTCTCTTTTTCCTTACTAGGTTCATCACCAACTATTGGCCTAATTATCTGTAAGTGTTTTCATAAGAGATAGGAGCATGTTCCTCATTTGGAGACCTCCATGTCAAAAAATTTAGTGACCATATTCAATAGTTAACAGTCTCAAAAAAAAATTATCCTTCATATGTCTTCATAATATTGAGGTAGATCTCTCATTGCATCTCCTATTCTAAACTCAAAACTCTGCCTTCACATTAGTTCTTACTAATTTCTTTGACTTTGAATGGAGGGTATGATTATGGTTAGGATCTTGAGTAGGTCCACTCAGACCTTATTCACCATTAAAAACCTCATTTAAGTGATATGTATTCATTTATCACCCTTACTTATCTAAATGAACTTTTTCCTTGAAAACCTTTGTACCTCTCTCATATCCCATGACTTGGTTATAAGTGTGCATTTAAGCCACTGCATGGACTATTGGTAGTGTTGATAAGTTGATTTATATGATGCCCAATGGGAAAAATTCTTATGATACTCTTTTTTGATCCATTTTTATTGAATGATCATGAATCTTTACATAATATTGGTACAAGGAACACAAGTTACCTTAACTTTTGTAAAACTACCTTAAAACTACTAATAAGGAGAATTTTCAAGTCATTTGTCTCCATCTCTTGATTCTCCTTGTTATATTACACTAGGATCATGTTGGTTTTATTTATTTTATTGATTATTCCTTGCACTAGTATCATTTTACTTGAATTGAGATGACCACCATAGTGCATTAAATAAGTTTTTCACATTATGGTGTACCTTGTGGTGAGGCCTTGACTATTGTAGCTGTTGATTAGGAAACTTGGAATAGGCCTAGTCATCCTATTGAGAATATTCCTGATATAATTTAGTGTCACCATGGAATTATATATGAATCCATCCAATTCATCCTCTTCACAACCTCTCAGACCACATTCTTTTCAATCTCAATGGAATTCCTCATATGACAACCCTTTGGTCCTTATCTTGTATGGTCTGAGACAGTCCTTAGTCCTTATTGGCCCAATGAGATTTCATATTCATCTTGACTTGAATTGAGTTCATATATAAGGATTAAAAATGAGTTAAGGTAATCACCCTATATTTTAGTTAGTTTATTCAATAGATATTTATTCATTATAACCTCCAAACCTCTTGAAACACATATTAGTATGTTTGGATTGTAGGTGGTTGTAGATGAAGATCTCACAATGAGCCTTACATTGAGTTGTTTCTTTGAATTTAACGCAACATGACTTGTAAAATAAATTAAAACCTCTTATTTATTATTTTAAGAGTTCACATATATTAATACAAGCATTATGCCACCTAAACTTACCTTCAAGCTACTATATAGACTGATACAGATAGTGCCTCTTATTAAGAGCTTGTGCATCAAGGATGGAGTATTTATCCTATTTGAAAGACTTATATGATGATATAAGGCAATTAAAATCATATTAATACATGGAGAAGTGTAATAAATACTTTTTAAATTTATGACCACTCTCAAACTTCTCTATAATCTATAAGGCTTGTACTTGAAGGATACAACAAGATCCCATTAGAAAAATATACATTGAACTACCACTTTGGACCTCTCATTACTTTAAAATGTTTGATATTATCTTAATATCCTCAAAAATGTGGGATTAAGTTGAATAATGTCATATAAAGGTGTTCTATACTCTTGAAAACCTCCATAAACTTCCATTCTTCTATCACCATGCTCAAGAGAGGAGAAAACTCAAAAAATGATTGTCTGCCTGAATGAAGGAACCATGAGTTCCTTAAATTGTAGAGGATTGTTCATAAATGAGAGAGATAAAAACTAAGAACAAATCCTCAAACATTTAATCTCTTTAATACCCCTTCCTCTATAGAAAATTCTAGATCTTGATATTTTTTATCATGGATGTACCATCTAAAAACTTGAAGGGCTCTCTTGGGCTGCAAAGAAACTAGGTGGTGTTTGAGGATTGGTTTTTAGCCTGTATTAGATCATTTTTCCATGAATCTTATTTGTAACACTTATGATGAAATCTTATTCAAATTCTTGACCTCCATTGTATGAAAAAGTCTATACAAATCCATACATCTCCATGAGAACATATGAAAATACACTTTCTCTTGCATATTCTTCATACTTCAAGATTTAAAACACAAATTTATGGAAATATTATGAAGATTAAAAGTCAAAAATGATATTAAAATAATTAAAAAGTCTTTTGAGGTCAAAATGGGGGCATATTTGACATATGGGAACTCTTTGGAGAGAAAAACTATGCTTTAGACTCGAAGAGGATATATTTCCAAAGCATGAAACATCTGACTTAAATAAATGACATGAATATGAAGTTAATCAAAGGTATTATGAATAATTTAGTGGCCTTTTGACTCAAAATTTATCATTTAAAGACTCAAAATCTCTCTTTTAGGCAATATACATAGCTTCACAAGGAGAATTGTCAATGAGTATCATGAATAATACCTTATAGCCTTCCTAAAAGGATTAAATAAGGATTTTATATGTGTTAAACACACATTAAAATCTTTTATTTTTTTTCATACTTGAATAAACTGGTTATACCCAAGAAACTCATAATGAATTATCAACTGCCACCTCTCATACATCTCCATCAAGGCACATTAGATCAAAAGACCACTTGAATTCTTTGTCAAAGACCTTAAAAGATTCTCAAAAATTATAATTACACTTGACACCAATTGAAATGAGACATGAAAATGATAAGACTAATACCTACTCCCTTCAAAATATAGTCAATGACATCAAGGATCAATCACATCACTTAAGGACCCAAGACAACTAGGACATGATAAGTTTTTTAGTTGTAGGGGTTGGCATTTGGCCTTGGTAAGCCAAATTTACAAAAAAATTGTTGACTCATAGGGTTTTACCAACCTATTAGTCAAGATAATTTAGACTCTTTTTCTTAACAATGACTGTTTTGAAACATATCAACATGGTTTTGATGACTACCTTAGACTGCCAAATAGATTTTGCACTTTGTGACACCTCAATGACTAAAAAAAACATTAAGACACAAATATAAACAATAAAGAAACATAAATAAACTAATAAACACACACATATAACCTAAGGAAATAACAAAATAAGATAAATAAAATAATAAGGCAACAGACTACTACTTGTGTTAACCACTTATTGAAACAATAAAATATACTAAAAAAACTAGCTTGATACTATATTCTTTCCTATAGAGTAAAAATGAAAAATTTATTGACCATTATGGTACTATTATCTCCAAATATTGGACCCTAGAAGAGGATGTTCAGGCCTCTTCCAAATTTGGGCAACATTGGGACATTTCTAGGCATGTGGGTGTGCCTATAGGGGAAATGAACCTCTAGATTTAAAGGGCTAGCTCCCTATATGTATCTCTAAAAAACCACTTATGTCTAAAATAATATTCTTAGAGGGAAAATAGTTATAGATTATATAAATGAAACCTATCTTAAGAATGGTGATGCACAAAGATTTTATTCCACATGAATGTCATATCTTATTGCACAATACAATAAAATGTAAAGACCCCTTTTCAAGTTATAGAGATTCTAACATGAATATTTCAATATAGAGGTGAGATTCATGAAATAATAGAATAATAATGAACCATAATTCAAATTTCACATTCAAGAATAGTTAAAACTCTTACAGCAATTCCATGCAATTAAACACACTCGAGATGACCTGTTAGATCAATAACTCTTACTCAAGTGTGAAGGATAGAGGACAGAAGGATGAAAAATCATCAAATGTTATCATTATACATCACTTTTACACTTATTAAATTATTCAAAACTTTAATAGAAATTACTATACTAATGCTCAAAGGCAAAATGTGATATCATTCTAGCAAGGCTTTATCATACACTGTGTGGATGATTTTTCACTAGCCAAGGGGTTGTATATATAGTAAGAAGGAATAGAGAGAGGAAAGCCTTTTTTACCAAGGAGAAAAATCAATTTTTTTTAAGTCACCATATTTATATGAAACCATCTCTACAAAGTATTCTTTCTTAGGCTATTTGGTTGATCTATGTCATCACAAGTTTTTTACACATTTGGTCCTACTCTCTCAAATATGCTTTTTCAATAGTTTATGTTAACAAAATTGGGATATTCTTGGCTGAGTCATGGAATAAATGTGTCTATACACCTATTATATATTTTTCTTCATGCTAATTAACTTCCATTGGGCATGGTGATTTGTCATTTTCATTCTATTGGCCTCTTCTCTTCCCTGGTTGGTTGTCATGAAATGACACGGATCCTAGTTGATCAATAGTGATATGGGCTCTCTCATTGTTTCAACATATGAAATATGTGATCCCTTAGATTTACTTGTGAATCCTTTTGTTTGAACACTAATGGTTAACTCACTATCTTGAAGGTGATATTCATTAAACTATCATTTCACTTGGACATTTCCTTTGGGCACCCTTCTTAAATAATTCACATGGGTACTTTCCCTAAATGAATTCCCATAGACATTTTCATCAGAAATTTTCCCAAAAATATTTCCTACACATTCTCTTCCCTTTGAATGGTCCTTGTCTTTTAGGGCCTTTGAAGTATGGCTTGTCTAAAGGATTGTTGTAGACAAAAAGTTTGCAACAATTCCTTTGGACTTTTTGCAAAGGTCACATCCTTTTGGAATGATCCCTTCGAGCTGGGAAAGTATCCCTTCAGAAAAGTTCTAAAGGGCACTTTGGAGGGAAATTTTCCATTTAAAAAAATTTTAAGGACACTTTGGAGGGAAAGTGTCCATTCAAAAACAATTTGAAGGGCACTTTGAAGAGAGAAAACATCCCTTCAGAAAAGTTTTGAAAGGCACTTTGGAGGGAAAGTGTCCCTTTGGAAAAGTTCTGAAGGGCACTTTGGAGGGAAAGTGTCCCTTCAAAAAAAATTTGAAGGACACTTTGGAGGGAAAGTGTCCCTTTGGTAAAGTTTTGAAGGGCACTTTAGAGAGAAAGTGTCCCTTTGAAAAAGTTCTGGAGGGCACTTTGAAGAGAGAAAGTGTCCCTTCGAAAAAATTTTGAAGAGAAATTTAGAGGGAAAGTGTCCCTTCAAAAAAGTTTCAAAGGGCACTTTAGAGGAAATTGTCTCTTTTAAAAAGTTCCAAATGACACCTTAAAGGGAAAGTCTCCCTTTGAAAAAGTTTTGAAGGGCACTTTGCAAGGAAAGTGTAATTTGAAGAGAGAAAGTGTCCCTTTAGAAAAGTTCAGAAGGGGACTTTGATGGAAAGTTTCACTTCAAAATAGTTTTAAAGGGCACTTTGGAGGGAAAGTGTACCTTCAAAAAAAATTTGAAGGGCACTTTGGAGGGAAAGTGTCCCTTTGGAAAAGTTCCAAAGGGCACTTTGAAGAGAGGAAGACCCTTTGAAAAACTCATAGGTACCCTTCGAAAAGATTATTTCTAAAAAAAACTATGAAACAATTCTTTTAAAAAATTTACGAAGGACAATCTTTCATGAAAATACAAAGGAAGAATTCTTTTGAGATTTTTGTCTGAGATAAAAAGGTTAAAATAATTCTTTCAAGGAAGATGAGGAGACCATTATTTTGAACTTTTTGTCTAAGACAAAAGTCTAAGACAAAAAACCCAAAATAATTCAAACTTTAGTCACAAGATTGAAAAGACACTTTGAAAATGCCAAACAAAAGCTCCAAAGAAAAGAAAACAAAATAACTGGTCTTTTACAAGTGAGATAAAATAGACAAGTCAATGTTGAACTTAGCCAAAGGAAGCTATAAAATAAGGTATGAAATTTGACTAACAGGTATCTTGAAGTATGATTTCCACATCTTAATAGCTCCCACTTTCATATAGGAGCATTATCACATTCATTCCCTCTTTGGGAAATAGCTAGGGATTTTAATTCCACTTTTAGGTGCATGGATTATACATGTGATTCCAACACCTAGTCATACTCCTCCCATGTCCATCTTTCTTGGATCAATAATGTCAGTTCGTATTTAGTCATGAGATACTAATGGTCATGTTAGATAGCTTGAAGTCATTCTTATGCCATGGTTGTAAGGGTAGATTCTAAGAGAGGTGCATCTGATTTCATGACTTCTTGAGGCCAAATTTCTAAGAGTGGAGAGATATATGAAGATGGAATGAGAATTTTATAACCCTACTTGAAAAGTTCAAACAATTCATTTCCTAATGATACAAGTTCTTAGATTGGCTTGCTTGGAGATCTGAATCATTCTTGCTTATTGGGGCTACTTCTCTCAACCTAAAATGAATCACCTTCAAGTAAAACATAACTTGAATTGGTGATATTAAACAAGGCCATTAATTGGTTCTCACCAAGCTCAAGTGTGATTGGACTTTCCTCATCATGATCATGAGGTTATAAATCATCCTTTACTATCTCTGATTGGTCATCTATTTCATCTTCAAAACCAACTTGATGATTTATCATGCTCTCAAATTCAACCTATTCTTCATCTTCATTAACTGATATACATTTGTCTTCTACCACTTCTACTAGTTCTTGTGAGCTATCATGATGAATGGAAACTATCATGTGACCAATGAATTCTTGGGAACCATTTTCTTCTCTCTCAACTAAAACCTCTTTCTCTTGTATCTCATCTTGTACTTATAGCTCATCTTCTTCATTTATCTCACAAAGGAGAGACTCCTTCTCAAGGATTGGCATAGTGGACCCTTGGAAAATCTCAAGAAGATAAGACAAATCTAAAGGTGTTGCCATGGATGCTTCATCAGATTTATTGGGCTACTCAAATTTGACAACCATCACTTCCTCTTCCTATTGAATACTTTTCCAAGTTTGAAACTTGGGTTTAGGAGCATCTTGTATTTCCCTTATTACACCCATGGGTATGAATGGAATAACCTCATATTGGGATGGAGATACTTTTACAGTTGCCACTAACTGATAAAGGAGTTGGTTTGCAAGATCAACTTGTTTAGAAAGGTAAGCCTTAAAATCAAGCACCATCTCATTGAAGATATCTCCCTACTGATCAGAAGATGAAGGACCTTGTATGATCTATTATGTGACATGGAACTCAACCTCCTTAAGACATAATTCTTCCACCTTTTGAGGTCTCTCTTGGATGTAATTCTAACTAATAAATGTTGTCAATGTTTGTGATGAACTTTAAGGGATATGATACACATTTGTTTGACATTATTGAAAGGAAAAAGGTAGTTCAATGGAGGACTAATGTGGAATGATGGAGGGAACATGTTGTTGGTTAAGGTGAACCTAATCTCTCATGGACTGTCAACTTCTCTTCAATGTCATAAACTAAACCACATGTGTCAAGGATATCACCATTGAATTTTGAATGGCCTTGTCTTATAAAAGATGTCAACTCTTCTTTAGCTTGATATAATGAAGCTCTCATGCTCTCAATCTCATGCTTAGGGATCTCATGGCCATAGTTCTTTTGTGTGTCAATGATCACCATATATTTCTCATAGCCAAACAAGGTTTGTTTAGAGCTTGATATGGATTGTATTATAACTTTGTTGAGTTAATCAAGAATGTCATGATATTTCCATGACTGATTATATTGATAAGTAGGCTATCAAAGAGGTGAATGAAGTGCATAAGGAGGGCTAGAGTAGTGTCCTTGATATTAAAAAGGGTCATAGGCTTGATAATGGCTCTCATACAATTGAAAAGTGTGAATGTATGAGATGGATAAGGATCATAATGCAATGGTAATGATTCATATGGTTATTGATAAGGAGGTATGTGAAAGGATTATACCCCATGTGCAGCCATCACTTAATACAGTGCATATGAATATCAAAGAACTTATGAAATAGAACTACTGATACCTTTGAAATGATGACCAAGATGGCTGCTTGAAGTTGTTTATGAAGAAAAAAATGATGATGTAAATGATCTAATGCTTGAATCTAGTCCCACTGATCATACTAGAACTATTAACAAACCAAGTTGTTCCCTATTAAAGAAGAGTGACCAGTTCTACCTAAAACTTGGAATAACCTTGGATTTGGCTATAGGTTTTGGGATACCTAGAGCTAGACCAAACCTCTAGATTATGAGCCTAGCTCCTTTGATGTATCAACTTTGAATATTTTTATTAAATGTATTTTATTTTGGGGTTAAAAATAGTTATAAAGATAAATTGAAAGGGAAAACCTATACTAGTGATGGTGATGCATCTAAATGATTCATCCACTCAATATTGTATTCCTAAAAACACTAATGAACCATAAATAGACTAAAATACTATCTCTAAGGCTTTTTATGTAATATTTTTTTACATGGAGTTCATGGTGAGTGACTTTAACTTGGAGGTGAAAGGAGAGAGGTCTACTTTGAGACACTTTTAATCAAGTTACACTTCAAATCTAATCACCAACCTTTACCACTTCATACAACCTATATAAGATAACTCATCAGCATATAGGTGATGTAAGGACATGTCAATGGAAGATTCAAACCACTTATACACATCTAAACAAGCATAGATACACTATAATTCAATTATAGAGAAGTTACAATAGTCTATTTTATTAATCCAAGAGGATACAAAGTTAAATCTTGGTAGAGTTTCCTCATTCCCAAGAGAGGGATATTCTACAAGGCTATAATCCCTAAATATATATAAAATTAGGAGATGAAAATAATAATTTCATGGAAGAGAGAAGAAAATGTCATCAATCTATCATTCACTCATACATTACTTTAGTTACAAATAGTCCTTAAATAAGTCTCTCAATGATTGATGCTCTTGCATTATCCCTTCAATGAGTTATTAGGCATTGAAAACAAGGTGGTGGGACATCATTAGCATATAAAAAATTCTATTTATTTTTAACATAAGACCAAATTAAGTGAATGAGTCCTTCTTCCATTAAAGTTATGTAACATGCATTAATTACAACTTTAGGATAGTTAACTCATGATAAGGATGAGTTATTCATGAATTGGTAATCAAAAATAGATTATACATGTAATTAGTATCCCAAGGATCAGTTATGCATGTGATTACTATCTCTTTAAATCATCCATTAGTTTCATATGCCATTCTTCATTTTCTCTTGTTGATCAAGTAGGTCTACTTGTCCAATTAGGCCTAGTAACCTAACTACTTGCATTTGATGGATTTGAAATCCTACATGAAACCTTAGAAACCTATGAACCAGTGAGTTATAGACATGAATAAATGCCTCAAATCATAATATAGGCCTCCTTGAACAAAAAACACTTGTAGAATTATCAAACTAGATGACTAGGTCACCTTGTCCTTCACTCCTACAAACTCGTTGATTAGAAGAGAGTTTTAGAGGCATTTATAGGCATTTTTTTAAGAATCCAATGGCTTGAGAAGGTATAACAAGTGTCAAACCTCATTCTCCAATGATTGGCATATTTTTAAACTACCTTATATGTCTATTTATAATCTTTTTCCCCAAAAAAATATTTTATGATAGGTTCGTATAGTTCCATACAACACACTACCATGGTCAGGACCCCATCTAAGTGTAATTAATGATTCAATTTTTTCTATGGAAATTCATGGGTGTTTGGATGCAATAATATCCATTTTTCTCAAAACGAGTCTATAGTAGGGTCTAGGGAGGGTTTTGGAGGTCCACCATCTTAACAATGGTTCATAAATTACAAACCTCCTAACTATCACTTCTTACTATATATTTTTAGTTCATAAACCCCTTAAATTTTATTGAGAATCTTGGGTTTCCATGTAAAAGGCGTGTCAAAATACATATGTAGATAAGTTGACCATGAGCTCCCTACATGCATTCTTGGCCTAATTATAGTCTTAGAAATGATTCATAAACCTCATCCCCTCAATCAACCTCAACATGGATTTCAAATTTGCTAGGGTATCTAACTCTTTATAAGATCATTTGACTCAAGTCTTCTTTTGATGAGAGATCCAAGCTCTTGATTAGGTAGCTCAAATTGACTGTTAAGGGCTGAGTGGTTCAAGTTAATTCTTGAGACACAAATGACCCTCTTGTTGATTTTACCTACTTTAAATAAACTTTATAAATCCTATATCATCCCTTTAAACCTTATCACGGTGTTATTTTCCTTAGGAAATTCTGAAAATGTCTTCATGGTGGTGTGAGCCTTCTAGGCTTCAAGACTATTTCTTATGCCTAAAAGGCCTTTATTGAGTTTTAGGGGTCTAAGGTGATATATATACAAGTTATGGGTACAAAAAAATAATGAAACCCTTCTTTTATACCTACTCTCAACCTCTATTCTAATCTTCAAATGCTCAAAATTCAACTCTGCTCTTCTCTTCAAGTGGTTGCTTGTAGGTTAGCATTATTAAGATTGTGTGTTTAGCAAGATAGATGTATGCATGTTTATTGATTATTAAAATATAAGTTTGATATATTTTATATTTATAAATCACACTTTCAATGTAAACCAAACTCTTAGTTCCAAACTATCTTTCAATTCTTTCCCTACATACTTCATACAGTCAACTTAGGGTTTAAGATTTACTAGGCCTGAGTAGCCCCAAGATTGATTTTATTGTTTTAAAACCTCAAAATAATATTTAAAACACAATATTCATCCCTATCATTTATATATTATCTTTTCTCAACCTTTTAACAACCTAAATCTATGCATATAACCCCAAACTCTATGTTTAGGCCTATTTTAGGTCGTTACTCTTAACTAACCCTCAAGGGCATGCTATATTGAAGTCTAACTATTGTATAATTAGAATTAATATTATAATATTTATATAAATATTCTATTTCCACAAATTTTTTATGAATTCTTAGCTCCTAACCTGCCTTTAAACCTTCAATTTAATCACTTGATCTCCAATAATTGTCAACAAACTAGGAGAGATTTTTGAAAGAACAATGAGTGTTTACACTATTAATATGACCCTTGAGATAACATAAGAATATTTACCCACTCAAAATAATTAATTTTACCAATTTTTAAGTCTTAATTACACCTGAAGAGGCTTCAAAACCTAAAAGTCTCTCAAAATACCTATGGCATTGACTGTGTCTGTAGATGCATCTTAGTTGAGTTTTTAAGGTCTTTAAGCTTATCATCATTACATATTAACCTATATAAACCCTTGGAAAATTTTGGAGAGTCTTAATATATGTTTTAAACCTCTCTCACTCACCTTTGTCTCTGTCTTTACTAGGTTCATCACCAACTATTGGCCTAATTACCTGTAAGTGTTTTCATTAGAGTTAGGACCATGTTCCTAGGCTAGAAACCTCCATGTCAAATTCCTTTACTGACCTTATTCAATAGGTAAAATTCTCAAAAAAATTGGTATCCTTCATTTATATTCATAATAGTGAGGTATATCTCTCATTTCATCTCTTATTCTCAACTCAAAACTCTACCTTCACTTGAGATCTTGACTGAGTTCTTTGACTTTGAATGGAGGGAATGAGTATGGTTAGGATCTTGAGTAGGTACACTAAAATATTCCTCACCACTCACTAACTCATGTAAGTGATATATATTCATAAATTACCCTTATATATATAAATTAAACAACTTCTATCTTGAGAACCCTATACCTCTCTCCTATCTCATGACTTGGTTATAGGTGTGCATTTAGGCCACTGAACAGACTGTTGGTATTATTGGGAAGTTTATTTCCATGATGCACAATGGTAAAAATACCTATTTTATTCCATGTTGATTCATTTTTATTGAAGTATCATTAATATTACCACAATATTGGTATAATGGAGAAGAAACAAGGAACAAAAGTTAACTTAAATTTTACAAAATTACCTTAAAAATTGCTAATAAGGAGAATTTTCAAGTTGTTTGTCTCCATATCTTGATTCTCCTTACTATATTACACTAGGAACATATTGGTTTTATTTATTTTCTTTAATATTCATTTCCCTAGTTTCATTTTACTTGCATTTAGATGACTGCCATGGTGTATTAAAGACCTTTTTCACCTATTGGTGAGGCCTTGACAGTTGTAAGTGTTGATTAGGAAACTTGGAATAGGCCTAGTCATGATATTGAGAAGATTCTTGATATAATTTAGTGTCATCTTGGATTTATCTATGTATCCATCAAATTAATCCTCTTCACAACCTCTCAAACCCCATTCTTTACAATCTCAATGGAATTCTTCATATGGCAACCCTCTAGTCCTTGTCTTGTATGGTCTGCGATAATCCTTAGTTCTTATTGGCCTAATGAGATTTCATAGTCATCTTGACTTGACTTTAGTTGATAGAGAAGGATTAAAAATGAGTTAAGTCAATAACCCTAACTTGGCTTGAGTTTATTCAATATACATTTGTTCAATAGAACCTCCAAACCTCTTGAAACTCATATTAGTATATTTGGGTTGTAGGTGGTTGTAGATGAAGATCTCACAATGAGCCTTACATTGAGTTGTTTTTATTTAAATTTAACACATCACAAATTTTCAACTCAATTCAAACCTATTATGCACTCTTTCAATATTTCACATATATTAATATAATCATCATGCCACCTTAACTTACCTTCAAGCTACTGCATGGACTAGTACAGACAATGCCTCTTCTTAAGAGTTTGTGCATCAAGGATGGAGTATTTAGCCCATTTGAAATACTTGTCTGATTATAGAGTGTAATGAAAATAATATTAATGTATGGAGAAGTGTAATAAATCCTTTTTAGAGTTTTGAGCACTCTCAAACTTCTCTTTAATCCATATAAGTTTGTATTTGAAGGAAAAAACAAGCTCTCATTACAAAAATATACATTCAACTGGCACCTTGGACCTTTCATTGCTTCAACATGTTCAATATGATCTCAATATCCTCACACATGTGGGATGAAGTTGAATAATTTCATGTAAAGGTGGTCCATAATTTTGACAAGCTCCATAACTTCCATTCTTTTGTCACCATGCTCAAGAGAGAAGAAAACTCAGAAAACTAGTTGCCTACTTGAATGAAGGAGCCATTATGAGTGCCTTAACTTGTAGAGTATTTTTCATAAATTAGAGAGAGATAAACTAAGAACCAAGCTCCAAATATGTAATCTCTCTAATACCCCTTCCTCTACCCAAAATTTAAGATCTTGATATTCTCTCTCATGGTCATACCATCTAAAACCTGAAGGGATCTCTTGAGCTACAAAAAAACTAGGTGGTGTTTGAGGATCAATTTTGCATATGTATGATATCCTTTTGCCATGAATATTATCTAAAACACCTATCATGCAACCTTATTCAAATGTACAAATCCATACATCTACATGAAAACATATGAAAATACCCTTTCTCTTGTATTTTATTCGTACTTCAAGCTTTAAACTACCAATTCAGGGCAACATTATGAATAGTATGAGTCAAAAATCATATTAAAATAAATAAAAAGTCTTTTGAGATCAAAATGTTGGCATGTTTGACACATGGGAGCTCTTTGGAGAGCAAAATTACTCTTTAGACTTGAAGATGAGATATTTCCAAAGCATGAAACATTTGACTTAAAGAAATTAATGACTATGAAGGTGATCAAAGGTATTATGAATGATTTAGGGTCCTTTTGACTCAAAATTTATCATTTAAAGAATCAAAACCTCTCTTTTAGGCAATATACATAGCTTCATAAGGAGAATTGTCAATGAGTATGATGAAGAATACCTTATAGCATTCCTAAAAGGCTTAAATGAGGCTTTTATATGTCTACAACACACCTTTAAATCTTATAGTTTGTTTCATACTTCAATAAACTAGATATACTAAAGAAACTCATAGTGAATTATTAGCTACCACCTCTCATACATATCCATCAAGGCACTTTAGATCACAAAACCACTTGAATTATTTGTTAAGGATGTTTAAGCATTCTCAAACATCATAATTACACTTGACACCAATTGAAATGAGACATGACAATGACAAGATTGATACCTACTCCCTTTAAAATATATTCAATGATATCAAGATGATCAATCACATCAATTAAGGACACAATAAAAAAAGGACATGAAAATTTTTTAGTTGTAGGGGTTGGCATTTGGTTTTGGCAGGCCAAATTTCCAACACTTTCCTTGCTCTTTGTTCAAATTTGTTCAAGTTTCAACTTTTAAAATTTTAAAATATGAATAGTAAATACTTTCAGTGGTATTATTGTAGGTTTTTCATTAATAAATCTTGAAAAATCAAGCTTCACATCAAAATACAAGTTATGTATACACACTTAGGTTTTCATCTACTTTGCTTTAGTAATTTCACTTCACTGCATCACTAGATAAAGGGGGAGAATGTATACATTTGAATTTAATCATTAAGTGCTTGTAAATGTATAATCTTGGCATCCTTACCTTATTTGGTCTATTCCTCAATCTATTAAATTGAAATCTTTATGAGAGCCTTCATTATTACATTTATTATCTTATAATTTCTAGAAACATTATTCAGGCATCCTTATTCTACTTACAAGTTCTTATCAACCAAATTATAATTATCTTTTTCCTTCAGGGATCATCATTATGTAAACATGGCCACATCTCAAATTTTTCCACTAGTATGGCCTTCTCCCCCACACAACAATAGTACCTTTTCAAATTGTAAACATTTCATATTGTCCCTCTCATGTTTTTACCAAGATTTATTAATGGAAATATTCTAAATACTCCTCTATATAAGGTCATCAAGGGGTTTCTTCCTAGTTAAATTTTCTTTTCAAGATAATTATATAAAGGTTATTTCTAAAGGTTCATGGCTCATGGGTAAGGTAAGCATAGCAATCCAGAGTTGGAAGGCTAGGTCAAATCTCAATGGCACTGCCATAGATAATGTTCCAATGTGGCTCCTTCTTTCTAAACTCCCCTTGGAATATTGGCACCTGGAGGTTATCATAAGTATCACCAGGGCTCTTGGGTAACCCATTAACATCAACCAAATTACTCTCTCTCATCAAATAATGGTTTCAACTCATGTGCATGTTTTTATTCTTAAGAATTAGCCCCTACTATATAAGATCAATATTAAGTCAAAATATGCTGAATGTATGTAGATCATCATGTATGATAACAATGCAATCATCTACCTGCATTGCAATGTTCTAAGCCATATGTGAGGGACTATCCCAAGAAATTTCAAGACTCTACCACCCCCATGCACATGTAGACTAGGAAGGTGGCACCAAGGAAGGATCAATAAGTAAAACATTCTCTCATAATTGGTTCTCCTAGAGATTCTCCAAGTGTTCCACTATCTGGTGGCTTGAAAGGCATTCCTTGTAATAACTCCTTTGTTCTTGATTTATTTATTGACTTGATATCCCTAAGTGAGAAGGTCCCCCTGGGATGACTCTCCCTAGACCCCCTACCCCTTCCCCCTCCCCATCTCATTTTCCCCTATCTTTCCCCCTAACCTCCCCCTCTCTCTCCCCACCACTCATCCTCTTTCTCCCCCCCCATCTTCTCATCAAGATTTGGTCACCCCTCTTAAGATTATCACCCCTTCCTGAGTGGACTGGTCCTCACCTTTACCCTTGAGCCTCTCCTCTCCCCTACCAAACCTAACCCATCATCTTCTCCCCCCTAATTTTACCTCAAGCACCCCTTCCCTGACTTTTCTCCCCAGTGGTCCCTTCTACTCCCCCCTCCTCTCCCTCCTTCTCACTCTTTGGTTTTTTGTCATTCACCTAAGCCTGTCCTGGCCTCTAAGTCAACTCAAACTTTGATTTAAAAAATCCCCCTATTTGCTAGCTTAGAATGTGTCAATCTTCCCCTTCCTAAGGTTACCCTTCTTTATCCCCTTCTGAAGTCTCTAGAACACAACAAAGATTGGGGATACTATTTCAAGACTCAATCTCATCCTCAAGATTTACTCTTAGATGAAGTTTTACCACAAACTCTAAAATTAATATAGGGAGGAAAAAAGATAACATTGGATTCACCTCAAAATTAGTGGGTAGGTTACCCATAATGGTCATAAGGAATTTAAAAATGGATAAAGAGATTGCAAAGGGTTCCTAACTTACCCTTAAAATCCAATGGGATAAGAAATGAAAATCCTTTCTTGGAATGTCAGGGGTTTAAATAACCCTAAGAAATAAAGGACCCTCTATAATCTTATTATAAGAGTTAACCCTTCTATTCTTATCATCCAAGAAATTAAATATTTTGAATCTGTTCTAAGATCTTGTGCTATGAAAATTTGGAGAAATGCCCATGTTTTAGCTTCAAACTCTAAAGGTGCCTCTAGGGGCCTAGCAATTTTTGGAACCCAGAGAACCTTGGAAAATACCTTTTGTGGAAGATAAATGACTAGATTTTTGTCATTTTTAGGGATTTAGATAGCAATGACAAATGGATCTTATCCAATGTCCATGCCCCAAATGCTAAATCCATTAGAAATAATTTATGGGAAAACCTGGTGATCTTCTAAAGGACCTAAGATATTTGGAATTGGATTGTTGTAGGGACTTCAATACCCCCTTTACTCTAGGGGATAAAAAAGGGGGCATACAGAGTTCACTAAAAGTATGATGTAATTTAATGATTTCATTGCTAATGTAGGACTAGTGGATATGGATCTAAATGGTAACCCATTCATGTGGTCCAACAAAATAATGGGTGAAAATTTGATCTAGGTCCAGCTCAATAGGGTACTGATTTCCTTAAACTTGGATATCCACTTCTCCATCAAGCTCTCTTCCCTCCCCAAAATTAGGTCTAATCACAACCCCTTGATTTTTAAAGGGGATAAAATTTTGAAACCCAAATTTAGTTCCGTCAAATTTGAAATCATGTGGCTCCATCATCCTAATCTTATGGAATCCTTAAGGGAGTTATGGAAAGAACCATTTATATAATTTGACATGTTTATTCTAACCAAGAAACTAAGCTTCCTCAAAATGAAGTTGAATATTTAGAATAAAGAGATATTTGGTGACATCTTCCTATAAAATACGGTATTAGAGGCAAAACTATCAGATATTGAAGACTTATATGTAATTAATGGTAAAAAAGAACAAATTCATTTCAAGTGAAAATAAACTTTGTGTCAATTACACAACCTTGAAGCAAGAGAAGAATCTTATTGGAGACAAAAGTCCAGGTGCACCTAGCTAAAGGAGGGGGTCAGGAATACCAAGTTTTTCCATCATTTAGCAATGAGACACAAGAACATTAATAGAATATTTCAATTACAAATGGAAAATGGGTTTATTAACAGAGATGATGAGGAGATCTCCCACCATATAATCAATTTCTTTAAAAACCTCCTCATAGAAGAAGGTTACCCAGATGAACATATAGTGGCTACCACATTGAATAACTTTGATAAAGTCATCTCTGACATTGATAATGTCTCCCTCACTAATGTCCCTTCTAAAGAGGAGATAAAAAGTGTGGTCTTTGTGATGTAAGGATTCAAATCCATAAGACCTAACAATCTCCCCCCATTTTTATTCCAAAAATTTTGGGATATCATTCATATGAGGTCAAAGTAGCTGCTAGATAATTCTTCTAATCCAAAACCATCCTCAGATAAATCAATAACACTTTTTTAGTGTTGATCCCTAAAAAATAGGGTGAAAACAATGTACAATACTTCCACCCTATCAACCTTTGTAATACCACATACAAAATTTGATCCTCAAATTTGGTAAAGTAAATGCAACCTCTCTTAGATAAGGTTATTGGGGAGTAATAAGGTACTTTCATGACTAGCAAGCAAATAATGAATGGTATCATCCCGGTTCATCAAACATTCACCCCATCTCTATATCCTCAAGGTAGGGAATGTTCCTTAAGTTGGACATTATGAAATAATACAATCAGGTCTCTTGGCACTTCCTTATGTTGATTCTGGAAAGGCTAGGATTTAATCAAGACACTAGGAAGATCATCTCAAAATGCATATCCATTCCTAAATTTTTTGTTATTATAAATTGAATTCCAAAAAGATTCTTCCCTGCTTCCATACCTACTCTTTCCATACCTCTTCATCATTATACCAAAAATGTTAAGAAGGATTCTACTGAAAGCCCACACTTAGGGACTAATAAAAAGAATTTTATTAACACTTAATATAGAACCTATCATGCATGAAAAAATTGTAGATGATACCTTTATCCTAGAGGAAGCCAAATGCCTAAAACTTATCCTAAAAAATTATGAGGTTGTTTTGAACTAATGCATCAATTTTCAAAAGAGTTATTTATTTTTCATTAACACTCCTCTCATTCATTAGAAAAGAATTGCTATAACTTCAAATTATCAGGTGGGAAAACTTGTGGCAAGTCATTTGGACATTTTGCTTTTTGAAGGAAAAATGGATTTTGAGTAATGGAACCCCCTCATTGATTTAATAAAAATGAAGCTTGTAGGATGGAAAGGATACCTTTTGACATATGTAGGGAATTACCTATTGCTCAAAGCCTTGATACAGAGCATTCCCATCTACCAAATGTTTGTTTTTAGAATACCCTCCAAGATGGATGCTAAAATTTAACAAACTCAAAAAAAAATTATGAAGAGGCACTGAAGATAGATTTAGGTACAACCTCATCTCATGGGAAAAATCTTATCTTCCTGAAGCAAATGGAGGACTAGGCCTTAGAAGCATAAAATCTATTAACAGGGCCTTGCTAGCAAAAATGGGTTGGAGACTCATGAAGGAAGACATTGAATAGGCAAGAATAGTTAAATACAAATACCTATAAGGGCCATAAGTAGATGACTTCTTAGTGGAAGAAAGTCATGAGGATGGATTCATATTTTGGAAGGGCATCACCAACTGTTAGGACCTTCTAACAAAAGGCATCAAATGGAAAATTTGAAATAGAGAGAAAATTAATTTCTAGTAAGATGCTTGATTTTCCTCTACCCCCATGTCCTCACAATAGACTTGGGATAACTATTATAGGGACTTCAAGCAAAAATGAGGTTCAAAAATCAAATAATACTAGGTGGTGAGTGAAGGATCAAAAAGCTATAAAATACTACCCATTAAAGGGCACATAGTTAAAGAGGTTTAGGTAATATAGACTCTCAATTCCTTTATTAGTCAGATCCACATTCTTGCATTTTTGAAGGAAGATCATTTTATATGGGCTACAAAAGATAGTGGCTTGTACTCAGTGTCCTATGGACATGCCACTAATATTAACCTAGAAATTTTTTTGAATTTTTGGAAAGACCTATGGATAAAGAATCTAATTCCCAAAGTTAAATTTTTCTTTTGGCTAGTAGCTCAGGATAAAATCTTGACAGTGGATAAAGTGGCTAAAAAAGGATTGATCATCCCCAATAAATGCCCATCATGCAAAAATATGGAGGACTTGATCTACCACATATTTCTAAATTGCCCCTTTGGTTTGACATTATTTAACTAGATGCTGAATAAATTCAACCTCATTTGGGTGAAACCAAACAATGTGCTTGATCTCATAAATCAATGGAAACCATCCTAGAATCTCCTATCCTTGGAGCTCTTGTGGTAATTATCTCTTCCACACTAGTTCTGGTGTATGTGGAAAGCCTATGATGATAACCTTTTCTCAAAAAAAATGCACCAGCCTAAAGGGGCCTTTGTCCATCTCTAATAGGCTATCACAAAAAATTAGAAAGTTTTTCCTCCCATGGATAAAAACCCTGGACCTACTTCAATAAATAGATCTTCAGCAACTAGGATGTGGTTTAGAAACTAAGTTCCACCTCAAAAGCACTTGTCCACAGACATATAAAATAGAAGGCTCTACCTAAAGGATGGGCTAAATTAAACTTTGATGGTGGTTATAAATGGAACTCAAGACCTCCAAGTTGGGGAGGAGTCATAAGGAACTCAAAAAGAGAGTTGATTGTTGCATATGTAGGGCCTTTAGGAACTCAAACAAACCATCTTATCAAAGTGAAGGTGGCTTATTGGGATATCCAACTATCCTTTAGAATTAAATTAGAAATAATCATCATGGAAGGTGACTCCTTAAACATTCTAAATGCCAGAGATGGAAAAATAACCCCATCTCACACTATAAAAGATATCATGAACAACGTAAAGCTACATTTGAGGAACATGGCACAAGTCCAAATTGTGAACACATACTATGAAGGCAATAGGGTGGTGGATCTACTTGCTAACATAGGAGTAGAACTTCACCTTTTAACCAGTTGGCATGAAGGAATCCACATCCCCAATAATATCTAATTGGCCATACATAATGAAAGTACAGTAGTCTAGGTGGGTTATCAAGGCAACACATGTGAACATCTCTTATCAAGATATGGGTTTTAAAAATTATGAACTGCCATTATGAAAGAGTGAGGTGGATTAAATACTTAAAGATGAAGATATCTTGTATCCCAAGTCTATTTCAAATTTTTCAAACCAATCTATTACAAAACCTCCTAATCATTTATCTCAGGTCTACTAGTACAATGTTAATGGGGGGAGATAGAAAGTGATTAGATCCTATCTCATGTATTGAGGTGCATAGACAAAATAAATTCTTGAAAAAGTTACGATGGGGGATCTCATGAAACTATTGTTATGTATTATAGATCATGATGTTGATGTTGCTAAGGACTTCATCGTTGGATGGAATAAGTGTATGGTAGTGATGTGGGGAATTATTACTAAAGTCATAGAGGAATTCATAAGCAAGGCCATGAGCATGACATGTGAAGGGGTGAATTCTTATAAATACCAAACTAAAAATAAATAAATCCTCTATCGCTTCTTTCATATGAATGAGTTTATGAAAATAGATAAGAAGGGTTTCCCCTGAGTGGATCTCCTATGGTAATAGCCAAAGGTATGCCTCCAGTTCATGAGATAACTAACTCTAGAGCATATGTATACCATAATTTTATCCCGCCAATTTTTTTTATTAAATTATTTCTAGGGTTATAATATTAGCCTATTATTTTACCTATTAAAGTCATTAGAATGCATAGTCCTTGCCCACCAAGTTAATGAATCAAACACCATTTTGCATCAAGGGCTTATACTATTTTTGGTTAAACATGGTCAAATTTTTCAAGGGAGGGAGGTCCTCCTATGGGATTCCTCTACTTAGGAGGAATATCTAGAAGAGGACCCCACCTCAAGATCCTATCACCCATCTACTAGTACCCCCAAGCTCCCCTGTCTAAAACCTCTGTTGAAGACCTTTCACTAAATTTACTTTTCCCAAACCCAAATTAGTCTTTCTAGATAAGGTAACCTCTATGGAGGCCAATGAGAAGGGAAAATTCCTTATGTCTGATGAATTAAAAAACAATAAGGATCAGCTTGATAGTTTTAACAATAGGTTGGAGGAAGTTGGATTAAACTTGGCTAGCCTTATCTAAGAATTGAATGCCTTACATAGGCATGTAGACTTGACTATTCAGTATTTTTCCCATTCCATCAAGATAAATCATACCCCTATTAATCAGCTACTAAAGGTTATGGAGACCCTCCCACTTGATATCCCCAATTTTATCCCTTCAAGAAAACCCCTCTGTGGGTACAAGGATAGAAAAGGCCATGTATGATCCTCCTAGGAAAAGGTGCTAAAGGATCTAGAAATAAGATGAGGGCCAATGTTTCTATGAACAACTAAGGAGTACCTGAGAAGATATATGAGGATAAGTAAACACCATAGGGCCCCCCTCTTGATCTACTTTTATGTTATTTTATTTCACTATCTATGATACTTTATAGCTAATGTTTTGATGTTTCTATTGTTTGGCCTTGGTGGCCTAGTACTTTTTGGTTCAACACTTTTATGATTTATGTATCCTTGTAAAACTAGGTTGTTTACCTGATCAAATTTAAAAAGAGATCATCAAGGTAATTCAATACACATCTAACAATACTTGGAAACTTTACTATACATTAAGTAAAAGGGCATTAATCTTTCCAATTCTAATTCTGGTTTATCATAAGTTATAAGCCAAGTTTAAAGCCATTTTATTGTAAGTCAATGGCATTCATTATAATCATTAAATATAATTTACTAATTACATCCATATATAAAATATCAAGATTCACACACTCACACTATGAGGGATAACTATATTATTTTGAGGCCCTTTTGGGATATGTAAGCATCACTTAGATTATTTAGGGTTTTATGAGGATAGCTCAATTATTCCCTTACTTGATTCCTTACTTTTATCATTTTATATCTATTTGGTTTGTGTATAAACTAAGGTTTTGTTGTATTAGGTCTTCCACATGTATAATTATCTCCCAAAGTCAATCAACAAACCATCTCTAATATTTATAAGTGCCCATATAGGAATATCAATCATACAATCAACCAAGACACAACCATAATCAGCATATAAGGATGTAGTGTGCCCTATTCACCTAGTGTGACCTTATCTAAATACATCACAAAATATTTTTTTCAACTAAAAAATTATTCGTGTCTTTCCATTCAATTTTACATCAATGTTCTTCTTTCACAGTCATCATAAATTAGATCCAAACTAGGTTTATGAATTTCATTATTTATTACTATTTATAGCTAATTTCAAATTATATATTTCATGTTTAGGTTTTTGTATATTTTTTAATATAAATCAATGTTTCAATAGTTTAATGGTTTATTTCATTTCATTGGTAAATAAAAATAACCATTAAACACCAAGACACTTTCTTGGTACAATAAGGAGATGGGTCTAGTTACATGAAGTTGTTAAAGGATGAATGTGTGCTCTCTTATTCAAAGTGTTAAAAAATCAAGAGATTATTTAAAATGTCTCAAATTTTCATGGATTTGTGTAATGGTAATTGTGTTGCATGCTTTTTGTAAATGCTATTTCCTTTGGATGTTCCACAAGTTTATTTCACAAGAATAGATGGTTGCAAATACATTCATGGAGACTACCTATGACATTTGTGCAAGGTTTTAAGTATGAGGGAATGATGTTAGATTTTTATAGGTCATTATACATAATTTCATTACACTAAAAAAAAATTTACAAAGTATTTCTCAATGGCTAAGTCATAATAAGATGTTGTGAGGAGCTATGCAAAATGTAAAATAATGAAACATATATACACTTGTGTAATTATATCTATCAAAATAAAGAACTTCTAGCCAACATCTTGGTGGCACTTTGACATAGATTTATTAAAGATTACACTGTTATCACTTGGCTCAATAGTTGATGAATGCATATGCATTTGTGATGCAAACTTTATAAATTAAAGTGCCACATATATGCATGGTTATTATAAGGAATGATATGCGTAAAAAAGGTTGTTAAATGTTAAAAACACATGGTCAAGTATGTGCATTTTAATATATATTAAATAGTTTTATAATCATAAATAACCTTAGGTCTTGGTTTGTAATTTTAAGACCATTTAGTTTATGTTATAATGAAGAAGGTTATTGGGTTGTGTTTTTTACCCAAAATGGTTTTTCCAGGTGAAAATCATGTGTATCCTTGTGTTTGTATTTATTTTTTTCTATGTACATATTATATATATCTTATGTATTCATTTATCATGCACGAGTATTCTCCCAACAATCACCCAATCACTTAAAATCAAATCGAGAGAAAAAATAAATTAAAATGGGACTAATTATAACTACAACTTCCATCAAAAACATTTCTCTTAGAGACATATTACCAAAATAAATGTGTTATCATCATGTGGAAGTTATCCCAAGATTTTTGGATGGAAAAAACTAATCAAATATCAAGGGAGACAAGTAATAGAAAGGAAAAATAAGATTTTATGTGAGAATAAATAGAATAATGTAGGAAAATAAGAAAATAATAAATCTAACAAGATATGATGAAATCAAGACAACCTAAAATAAAGAAACAATGTTGAGAAAGGTGGAGAAAGGAAACAAATAAATCCTCAAAAGTAAGCACTTGGAGAGCAAAGAAGGACCCAAGTGGGAGACTGGGTCATATAGTAAAATTGAGGGTAAAAAATTGATTCCCAAAATCCACATGCTACACATAGAAAGAGTGAGACAAATAAATAGATAAAGGGAAAAATCATGTCAACAATAAGAGAGAAGTAAACCATATGCAAGTAATAGAGAAGATTCAATGTCAAACACAATCAATTAATTAAACAAAATTTTAAAATTATTCAATCATAATCAAGTGAATCATTATCATATACTATATAAATTGAAGCATATTTATCATTAAAATTCAAATCAAGATGATGAGGTACCCATAAATCTAAGAAAAATACCACATATTCATCATTGTCTCTATCAAAAGATGGAAGGTTGGGTCAAGCCTTAGTAGCATAGCCATGGATGATGTTCTAATATGGGTCATCCTTCCTAAACTCCCTTTGAAATATTGGCATCCAAAGGCCATCAATAGGATTACAAAGGACCTAGACCAACATATCAAAATTGATCCAATTACTCTCTCCCACTAGAGGTTGGTTGTTGCCCATTTCCATGTTTTTCTACCGACTAACAAGCCCCTACTTCATGAGATCAAAATCAAGTCAAAGTATGGAATTTATATTCATAACATCATTTACAAAAATAATGCTATCATTTTCCCTTGGTATGATGTTTCAAGTCATATTCTTCATGATTGTCCAAAAAGAGGTGAAGACTCAACAACTTTCTCTCAATAAAGGACCAATAGATATGATCCAAAGTTGGATGTACAGCTTGAACGACCTCTCAAGATTGGTTCCCCTTGAACCCCCCCCATGTGTTTCTCCATCCAACAACCTCAAAAAGGCTTATGTGGTCTTTTCTAAAAAAAACTAGTAAAGAGGCACCAAAGATGGATTCAAGACCAGAACACCCTCTCAAGATTGGTTCCCCCTATGCCCCACTGAGAGATTCTCCTTCTGACAGCTTCAAAGGTACCCATTATTCTAACCCTTTCACTCCTCTTCTTTCACTTGTTGCTTTAAAATACTTGTATGAGTCAGATTTCCTAGTGGTGCCCCTCCTTGGCCCCCTCCTCAACCTTTCCCCTCCCATTCCCCTACCCCCTTGTCCCCATGCCTACCCTAGAGCCCCCCTCACCCCACATTCCTCATCTTCTTCTCTTCCCCCCTGCCTACTTCCTTATCCCCTGTCCTGAGCTCTAACCTATTCACTTTTGCCTTCATCTCCCCCCAATAATCCCCTTCCCCCCACCCTTCCCTCTATGTTTTATGCCTTTTCCATTTCTCATTCCCCCCTTCCTCTATAGCTCCTACCTCCCCTCATATTTTTTAGATTCTACCCAAGCCCTCACATGGAATATCCCTCTTTTTTTTGCCTAGACAACTCCCTCCCCTCCCTCTAAGACCCCCCCTCTCCCCATTTTCAAAATCCTTAGAGCTTGGAAAAGATGGGGGGCAATTCTCTGAATCTCTCTAACCCTTCTAATATTTATCCCTATATGATGCATTTTTAACTTGATCAAAAAAAAAAAAGAGGTTGGAAAAAGGCCAATATTGGCATTACTCCTAAACCTATGGGTACATCCGCAAGAATGGTCATAAGAAACATAGAAACTGCAAAAGAGATTGCTAAAGGCTCTCAGCAAACTCTTAAGGTCCAATGTGATAAAAATGAAAGTTCTCTCATGGAATGTAATGGGTCTAAATAACCCTAGGAAACAAAGGACCCTTTCCAATACTATAAAAAGAGTCAATCCTTTTATCCTTCTCATTCAATAAACAAAAATGTCTAACTCCATCATTAAAGCTAGCATGGGAAACATCTATAATAACACCCAATCCCTCTCCTCAAAGTCTATAGGTGCCTCGGGTGGCTTGGCAGTCTTCTAGAACCCATATGTCCTAGGAGGAGACCTTCTATGGAAATCCAACAGCTAGCTTTTAGTTTTGTTTACATATCTTGACAATAAAGACAAATGGATATTAACAAACATCTAAGCCCCAAATTCTAAACCTACCAAGAATATTCTATGGAGAGCCTTATTATAATTTTGAAGGACCTGTATAAATTAGAATTAGATTATTGCTAAAGACTTCAATACCGCACTCAATCCTGAGAAAAAAAAGGTGGCCTTATTAACCTCATGGATAATATGCTAGAGTTTAATGAATTCATTGCTAATGCAGGCCTTGTAGACATGAATCTTAATGGTATTCCATTTACGTGGTCTAACAAAAAATTGGGAGAGAATTTAATTCATGTCTACATGGATAGATTTCTAATTTCATTAAATTGAGACATACATTTTTCCAATAGGATCTCTTCTTTGCCAAGGATAGGGTCTGATCACATTCCCTTGGTGTTTAAAGCTAATATGATCTTAAAACCCAAATTCATCCCCTTTGGATTTGAAAATATGTAGCTTCACCACCCCAAACTCATAGATTCCCTGAAATATTGGTGGAAAGAACCCATCTCAGGTTCTGTCATGTTTATCCTCATGAAAAAACTAAACTTTCTTAAAGCCAAGCTAAAAATTTGGAATAAGGAAGTATTCAAGGATATTTTCTTATATAAAAAGGATCTTGAAGTAGAACTTTCAAAAATTAAAGAGCTTTGTACCTCATGTAATTATAATGAGCTTACAGCCTTAAAGGAGAAAAACCTCTTGTGTTATTTTCATAACTTAGAAGAAAAAGAGGAGGCTTTATAGAAATGAAAATCTAGATGCTTATGGCTAAAGGAGGGTGACAAGAACACAATAAATTTCACCATTATGCCTCAAGGCATAGAAATATCAATAGGATTTCCCAACTACAAAAGAAAGATGGAACCATCAACAGAGATGATGATATCTCCCACCATACTATAAATTTATTTAGGAACCTTCTCTTGGATGAAGGAGTACCTAATGACTCTCTTGTCTCTTCTACCCTCACTAATTTTGATAAAGTCTTCCTATCTATTGACAATTATTCCCTCACCAAGGTTCCCTTGAATGAGTAAATAAAAAAAATTGTCTTCTCTATAGAAGGATTTAAGGCACCGGGACCTAATGTATTCCCACCTTTCTTTTTCCAAAAATTTTGGAACATTATCCACTTGGAGGTTGAAGATGTTGTTAGAGAATCTTTCCAATCTAAATCTATTCTAAAATAAATCAATAACACTTTTCTTATCCTAATCCCAAAAAAACAAGGTGCCACTAACATTCAAGACTTTCAACCCAATAACCTATACAATATCACTTATAAAATATGCTTCTCTATCTTGGTAAAATTCATGCAATATTTACTTGATAAAGTCATTGGAGAGTAATAGGGGGACTTTGTGATAGGCAGGCAAATCATGGATGGCATTATTCTGACTCATCAAGATATTCATTATATTTATAAATCCTTAAGGTAGATCATGTTACTCAATTTGGATATGTCAAAAGCTTATGATCAGGTCTCTTGGCATTTCCTTATGTAGATTTTGGAAAAGTTGGGGATAAATCAAGATACTAGAAAAATTATTTGGAACTATATCTTCACACTGAAATTTTCACTTATTTTTAAATGGTGTTCCAAAAGTCTTCTTTTCTAATTCAAGAGGACTAAGATAGGGGGATCACCTCTCTCCTTACCTCTTCATAATTTTAGCAGAAACCTTGGTAAGAAGCTTGAGGAGGGCCTACAATTAGGGACTTATTAAGGGTATCTCAGTAGCCCTTAATATAGATCCTATCACCCACCAATAGTTTGTTGATGACATTATTATCTTAGGAGATGCCTCTATTGAGGAAGAAAATGAATTCAAATGCATCATACATAACTATGAAAAGGTTTCCAATTAGTGTATTAAATTTCAAAAGAGTTCCCTATTCTTTATAAATACTCTGCCCCTTTAGCAAAAAATAATAGCCAAAATCTTACATTGTCAAGTAAGAAATCTACCAACAAGTCACTTAGGCATCCCTCTATTTGTAGTAAAAATGGACTCTAAGCTTTGTAACCTCTTAATATATCACATCCAAAGAAAACTAGCAAGTTGGAAGGGATACCTTCTCACTTAGGTAAGGAAATACCAGCTCCTCAAGGCCTCAATACATAACATTCATGTCTACCAAATATTTGTATTCATAATTTTATCTAATGTTACCTCTAAAATTGAACAAATCTAAAAAACAATTTATGGATGGGCACTAAATAAATATTTAGATACAATATTATTACTTGGGAAAAATTGTCTTCTAAATTCATTGAGGGTATGGGCCTAAGAAGCATCAAATCCATGAATAGAGCCCTATTGGAAAAATGGGTTGGAATACCTGATGAATAAAAATGGGGAGTGGGTTAGAAATATAAAGGCTAAATACCTAGAATGAATGGAAGAGGATGACTTCCTATGGGAAGAAGGCCATTCTGATGGATCCACCTTCTGGAAAGCCATAACCAGTTGGAAGGATCTCTTAAATAAATGTATCCTATGAAAAATTGGTAATGGTGAGAAAATTGACTTCTAAGAAGATGCTTGGCTATCTCCCACCCCCATCTCCACTTATGTTACTTAGATAAGGTGTTTTAGACATCTCAAGCGAAGATGGGGATCCAAATTTAAATATTACTGGGAAATAAAGGAAGAAGTAAATTGCTATAAAGTCCTCCCCAGTTATGGGATATCATTGGAAGAATCTTAGGCTATTCCTACCCTCAATATATTTCTAAGATAGGTTCACATCCCTTACTTATAGAAGTAAGATCATTTTATTTGGTAAGAAAAAACAACGACGCCTCCTCAATGGCTTCAAGGCATGCCACCGACCTTAACTTGGAAAGTGAATGTTATTTCTAGAAAAAAATTTGGGTAAAATATTTGACTCCCAAAGTTAATTTGTTTTTTTGATCTTGTATCAAAGGTGAAAATTTTGATGATGGAAAACTTGGCCAAAAGAGGTTTGTTAATCCCTACTAGGTACCCAATTTATCAAAGTGTAAAAGATTGAGTCCACCATCTCTTCTTTGAATGTCCCTTCAACTCAACACTATTAAACTAGTTGATCAATTACCTTAACCTTTCTTGGTTCAAACCAAACAATATCCTAAACCTCATTGATCAATGGAATTCCCCCTAGAATCTCCCTTCCTTTATCTTCTTTTGGCATCTTTCTCTCCCCCATTGGTTCTGATGTGTCTAGAAAATTCGTAATGATATAATCTTCCTTAACAAAAAATACCATCTAAAATGTGTCTTCTTTCACCTTTACCAGACCATTTTCGAAAACTAGAAGCCTTCCCCCAAAGATAAATAACCTACCCCTCCCTCTGTCTTATAAATTCTCAAAAACTAGGCTATTAAATAGGTGTTACATTCTCCCTCAAAATCTTTAATTCATAAGAACACTAAATGAAAGGCTCCACTAAAAAGTATGGGTGAAACTTAACTTTGATGGAACCTCCAAAGGTAACCCAAGTCCTGTAGGTAGAGGAGGAATTATAAGGAATTCAAAAATAGAGATGGTGGCTACTTATGCAGGTCCCATGGGAACCCAAACAAACCACTTAGCAGAGGTCAAGGTAGCTCTTTAGGGTTTACAATTGGCATCAAGAAAAAATAATAATAATAATAATAATAACAATAATAATAATAATAATAATAATAATAACAATAACAATAATAATAATAATGGAGGGTGACTCATTGAATATTCTAAATACCTTAGAAGGGAAAATATCCCTCTCTCACACCATCAAAGACATCATTGTTGAAGTCAAATAACTACTAAAGGGCACATCTCACTTCAAAATTATCCACACCTATAGGGAAAGAAATAGGATGGTCGACCTCCTTACCAGCATTAGAGTTGAACTCCACTCTTTAACTAACTATCACAGTGTAATAAACATCCCCATCAATATTATTAACATCTTATGGGCTATAGGTACTAATGTATGTCAAATCATCATGTCTCCATATGTACATGATCTTATTTTAGAGAGGTGGATCTTATTTAGGTTGATCTGTAATAATTTCTATAGAATGGGACTTAATTTCTATAACAAGTCTTCGATGGGATTTCCAAACCATTCCTGCTTCTTTCAAATCTATTGCATCTAGAAACTTCCTCCTCACTTCAGCTTTGCATTCACCATTTCCATGGGAGGCCATAGAGATAGATTTGAACCCACCTCCTACAAGGATATTCATGGCTAGAAGAAAGACTAGAAAAAGGTGAAACATGGGGGTCTTATGAAGTTTATGAAATGAGTCATGGAGTACAATGTATAGGTTGCCCACAACTTCACTGTAGTTTGAAACAAGTGAAAATTAACCATTCATAGCATCAAAATTAATGTGACTAAGGAATTCATTAGTGAAGTGACTGGTATGACATGTGAAGGCACCAAGGTATTCAAAGACCAATCAAAACAACAAGAGTTACTACAATTCTTTTTAGGACAAATGATTTCATGCAGAAAGACAAAAAAGGCTTTCCACAGACTGATCTCCCATGCTATTGGCCTGACATTTGTCTTCAAGTTATGTGTTACATCGTGCTTGAAGGTAAATACACTCTTATATTTTCCCACCATTTTCTACTACTAAATCATTTCATTGGCTACAAAATTATTCTACCTTACTTCTTGTTAAAGTCCCTTAAAAGCACTATCTTACTACATCAAGTGAATGTCTCCAATCCCATCCTAGACCAAGTTTTGATTCTCCTACTTGTTAAGCATGGTCAAGCCCTTAATGGTCAGGAGGTTACTCCTATGGGATCATACTCTGGGGAAGACTCCTCAATGGAGGATCCCACTAGACCTCTACTCACTCCCCTTTAGATATCCTATCTAAGTCCCCCTTTAACAAACTCCCACTTAATTTGTTTGTTCCCAAACCTAAATCCATATCTCTCAATGTGGGTACCCCAGTAGAGACCTCCTAAAAAGGGAAAGCCATTATAACTAATGAAATGGAAAGGAAAAAAGCATATATGGATATCTTTAACTCCAAGGTTCAACAAGTAGGGATGGCCCTTAAAAAACTCATTCAGGGCTAGAACTCTTTGCATAGACAAGCTAAAACTTTGGTTCAAGTCTTTGTTTAATCTATTCAAACTGCCTCATCTCCTACCATTCAGTTAACTAAAGTTTTTATATCTCCCCCTTTGGATTCCCCCAAAATAGTCTTCCCTACAGATTAAAGGAAAAATCATCCCCAAAATGCTATTCACTGATGAAGCTACTAAAGGCCCTAGGAACCATACTCAGGCAAAGGTTTCCAAGGTAAAACAGATCATCCTGGTGAAGATTCTTGAAGATGTCGAAGACCCACTAGAGGGGGCTTTCCTCCTATGATTATTTTTGGTTTCCTATGTTTTTGGTTCTTTGTTTAATATTGTATTTTTTGTTATTTTGTTTTTTTGGCCTTGTTTTGGCCTACACTTTGATGGTTTTAGGATCCCTGTAAAACTTGGTTTTTACCTTATCAAATAAAAAATCATCATTTCCACTATAAGTAGTATATAATGTACCTTCTTACATAATAATGTGATCATTCATGTGAATATTGGCATAAAAATTATATCATTTTTAGTTTGTCTATTTGTGTAACATCAATATGTTGTGATAAGCATTACCTTTTAGATGTGTTATTAGGCTCTTGAAATTTATGCTCTCTTGTTTAAGGCCTATTTTTTTTATATTTTATATGGTATTTCATTAAGTAGGACCTATTCTTGAACTTGTTTTTATAGTGGATAGTTAAAAAATCTACGAACTATAATATTATTACCCTTGTGCACAAATTTAAAACATTTAGATATAGTGAATGGAATTACACTCATTTGATTTATCCATGGTCTTCCAAGAAACATATCAAAGGATCCATTATTTTGTACCATATGAGATTAAACTAGAAGCATCTTATGATACAATGTTATAGGTAAAATAATATAACCAAGAAGTTCTCTATCAATTCCATCATAACCTATAATAATTATTTAAGTGATTGCAAGTCTCTTTGATAAATTATAATACTATTGATAAATTTCTTAGTGCATATATTGATATTTAATCCATTTTTAACCATGATTCCATATTTTTCTTCTGGATGTTCACCTAGGAAAGCTCATATGAATAATGGCCTATTATAGGAACTATCATTTGTAATGTCACTATCATGAAACACAATTGAGAGGAAAATTAATCATATTGCATTCAAATCAATATTTTCAACACATTTTATGGGCATTCACTTAATCTTGTAAATTATTTGCACTCTCTTTTTTGAGATAATATAAACATGTTGTGTGGTTTTTGTCTAGCATTGACCACACTCGTAGCCTCACCTTTATATTGAAATACATTCTCATTACTTTTGGCCATAAAATTTGTATTATTTTGAAACTTTGCATTTACTAGAACTTGGGGCATTAAACCCATACTTAAGCATATTTCCCTATAAAATATTAACCTCAAAGTTTATAGATACATGAAAAAACACATAAAAATATTAGTAAGTTTTGAAACCCACTTTTTCCATAATTATTGCGAGAAAAAATTTATAAAATAGGCTTTGGATTTCACTATCTAGTGTTTTACCCTATTTTTGACTAATAGTGTTTAATATGTAAAAAACTTTGAATTATTATTTATATTATAATATATGACATTTAAGAATGAATCTAAATGTAAATCATAATTAAAAATTAAAATTGATTGATAAGTGGCATATGCTAAAAATAGTAAGTACAACTAAGGGTAAGATACTTAGTGTTTTATGACTTTTGGTTGACTGTAGTAGATGTCTAATAATGAGAAATGGGATAAGACATGACTGTGATAGCTCAAATCCAAATATAGAGTTTTTAGTTGTGTCTCAACAAGTTTTCACTCACTAGAGAGTAACATAATGTGTTCATGTTTTATTGATTATATATTTTCTTACTTTGACTATGTTGAAACTATGATGGCTCTACCACATGCACCTTATCAACTAAGAGGGTTGAGATAATTCAATTTTTATAGTGTCTTGTAGAAACCTATATTTTATTCTCTTTATCATGTAAGCCCTAGGGGTACTTGTGAGAACTATAAACTTACAAAAAAAAGATGGATTATAATAGGTTAAGTTGACCCCAATCACCCCTTTTGATGATTGGTTGTTGCTTACATATCTAGATAATCTGAGGGAATCAAGCCACCCATATTTCTCCCACCTAATATGATTATGTAATTATGTTTATTTATTATATGTATGCAACTATAAATTTTGTTTGTGATACTTGACAATGTTAACTATTGACTTGATTTAAAATTCTTCAAACTTGATTTGTGACTATTTCTAGAGATTAATATTGAATTTGGAGAATAATAAATATTTTATTGCTGTGTAGTACTGTAAAATATTGATGTCATATATATATATATATATATATATATATATATATATATATATATATATATATATATATATATATATATATATATATATATATATATATATATATTCCTTTAATAAATGACCTTTGATTTGTATTTATAGTGAACTTTTTGAATAATTTCCTTCAGTTGACTTATGAAACATGTGACAAGACCATATTAATATTTCAAATTTTAGGAACTAGTTTTTAAATAGCATGAGGATAAGGTCATAATAGGTGGACATCCATGGTAGCATATTTATTTACCTAGTATGGACCTATCCTAGAAAGGTAGGGACAATTTTACTAATGTTAAAACCAATTTAAGACTGATATAAGTTAGTTTGAGCATTTATTTAGACATTCATGTGTATTAGTAGTGGAAAACATAGGTTTTAAGCTTGCATATAGATAAATGACTAGATGAATGGATAATAAGAGTAATGTATTTGAGTGTAATTCAATTGGTTCAATATGTGTCAATAATTAACATTTTTAAGTATCTATAACCATATTCAAGTATCTATAACCATATTCAAGTATCTAAATCCCCACCTTATTTTAGTAATGAAATTTCTAGAGTAAAGGAGAAAGATAAAACTTGGTGTGTACAATACACTTTGTCTTTTAATAAGAAACTTCAATTATATAAGGCACTCAATTTAGCAAACATTAAAATAGCACATGAAAATCTAAAATCTAAATTTTAAAATTGAAAAGAGATAAAGGAATGAGTACACCTATAATGATATGAAACCATATTTCCTAGTAACTTGTAATAAATGATGAAGCATTGGATAAATATTCCCCCTTGTCAAATAACTTGGAGAGAAGGTTCCTCATGTTGAATCATTGGAAAATTAAAGTGATCAATTCCTAATTTGGAATAACAAATCAATCCCTTTAATTGGAAATACGCATGCTCCAACCCTAATGAATGGGGATAAGTACCCAATATACTAATCCAAAAACATTAGAACCATGATGGGTTCACTAGACTTGAACATACATCACCCATAACAAAAGGTACAAACACACAATGGGTTTGTTAGAAGTAATGTCAATTTTATTTAGTGTCTCTATACTCAAACCTACCTTAACCATACAAAACAAATCACACCACTACATATGGATCTATATTCTATTCATATGATCAAAATAAAATGAATAATATTAATTCCCCCATCATGACCATAATGCTAATATTTTTTAAATAAAAACCATTTTCCATTGAATATATAAATTATATTATAGTGCATATGCACATGAACCAGAATCATGCCTTTTAAATTTGAAAAATGTGTATATGTGAATGAACCAGTATCATTCCCCTTGAATCTATGTTAAATTATATAGAATGTCATGCATCTATATGCTCAACTGTAACCATATTCAAAACTTGTAATTTGTGTTCGTGTAACTATTTTTTCATATGTAACCAAGTACGTATGATATTTTACTCAATTTACTATAAAGTGGGTGCATATGCATGTCATGTCCCTCATAATCTTAACAGTGTACCAATATCTTTCATATATCTCATTTTTGAATTACTTTAAATCTTTTAAATTTGTATTCTAGTTTTTATGTTCATAGAGGCTTGAATATCTAAGACAAGCCCACTATAATGCCCACATTTTGAGATTAGGAATGTAGCCTATAAGTCCCTCAAATAAACATAATAATTAATTGTATCATATCATAAATATAGAATCATGTATATTCATGTCAACATCTCAAGAGTATGTTATCATAATATAATGATTATCATTGAAGCATGTATGTAACATATGTGATGTGAGGCATAAAAGTGTCATGTCTAGATAGCTATAAAAATGATGTATGTGTTAAAGGAACCATATATTAATAAGACTACTAATAAATCTCAACAACCATAAAAATCATAACACATAATGTCACGTAATGTAACACATAAGTCCAAGAGTTGTAAACAAAGGACATGAACTTGTCATAACAAATAAGGCCAAAGGCCACATGCAAAGGAAATTAATAATGTCATAAACACAACACATATATATGTCACACATAAGTTAAAGTGGCCACACATAATAATCAATCAATGACTATCCTATCATGCAATATAGTAATAACATTGAAGGACCATAGAACAAGTGAAAACTAGTCTACACAATCCATACGTATCGATATTACATCATGGTGAATTTGCATATCCATGTAGCACAATGTAAGATCTGGGTAACTAAAAATACACTTGTAATATTTGTAGTTTAATACCATATAAATGTCATAGTTAGATATAACCTATGCTAATGTATTGTGGCATAAGATGCCCCTAGCACAATCATAGCCACTAGGTATAAGGGAGTCTAGCATCTAAGAATCCATGTTTGATATGTATGTCTTGTATCACACTCATAGACCTCATGAAATGCATGTGTATGAAAAAAAAATATGTTGTCTAGCAAATATGTGATAAATAACATGTGTAAAAAGATAAACTAGTGATTTATGACATGCTCAAGTCCTATTTTTTATTTTTTATGATATTTTCAATGTTTTTATATTTTTAAAATATTTGAATGTTTTTATATTTTTGATATATTTGACTGAATTTATATTTTTTAAATATTTGACTATTTTTTTATTTTTTAAAATATTTGAGTGCGTACAAAAAGAAACTAGCCAATGATGTCATCAATAGGAGGACCATAGTATGTGTTTATATCATAAAATGGGAAGGTGGTATTCTGTTAAAGAAAAGTGCTATATGTAGATCAATTAGGGTCTAAAAATGCATTAGGTGTTGTAAAGTAACCGTCCTTATCATTGATCATAAAATCTTGTCTAAGATATGTAACTATAAAGGGTTCAATATTTGAAGGAGTTTATTAAATAGTAGGAAAATGTCTCACTGCTTGTGTTCATTATGGAACATGATGAACTATATTTGGTACTACCTTAGGATGCATTGTAGAAGATGAATATTTAAACTCTGAATAAATCTTAGATGTAAATATTTTTATCTAGGAGGGTGTACTACTATCTTTTGAACTAACTATATATAAATTTCTTGCATAGGTGTGATAATAGTCTCTACATTAAAATCTTGAATATGTGTAATAAAAAAGTATGGTGGTGTTGGGGGAGGAGGATGAGATACCACTAATTATAGAGGGTATTCATATTAAATTCATGAAACTTTGAAAACCTGATTATAATGTATATATTTGAGACATCAAATTACTATGGATGGCACTACATAGTTGTTTTTTATTCAAAGGTGTCTTAATAACATATCAAATATCCCTATGCTTGGTAAGACTAAGAATGGATTGGCCATTTTCATTAAACCAAATTGAAGAGGTAGTACTATATTCCCAAGAGTATTCTATATATCCATTAAATGCTTTAACCAATTTTTATGTATATTTTAAATCTTTCTCTATATACCTAAGAATGTGAAGAATTGTCATTATACATGTGTTTTCACTTGTCTCATTGTCAATAATAGAATTTTTGATGGGTTTTTTGTTGATATAAACTTGAATAAAGAGTGCATTCCTCTAGGAATAATCATCAATAATCTCACCATCAGCAATTATGCTCATAGGTTGTGGTGTTGATGTGACTTTAAATGTACCACTAATACCATCTATTGGATACTCGTATCTCTAAGGAGAAGGATGTGAATTTTAAACATGATGGACCTCTAAATTATCCTTATTTTATCTTGGTCCATGGCTTGGAAATGTATTAGTGAATATTTTCAACTTTAAATTGTCTTTATCTTGTATCTTATGTCTTATCTTGTAACACTTATTTATATAATGTATGGTACATCCATGATAGTCAGAATATGCATTAGTTTTGAATCCCTTATGTTGAGGCTTAGTCATATCAACCTATAATGGTATATGGAGAGATATGAGATTGCATTTAATTAAATTTGGTAATAATATATGATGAGGTGATGATAATCTTAAAAATTGCCTCCTTGGTGGAGGTGTTAACTGAATCTTATTTGTTGGTTATGATACTAATTTAACCATTACTTTTTTTTCATTATTTCTTTCATTAGATTTGAATTTGTAGTTTGGTTTATTTTATAACGTATTATTTGAATTATTTGTATCATTCGGTACACACTTGAGATTATTCAATGTTATGAGCTTGACTTCTCTTTCTTTGACTATATGGTATAACTCATCAAAAAAATTGAATTTGTCAAACATGATAGACTCAAGAAGTGGTGCTTGAAATTTTTTTTTAAATGTCTTGGAACTCATTATCTACCATATAACTTTCCATATTAGCTAGCATAGTTTTGTATCAAAGAATATATTCATTGATTAGCTCATTGGACCCTTGAGTTTATAAATTTGTGTATAAGATAGTGTTTCACCAGTGTTAATATAAAAATGTGTTATAAAATGAACTTCCAAAGGATTGAATGATTTTTATTAATTGGAGTGGAATATCATAGAACCATCATAAAAAATTTTATTTGAGTATTTGTGAAAATATATTTGTTAATAATTTTTCAATCCAATCACGCTATATGAAATGATTGAAGATGTTGTTCAAGATAACCTTTACCTTATTAGAGTGTTGAAGATGTTGTTCAGGATAACCTTTACCTTATTAGAGTCTAAAATTAGGAGTTAAAAACCCTATTGGTAATGGGTATTATGTTATCTTAGGTGTTACATTAATATTAAGAAAAGTATGGGAATTCATAGAGTGATAAATTCTAGAAACAACTTACTCTAATTATAACACCTTAACATGTAGGGCTATAACAGTCTACTCAAAGGAATGTGCATTAAGTGAGGTTGGTGATGAACCATGTGTAGTAATCAAAGGAGGTGTGTATGATGCATGTGTACAAATATGAATATTAATCTATTATAATCCTTAGGATTCCCCCATACCGAGATATGATATCACATGTGTTGTTGGGGGTGTCAATATAGGAATAGAAGAAATGGAAGTAACAAGAAAACTTATAAAAAGGTTGATTAAGAACACAAAAGGGATCATATTTTTCTCTTGATCTAGAGGTTTGAACTATTTTATTTTTTTCATCTCTTGCAATGTATAGTAATGCATAAATTTTTTCTGAAGCCATTAAGATATTAAATTAATTACTTTGTCATTAATTTCATCTAATTTCTTTGTATTAGATTTATTGGTCTCAAAAGTCATGATAATTCAAACAATATGGTGTGTAGTATGCATTTTAAAATTTAAAATGTATAATTTTTCTTGTTTCTAAGTCCTAATTGATTTTATAAAAAAATTCTTAGCATTTCTTGTATCCTAGGAGACTTATGGCATGATATAATATTGCAATAATGTGAGTTAAGGAAGGTTTGAGATTATAAATTATTAATTTGTTTCCCTTTTATATAAGAAAAATAAATTCATTATAGTCATGATTTTATTTTAAATTTTTGAATTTGGAAATGCTATTAAGGGTGTAACTAGGTAGGTTGTGTTTGATTTGTAAGCTCTTGGATAAACTGATCATAGTCATAAATAGTGAACAAGGCCCAAAGGGAAATTGAAAATTGAGGATCCCACAATCCCATAGCTACACTATCCCATATCTAAGGTACATTAAGAGTAACTTCATAGGACTAACCTCTTAACAATGCACAACAGAGCCAAATGACAGAAATACTTCATATGGCTAAAAATTAACAAACCCTATGTGTTTCTATTAGACTGTGAGGTACGTAGAAACTAAAGTTTATATATAGTGATTTTTAATGGCTTAAATATTAGGTTATTACCCCTCACACCACTGTTTAGGTATAGCTAATGATAATTTTACCTATAAAAATAGCTCTATGAGTTTTAAAATTGCTATTTAATTAAAAGAAAAAAAGAAAAAAAATGAAATCCAATAAAAGAAATTATTTTTGCATACGGAAATCAAGAATTAAATTTGAAACCCATAGGTTAAAGAGAAATCCTAGAAAATTTATCAATCAAATCTTAGAAAGGATGATCATATTTCTCTTTAGTGTATGGGAATCATGAATTCAATTAAAAATCTAGAACAGAAATTAAAAAAGTAATGTTCCAGCAACAAACAGGTTCACCAATATGTTTTATCCTATTTTTTATTAATAGTGTTTAATAGATAGAAATTTTTAAAAGATTACTCATATCATAATCTATGAAATTTAATCATAAATCTGAATGTAAATTAGAATTGACAATTGAATTTGATTGACAAGTAACATATATTAAAAATAGTAAGTACAACTAAGGGTAAGATACTTGCATTTTCTAATTTTTGGTTGATTATAGTAGGTGTTCGATAGGATTACGACAACTCATATACAAAGACAAAATATACTTTTATGTTTAGACAAGTTTGTGTTCCCTAGATAGTAGTGTAATGTGGTCCTATATGTTAACTACAGACTTATCTGCTTTGACTATGATGAAACCATGATGGTTATGCCACATGTGCATGTGTTTATAATAGGGTTGAGATATTTTTATTTTGTTATATTAAAGGTAAAAGTGAGTTTTGAAAGGGACTCGACTCATTAAAAACAGTCATCTAAGTGACCAAAACCAACCATCAAACCATAACCAAAGAAAAAATAGTTCCAAAACCAAAAACAATATAAAATAACACTTACACAGTAGTTTCATAGTATTAGATCACCATCAATGATTTTTTTCCACTCATAATATGAATTTATCCATTCATTAACCTTACCTTAAAATTTGATATCCAGTCCACTATCCATTTGTTCCTGAGTAAAAGTAAAATCTTCACCCTTAATCTTCTTCTTAAGGAAATTATCATTACCTTGAGTACTAGAATTGTTGAACAATCTTTCCAAACCCTACATACTTTGTATAACATTATGAATAGTCACTTTGCTAAAACCTACGAACAAATTTAGCTTTTGTTTGAGTTCTTTATTCTCATTTTCTAGCCTAATCATTCTTTCCCTCAAAGTATCAATCTTAGAAGACATCTCAATGTCTCATTCCTTGGTACAATATAAAACATCCTACTTTTTGAGATTGCTCACCTCCTATTTAAGCCTAGAATGATCTTTTATAAACCATTTCAAGAATGCCTTATGCAATTTGACCTCATCCTCTAAACTTTCAAATTTATCTTGATGAGTTTAAATATATTTGAAATCAAAATCCATCCTTACCTGAACTCTATGTAGCATGTCTTCAGTAGTCTCTTGAATATTCTTTTTCTTCTCATCAATCCTGAAGATATTTTGATTTTGTTAGTACTACACAAAAACCTCTATTTTCTTCTCTTTTTCTTGGAAACCCTAGGGGTACTAATGATATCTAGAAACCTACAAAAAATAAGGGGGGTGTAATGGGTTGAGATGACCCCAATAACCCATGTTGATGGTTGATCATTGTTAATATATCTAGATACTCTAATAAGGGAATCAATTCATACATAGTTATGCCTAGTTTGATTGTGAAATTATGCACCTTGAATATATGTATGCAACTAGAAATTTTGTCTTTGACACTTGAAAATGTTAGCTCTTGGCTTGTTTTGAAATATTTCAAACTTAATTTTTTACTAATCCTAGTCATTGATAATAAATTTGGTAAGAATAGGATAGATTTTCTAAGTGTTCAGTAGTGTAAAAGATAGATGTCAGATTTATATCAAGTCCTTAAATGAATGACTCTTGATTTAAATTTGTAGTGAACCTTTTGAACAATTTCATTTAGTTGATTTTGTGGTGTAGGTTAAGGTATGGATCAAGTTGATATAAGGGAAATAGAAGGATCCAAATGGATCATTGTTAAGGAGAGAATAGCCTTTATTTTCTTCTTCAAAACCCCTATTGAAATGGTGATTAGTCTATTGACGTTGAGAGATAGAGTGGTTGATATGGGTGGGTCACAAGTACTGAGGGCAGCAATAATGGTGTTTCTTTTGAAACATTTAGTGTATTTGAAGGTGTCTAGTAAGATTGGCTAGGAAAAAAATGTTTTTAAAGATTTTATTTAGTTTAATGAACATATTTTTACTTCTTCTCAAAATATTTTGATGGATCCCCTATCCTAGGATGATAAGCTTAAAGGGAAGGTAGGGGAATATAAATATTTATTTTTAGGGATGGATTTACCTATTTAAAAATATTCAAGAGGTTTCACATTGCTATGTTAGATGCTCTTAACAATAAAGCTTCATTATGGTGGAAATTGAGTCTGGTGTGTAAGTTTTTAGGACAGTGTCCTAACATTGAAAGATTTAGAGCCTAGGCTAGGATTCATTAGAAGGTCAAAGGTTCTTTGTATATTTTAGCCCTTTGTAATGTTTTTTTCCTTATTAAATTCAATAATGAGGAGGATCATGTGCAAATATTAATGGGAGGACCATGGTTTTTGGGTAGATCTAGTCTATTCTAAAGAAATGGTCTCCAGGATTTAATCCTAATCAAAAATATATACATAAGATGCCTATATGGGTATGGATTTCAAGGATCTGATAAGGATTTATTTATTATTATTACAAAGACTTTTGGAAATATCATTACATTTGATTTATTAACTAAATCAAGAACTAGAATGGTGCATGCTCGATTTTGTGTTAATGTTAGAATGGATTTGAAATTACTAGAATCAGTTATTTTAAATTCCTCAAATGGAGAGCTAGTTCAAAAAATAGAATATGAGAATTCTTTGTTAAAAGGTCAGGGGTGTAAAAAATTGGGTCATGTCACCAAAAATTGTCCTTCCTTTTTAAAAAAAGGGAATGCTTTTGTGTTTAGTAAGGATTAGAATATTTGGGCTAAGAAAAATAATATTGGTATAAAAAAGGTTTCAGGGAAGATTATTCATAATGAGGTACTATTTCAATATTCAATTACTTTTAAGGATGCTTCTACTTCAAATAAAGGTAAGGGTTTACCTGAAGTAGGTAGTTTGTTTGAATCAATAAAGAAGGATAATGTTCCACAATCAGGATTGGATGCAGGGTTATAGATAATTGTTCCTTCTTTAAGAAATCTTTCAAAAAAGATACATGAAATTGAAACTGACTTGGATGAAGAAAAATCAAAATTGGAGTTAACTTCAATGATTTCTTCTCAATTAGAGTCTCCTAAGAATAAGAATCCTTTCCAGTGTTTGGAAAATTTGGAGGAAGTGGAGGTTGAATATATGACCAGCTCAAATTTTTCCCCAGTAAAGGAACATCTTTCTAAGTTAGATTTAAATAATGATAAGTTAGATAGTAAGGAAATTTCCAATAGAATTTATGTAGCATGTATTTATCTAAGTATTAAATTGGAAATTAATAAAGAGAATAAGGACTTTATTTTAGTTGGTTTTAAGAGGCAAGCAGATACTAGATCACATAGTAACAAAGGATGATTTTCATCTGTAGAGATAAGGAAAAGTAAAACTAAAAATAATATGGCCAATGGATCTCAATCTATTCTAAAAATTAAACATATTAGATAATCCATTAGGCAATGGAATAAATAGGAATTAATTCCAAAGTATGATCAATAAATGGACAAATGCATATGAGGATTGGAAATATAAACATTGATTGTAATATTGAGTTGTGAAGCAGCTGTGTATGTGCAATCTATTTACTATTTTTGGTCTTTGTTCTCATTTTTTATTAATTTGTTTGTGGTTTCATGGTTGGTATTTGTCACTTAGGTGACTTTATGTAATGGGTTGAGTCCCTTTCAAAACTCACTTTAACCTTAAATATAACATGCAGTAAGATCCATATGAATATTTAAAATATTGGAAACTAGCCATTAAATCATGTAGTGATGAGGCCAAATTAGGTGAAAACGTATATGCCAATGAACCTATCTTAACATTGACATGTCCTAAAAATTAGGGATAATTGTCTAGAAATTGGAAGTAATTTGATAATTATATAAGGCAATTTGAGCATTAATCTTGGTGATCTTGTGTAGTATAGTGACAAATATAAAGGTCAATCCTACACATATATAAATTAATAGAGGAACTATGAATAAGTTTCATGTATTTGTGTGTAATTCAAGTGATTCAAGATGTTTCAATAATGAACATTTTCAAGTACCTATAAATGTGCAAACATTCTCACAAAAGTGGAGGTTAATGGACCAAAAACATGTAAATATATATCTAGAACCATTGCTTGAGAGGTCTATGACCTTTTGGTATTTTGTTATAATTATTTTAAAATATAATATTGAAATCCCTAATTATCTCAAAAGACTCTCTTTTGATCATGACAAATGCTTGTAATAAAATATGAGGATCAATCATTTAACCATACCAAAATAGAAACAATTTTTCAAAATCACTCCAACGTGTAATACAATTAGGTTCCAACCATAAGAACCAATTAAATGCCTCTCTTTTTAAATAAAAAGGAAATAACCTAAAAATAACATCATATTTGACATTTAAAACATGCATAGTATATTTATAAGTAACAAGATGTTCCTTGGTAGTTTTTATGCCCTCATTTTGAAATTTAGGAAATAAATAAGTGGATCTACAAATTTTGGAAAATCATGTTGAATACCTAGGATCTTGATAGGTGATTGTCCTATAAATAAAATATTTTTAGATTTTTAGATTCTAACAAGTAACTAAAATGCATTGGATGAAAAATTGATCACAAAAGGACCCCCCCCCCCCCTCTCAATTAAATCTCAACAATCATATATTGTGCCCTCATTTTAGCACCAATTTAAATTCCTACTAATGTGGGTTTTATGCACACAACAAAAAATTATGAGGTAACCTCTAAAATTTTAATATTGATGAAAAAATTCACTCCAAGGCATGAGTTACAAGGTATTTAATTTTTTAAACATTCTTTTGGTAGAATAGTAGAGAGCGAAGTAATTGTTTACCTTAGATGGTTTAGATGTGACGTGAGTCTGATATCTATGTGAGATGGATGGGTGGATATAATCTAAGGTGTACAGGATCAAAAAATATAAAAGGATGGAAAGGTGGGGTAGAAAATAAGGTTTATGACTCAAATATGGATGAAAACTTTCTAATCTAGGCTCTTACACTTTCTGGCTAGACAAGTGAATAGAAACTAGTGCTTGATGCAAGTTGACATCAACACACAAAACATACAAACATAGTTAGAAGTCTAAGTAAATAAATATGGTGAATTATATCCTCATAATCAAAGGTTATCATCAATACTAGATTATGTTTTCACATCCTCTGTCAATGGGAGATTATGATTCAATCACAAAGTGTTTAAATTAACTATTACACAATTTGAACAATTGTATGAAGAAATTTCTACATAGACTAAAGAAAATATTTAGTAAACCTACTTGTCATAATCATATATTTTACTACAACTAAACTAATTTTTCACATTCAATGTTAATAACAAGTATTAGTATGATCTATTAACAACATGAAATTCCAATCTCCTATTGCATAATTTAAATAACTAACATACCAACTTGATGGAACTTCCTCAATGAGACATGAGGTTTGGAGAAGATAAGCACATCAAGCTAAAATTGTAGAACAACCCATAGAATTTCTTATTCACCTTGATTTTAAAATTATCCTCCCTTTAGAATGTGGAGGACACATGTATATAGTTTAGGATTGGGATAACTCATCCTTTAAGTTGAGTTTAAATTTATAGTGTCTAAATTTGGACTATATGCCAAAAAATCAAGCAAGCTATGAATATGAAAAAATAATCCTTAATTTAGACATAAGTAATTTTACATAATAATCTATGATTAAATATATGAACTAAAATAAAATCCTGGTTGGAATGATCAGTTGAAATAGCCAATTTAACTCAGCTTAAAGAATTAGAATGATATTTTTATAATATACATGTAGATGATACTTTTTCCCCAAAATCCTCAGATGTAAAGGTATTTGAGCTAATTATAGACAAGATTCATAACTCAGACATATAATTGTATAAATAGATTTATGTGGTCTTTAATTGAAGGAGAAGCCTACATTTTTGAAGATTTGAGTTGAATATACCTTCCTTATAGTGCTAGATGAATTTCCTCTTATCCAAGAACAATGTTTCTATCTAAGCCAATCCATCTCATTTATTGGTTTTTGCAAGTTCACTTTATATCTTTGATTTAAAACTATCTAATGACCTTGAAATAAATCCTTGAAAAGGTCATTGGTTCTCTAGATAATGATGCTATTAAACTTATATGTATCACTTTGAATAAACTCAAAATGCTAAGTTTTATGATCTTTGTATAACTACGATCTTTGCTTTGTAGCTGAGTTTCTCTTATATTTCATTCATACTTGAGAATTTGATCCCTTAAATTTCTTATATAAAGGAATTGGTTGCATATAATGCCCTGGTCTCATTCCAATCTTAATTTTTTATTTTTATTTTATGGAGAAAATTTCCATATGACTATTTACCACATGTCATATTATCACTATGTTTTTGTTACTAAGTCACCATGTTGAGTCGTCAATTTTTCTAGATGTCATTTTATCACTTTTCTAGGATTTGTTTTCCCTTTTTCTTTATTCTTTATTCAAATTAGGATATATGGCCTTTTCTCACTTCCTTAATTAGAATCTATCTTTGTTTTTGTACTACATAGCTTGTTTGTTATGGGTAAGTGATATGAGGATGCATGGTTAGATCTCACTTCTTTGGGTTTTCATTAAACTTTGAAATGTGTACATTGGAGCAATGGTATGATTAAATAGGATTATGACATGTGGTTTTATCTTTATTCCTTGGGTGATCATCAGGATTTAGGGTCTATGTAACTATTCGTAAGTCATGGATGAGCGATATTGTGACATGTGGAACAATCTCACTTATTTTCTTAGTCATTATCTTATAGGTCTGTGAAATAAATTATTAGTCATGTATGAGATGGATAAGGACAAGTGGTCAGTACTCATTCTTTTGTATGCTCAGATGACTTTTTAGTATGTGAATATAGTCATTCACCATGGGTAAGTGAGATGTCAATAGGTGGATGACCCTCACTGGTTCAAGTGATTGCTAGGTCTTGACTATGTATGCCCACATAATGAGTTTTGGATGCCCAAGATGATGAAAAATGTTATTGTGTTGTTTGATCACTTTCCTGGAGGCCTTTAAAGGATAGTTATCTCTTTATATATATATATATATATATATATATATATGAGGGAGTAAGGTGATGGCACATATCATGACACATGGTATGACATGTGGCAGCTGACTATATCAAAGAGGACACATTGTGTGATCTCACTCAATCATTTGATCCATAACTTTGTGATCTATCATTATGATTGTGTAAATTTATGTAGTGATATGGTGATATGTGGAGTAATCTTGATTCACCATAATGTCTCTAAACTTTGACTAAGTGTTTTATTGTGTCAAGATATAGGTTCCTAGGATTGTGCCACATGAATGGTTTTCACTCATCCAAAGGGTTATTGAGCATCATTAAATGTATAGATAGGTGTTAGAGATAATGAAAACAAGTATATGGGATGAAGATATGTGGATTAGTCCCATTATCTCAGGTGCCCAAAAGACTTCATAGACTTTGAATATAGTCATGGGTCATAGATAAATAGGATCGAGACACTAGATAGTCCTTATTGACCCAGATGAAAAATAGACTTAGAATATTCAAAATCACCAGTGGGAAAGCTAGATCAAGACCAGTGTTGAGATCTTACAAACCTAAATTAAAATTATATTGTTTTACCACTCTTAGAATTTATGGTCATTAAGGTGTAAAAGAGATGTGTGACCTAAGCAAAGTTAACTTTTCAACTAGTTTTAGCCTAAAAATTAGTAGACAAAACCTTTGAGACATATTAAATTAACCTTGTTAGTCAATAGATCAAAACCATAATTTGACAAACATTTATATGAAAGCATAAATATATATATGATTTTGGCATTTAGTATTTCTTTATACTTGAGGTTATAAGATAATACCCAGATTGATAAGATAACCTATAGTTTAGACTTCCACAATTTTGATACAATTTAGACATAGAAATGTAATTTTTAGCTTAAAATGGGTCCTCATTTAAATTTTGAAAATGGCGGTGTGTTGGTCAAAAAAATGGCAACTTAATGGATAAATACTTTAGAATATTTGAGAACCCAAAACTTGGTTTAATCATACAGAACTTCAAAATTTACTATAAAGGACTAAATAAATCAAAAAATTCAAAGAGACTCCAAATGAAATCATGAAACATACTAACCCTTCTCATTCCTTAGATTGTGTGTGATATTGTTAAGATTCATTCCTCCTTGCTATGAGAATTTTATCAAATAGTTAGACAAAATTGAATATTGTATTGATTTATTTGTTTAAAATATCTATCTTTAAGAACTAAAAATAAGATAATTTGGGCATAAATTTGCTATCAGCCAAGCATACATATCCCTAACAAAGATACATTTGAGTCCACTCTAAGCATTTCTCTACTACTAGCTAGGCTTCCGTAGCCCTGATAGAGATTACTTTAACCACCTTTCCTCCATGAGTTTTGTTATTTTATTTATTTCAAACCTTTCTTGTAAAAATGGTTGGTGACCACCATTAGTTGGGTGTATTATAGAATATTTCATCTTATAATCATATATATCATTCATGTTTTGACTTTCCTCAATGTTTATTATCTCTCAAACAAGTTTTAAATATGTAGATGTGCAGTTAATCTTTCAGAATGATAAGTATTTCTAAAATTTGCATGAAAACATCAAAGACCCAAACTCAACAAAATTAATCTACACAAACACCATTTGAATTTGATTTTGGCCACCCTTTGTTAGGAGAATTTTGATGGCTTCATGATAGCATCAAATTATTTTTGAATCTGAACAAACTAATCTATGAAATCATAACAACTAAACTATGAAAATAAATGTGTAAAATATTAAAATTAATCTAATAAATTGTAAACCTATATTATAATGTAGTAAATCTACTTTAATTGAAAAACTAGATCCCAAACAAATTTGGGAGGGTGGGTTTGGAAACTTTGATTAGAATGTACCCCACTCTTTGGTAATAACTAGGTTATTTTAGTTAAGGTCCTTATATATGCAAATACATCCTTTTATTCACTTAAACATTCTCTTAATTTCTTTCCTATTCATCCAAGACAACTATCAAGCATGTGCTCAAGACAATCATGTTCTTTAGTCCAAAAATTAGAATAAGCAGAATAAGCATTAGAACTTACAAAATCAGCATAGGCCTTGGTATTGAAAAGATTTACCTCACTGGCATAATCATAATCAATATATTCATGTACTTTAATCTTGGTGATAATGGTCCTATGAGGATTAAAAGGTTTAACACTTAACAATTATGTAAGGATTGGATCAGTTGATAAACATGTGTCTTCATCTTCTTCTTACATGTGTTGTTCATAATATTTTGGGCCTAAATTTTGAATGTATTCATCCTTGCCTATATTTTCATCTTCTTGTATAAGCATATCATGATTAATAAAATATAAATTTTGATGACCAAATGGTTAAAACTGAAAGGATTCTATTTGAACTATGGTATGAATAGTATCCTAAGAGGACTTTGCTAGAACCATGATAGGAGGAGTGGGTTTATAATTTTATATTACATCCCTTTGGAAAGAAAACAACTATACCATTTTCTTAGATTGAAGCATGATAATTTATCTTACACTTGAATAGATTATACATAATCCATAGCCAAAGTTTTCACTACAAACATTCTCAAAAAAATGGAGGTTAATGGACCCAAAGCATGCAAATATATATCTAGAACCATTACTTGGGAAGGTCTATGAACTTTTGGTATTTTCTTATAATAATTTTGAAATCTAAGATTTAAATCCCTAATTACCTCAAAATACTCTCTTTTGAACATGACAAATGCTTATAATAAAATATGAGGATCAATCATTTAACCATCTGAAATAGAAACATGTTTTCAAAATCATTCCAAATTATAATAGAATTAGGTTCCAACCCTAAAAACCAATCAAATATCTCTCCTAAATAATAAATAAATAACCTACAAGTAACATATTCATATTTGACATTTAAAACATGCATAATAAATAATTAATAAGATGTTCCTCGGTAATTCTTATGCCATCATTTTGTAATTTTGGAAGATAATTAATTAGATCTTCAACTTATGGAAAATAATGTTGAATACCTATGATGTTGATAGGTGATTGGCATAACCACAACATATTTTTTTATTTTTAGATTTTAACAGGTAACTAAAATACATTGGATGAAAAAGTGATCATAAAGGACCCCCCTTCTCGAGTGAATCTTAATAATCAGACATTGTACCTTCCTAGCACCAATTTAGATTCTTATTGATGTGGGTTTTATGTGCACCACATTACTTATGATGTAGCCTCTAAAATTTTAGTATAAATGAAAATAGTCACTCCAATGCATGAGTTACAAGGTATTCAATTTTGTAAACAACTTGGTGGTGGAATAGTAGGGAGTGGAATAGTTGTTTACCTTAGATGGTTCGGATATGACATGATTCTGAGATCTACTTGAGATGGATGGGTGGATCTATCCTAAGGTGGATTGGATCAAAAAAGATAAATTTATGAAAATGTATGGAAGAAAAAAGGTTTATGGCTCAAATACGAATGAAATATTTCTAAGATGGTATTTTACTTTTTGGATAGACAAGTGAATAAAAACTAGTAATTACTTCAAGTTGATATTAGCACACAAAACATACAAACATAGTTATAAGTTTGAGGAAACAAATATAGTGAATTATATGCTCATAATCAAATATTACTACCAATACTAGATTTATTTTACACATCTATCAATGGAAGATTATGATTCAATCATAGAGCACTCAAATAAACTATTGCACAATTTGAAAAACTATATGAAGACATTTCTACATAACTTGAATAAAATATTTAGTATACCTACTGGTCATAATGAAATAGTTTTAGACAACTGAACTACTTTTGCACATTTAATGGTAATAACAAATATTAGTATGATCTATGAACAACACAATTTTCAAATTTGTTATTTCACAATTCAGATAATTAACATACTAGCTTGATAGAAATTATTTAATGAGACACAGGGTTTGGAGAAGACAAGCACATCAAGAAAAACTTGTAGAACAATCTGTATAATTTATTATTTGACATAATTTCAAAATTTTCCTCCCTTTGGAATGTATAGGACACATGTATATATAGTTTGCGATGGGGATGTAACATCATATAAGTTGAGTATAAATTTAAAGTGTCTAATATTGGATAATATGCCAAAATTTATGCAAGTTCTACATATGAAAAAATAATCCTTAATTTAGACACAAAAGTGATTTTTAAAATAATTTTATGGCTAAAGATAATAATGAAATAAAGTCATGGTTGGAATGATAGTTAGAACTACCAATTCAACTTGACTAAAATAATTAGATCAATTTTATGGCATGTTTTTATGATATGCATGTAGATAATCCTTTCTCACCAAAATACTCATATGTAAAGGTAGCCAAACAAAGGATAGACTCAAGTTATAATCAAGACATGCAATTACATAAACAGATTGATGTGGTCCTTACTTAGAGGTGAAGCCTATGTGTTTGAATCTTTAAGTTGAATCTGCCTTCCTTATAGTGCCAAATGAATTTCCTCTTATCCAAGAACAGTGTTTTTATCTAAGCCACTTCATTTTTTTTACTGGTTCTACTAGTTTATTTTATATCTCTACTTTAAAATTATTTATTTCCCTTATAATAAATACTTGAAAAGGGGATTTTTTCTTTGGATGATGATGTTATGAAAATTCTATGTATCACTTTAAATGAACTTTAAAATCCAAGTTTTATGATCTTTGCATAACTATTATCATTAATATGTAATTGATTTTATCTTAGATTTCATTCATACTTGAGAATTTGATCCCTTAGATTGCCTATACAAAGGAATTGGTTGCAGAAAATGCCTTGGTTTCATGCCAATATTACTTTTTAATTTTGATTTTTTGGATTAGATCTCTATAGGACTATTTGTAATATGGAATATTTTCATCATGTTTTGGTTGTTAAGTCACCCTGTTGAGTCATCAATTTTTCTATATGTCATTTTATCACTTTTCTAAGACTTGCTTTCCCTTTGTGTTTATTCTTTATTCAAAGTAGTATACATGGCATTTTCTTAATTTGTCACTTAGAATATGTCCTTGTCTTTAACTACTTGGCTTGTTGATAATAAGTAGATGAAATTAGGATTCATGGTTTGATCTCACTTCTTAGGGTCTTCATTGAGCTTTGAAATGTGCACCTTGGGCCTTTGGTTATGAGTAACCAAGACTGTGACATGTGCTTTAATCTCAACTCCCTAGGTGATCATCAGGTTTCAATATCTATGTAACTATGTTTAGGTTATGGATGAGAGATATTTTGATATGTGGAGTAATTTCACTTATCCACTTAGTCACTCATCTTAGAGGTTTGTGCAAGAAATTATCAGCCATGGATGAGCAAGATAAGGATAAGTGGTGAGTCTTCATTCCTCTAGATATTCATATGACTTCATAGAATGTGCATATAGCCATTGGCCATAAATGAGTGAGATTTAAATAGGTGGATTTCCCTCACTTATCTCATTATTTGTTAAGTATTGATTGTGTACACTCACTTAATGAGCTATAGATGCCCGAGATGATGACAAGTGTCATGGTGTCATTTTATCACTTTCTCATAGGCCTCAAAGGATATTTATCTCTTTATATTTTCTTGATGGATCAAAGTGATGACCCTTATCATAACACATGGCATGATATGTGTTAATTTGACTATATCAAGTTCACATGATGTGATCTCACATAATCACTTGATCCATAATTTTATGATCTATCATTTTAACTGTGTAAATATGTGTAGTGAGATTGTGACATATGGAGCAATCCCATTTCACCAAAGGGTTATTTAACTTGGATTGAGTGCCTTGGTGTGTTACAATTCAAGTTATCAATAATATTCCATATGGATGATTGACACTCATTCAAAGGGTTATTGTGAATCGTTAACCATATAGATAGTCATTAGAGATAATGATAGTGAGAACATGAGATGAAGACACATGGATCAATCCTACTATCTCAATTGCTTATAAAACTTCATATACATTGAATATAATCATGTTCTATAGATAAATATGATTGACACATGTGGACGGCCCTCACTAACCTAGATGAAAATTAGACTTAGAACATTTAAAATCACTAGTAAGGAATCTGGATGAAGACAAGTGTCGATATCCTGTGAACCTGGATGAAAATTAGATTATCTTTCCACTCTTATATTTTATGGTTATTTAAGCATAAAAGAGACATGTGGCCTAAGAAAAGTTATCTTGTCAACTAGTTTTATCCTAAAAAATAGTAGACAAAACCTTGTTAATCTATAAATCAAAACTAGAATTTGACAAAACTTTAGAATTAAAAACCCAAATAGATATATGATTTTGATAGTTAATGTTCATTTATACTACATGTCATAAGATAATAACTATATTGATAAAATAAATTATAATTTAGACTTCCATAGTTTTGATACAATTTAGACATGGACATGGAATTTTTAGATTTAGATGGTTCCTCATTGAAATTTTTAAAATTGGGGTGTGTTGACCACAACAAAACTTACTATATCACAAATAAAAAAATTTGGAAATAGATAAATACATAATAATGTACATGAACTATCAAGCAACAAGTACTCATACATAATAAAAAAATGTCATATATCCATGGAATATAAGTGAAATGTTGACCAAAATATTGAAATATATGACTAAGCCACTTTGAGGGATAAATATCCATAATCCTTATTATAACAAAAAACCCATTATATATGATAATAAAATACCCTAACATTTCCTCCTATTTATGCCATAATTAGGATATAGTGGCTTGATAATCTAATTAGGCTGACCAATCTTACCAATGTTAAATTTACTTGTGTTAAATAAATAATTCAAATGTTATGTTCACCATAGGTCAACCACACATATCATATAGGTTAATGATGTGGCATTCCCCCTCTTCAATCAAATTTTATCCTCAACATTGACTAAGTTTATATACTTCTACATGAAATATTCATATTCCTATATCTTGTATTTTAAGGATAAGTTCTTCCACTTGATAAGATATTCCATAATTATCTTAGTTTTCATCCTCCTTATGCAGGTTTGGATAATTGATCTAGGTTCCAATATGAATCTTCCCTCTTCATTGAAATCTAATAACTATACTCTATATGAATCTTCTAGTTAGTGACTTTATTTAAACAAAAAACAAGAGAGATTGGATGTATTTTTATTTTTTTGGGTAGGTTAACTCTAATTTATATGTCATACTACCAGTTTTTTGGAAGATATGATAATGATCTCAATACTTGGGTGATAATTTTTTATCCTTCTTTTGTTTATTAAAGAAAATTTGTGTGTCTGGTTGTAATCTTAGAAAAACCCAATTTCCCACTTTTAAATGCCTTTCACTTTGGTTTTGGTTAGGTTGTCATTTCATTTATATCCAATCCATGGTGACATTCTCTTTTAGACTATAAAGTACCTCTTGTTTTTATTTAATATGTTCTTCTATTTCATGATATTTTGGTTAACCTTTCAAGGAAGATGTGATGAATGGTGGGTGGTATCCATGCAATACCATAAATAGAGATATTTTGGAAGAAGAATAAAAATAACTATTATACCACCATTCTACTAATGGAAGCTAACCCATTATGACTACTTATAAGAAATAAAAGAACATAGATAACCTTCCAAGCACTTGTTGACTACCATAGTTTTTCCATCATATTAGGGGTGATATGAACATTTGTGATCCAATTAAGTACCTAAACAAGAGAATAAATATTCTAAAAATTAATAGCGAATATGGGATCATGATCCTTAGCTATAATCTTTGGATTACCATTTATCTTTTAAATTATCTACATAGATGTTGTAGCCACCATACTTATAGCAAAAGGATGCAACAAAGTTCAAACAAATGACATGTTATGAGTGTATCCACCACGACAGTGATAACATTTTTCCATTTTCATTTTGGTAGTCCTGTAATGAAATATATTGATACTTCCTCTCATCATTATCTAAAAATAGACATAGGTTACAATAGAACTATATTTTTAATAGTCTCATCATTATTTTTTTACACACTAGACATTTTTTCACTAATTTTTTAACATCACCTTTAATCCCTTTCCAAAAAAACCTTCACAATTCTATGAAAAATCTTTAATAATCCTAAATTTATCCAAATTGGTGAAGCATGGATCTCTCTTATGCTTGGGTCTTGATTTTTTTCAAAGGTATAACCCATCCTTGTACCAAATGAATTCACCTATAACTCAAATTTATCTGATATACTTATATCCTATTGAATTTTTTGAATAATATTTTACATATATATTTCTCGATATCATTATAATATTACCTCATCTACCCAATCTACCTTCAATATACATCAGATGCATAATATTGCATCTATGTTTTCATCCCTCATAGAAATTACATCTGTTCATGTGGTTTTTATGCACACCATATTCAATCAAGTAGCCTATAACATTTTAGAATCTCAATAGAGGTATACCCCACTCCAAGCCATGAGTTTCAAGTATGTGGTCTGAACATCCTATTGATGGAATAGTTGGTAGAGCATGCAATTTATTGACAAAGTTTTTTGGACGGAGGTGTGGTGTTTTAAAAAGTAGTGAATCTCTATGTGAATTAGATGGATGGTTGGTTGCTAATATAAATTCATTATATCTCAATATAAATTTAATAAAGAGGGGAGGGTAAGGTAGAAAATAAGATTTTATGTTTTTAGGAATCATCTCTCTAGCTAGTTTTTAAATGGACAAGTGCTTTCAAAACTTGTTCCTGTTGCAAGCATCTATTACACACTAACAGTCAGACATGATTTAGAAGTCTAAGGGGATATTTATATAGGAAACTCATAATCCTTAGTCAAATTTTACCCCTTTTAGAGAACTTATTTCACACCTTTTAATCAATAGATTATGGCTTGGGCTAATGAGGTATCTGAGGTAGTTTTTGCATACACACAGAAAACTATATCAAAATAAAGCACTTATACACACTTAAGAACATGAATCAATCAAATTAATTTCCAATAATCAATGTAATTTGCTAATCCTTAAATATCTATTACACATATAAAACTAATATATCAATCAAGACAAGAAATAATTCATTGCAGTTATTGCACACTACGAATTATTGAATCATATAACCAAAAGAAGATAAGCCTAATTAAATAGAAATTGGAGAAAGAATACATAAACATATTTTTTGACAATCAAAATTTATGTTGCTCCTATATATTAAAAAAAAATTACTCTTCCAACTAGTGGATTACAATGGTTTAAATAGGCTTGGGGAAGGGGTTGCCTCATCCTCCAAGTCCATGCAAAGTCATTACATGTGATAGTCAGAACTTGAGTTATAACTATGGTTTAAACCATATAAGAGTATACTTATAGTTATCATTTTAATTTAACCTTTGGAAAAGCTATGCAACATGTGCATGTGTATAAAGAAGGGCAAATTTTATAATTATAGCTTGAACTACATGAAAAATACAAATATATGCATTAAATGATGATACCTTCTTTTATAAGTTATGAGAACAACCTATCAAATACTTTAAGTCAATCATTTTAAATGGAACTCAGACACATGTGAAGGACAAGTGGACCTTTACAAATGCCTTAGAACCAATAACATTATTTAACTGTGACTAACTTCCCATTATTATGCATATGAACATCCTTGTACAACTCAAGTGCCAAAAGATCCACATGTTCAGTCTATGTGGCAATGCCATGTCATGATGCCCATTTTATACTCAAAATATGACCATTTGTCCTTTTAGTGCATGTGTCACTTCCCTGTGCAACCTTGAAACTAGATCAAATTTGATCTTCATCTCTGAGATCATGCCATGTGGCAGCTTTTTATTGGTTTCAGGACCTTTGAAAAGTATGTCTTGGTTTTCACCATTGATATAAATTGCATGAATCAATCTCACTCCATAAATATTACCTCTACATTATTAGACATCTATGTGCCACTTGGCAACTCCTTAGGACACTCTGTGCACCTTATAATCATAGTTTGAATGCCTCTATGCCACATGGTAACTGCTTAGGGATCTCTGTGCTTCTTTGAAATGTGAATATTGATCTCAGATCATTGATCCCACTTGCATAGATCAATATGGTTCATTGATATTTTAAATATAGGATCAAGTGTAAACCATTGATTTACTTTGTTGATTGTTGAGATATTTCTATCTATCAATCCTATATTTATTCTTAACATCTTTTACTTGTTAACCTTGATTCTACCTGTGGGTCATTGGATCTCTATTAAGTGTTCTTGTGATGGTGACACTTTTCACCATTACTCACTTTTAAAAATCCTTTATTATTTTGATTTTGATCTCATAGGTCATTGATCTAAATTTTGAGCTATGAGATCACACCACGTAGAAGCTCCTTGTTAGTCTGATCCTATGGGCATAAAATAAAGGACTTAGCATAAAAATTTAGACTAAGGTCTTAATTGTATGTAACTTGGGGAAGGACTCACGCTATTATATTTGTGATCTACCTTCAAGATGGTGATAAGTTTCAATCTCACACTAACTTTTAGAACATTTAGCATTTTGACCTAGGTGAGAGCCCATGTATCATTTGATCTTTGACTTAAACTCTGAGATCATGATAAATGTTGGTTTGTCATTTAACCTATTCTTATGAACAATAAAATATATAAATTAAGGGCTTAAGATGTAATTTTTTAGCCTAAAGTTTAATGTTGTATTAATAAATACATTTAAGACTTTTAAAATAAGGCTTTAGGCTATTATAATAAAGTGTTCCCTAGATGTTTTGACCTCACATAAAATTTGAATGTATTTCAATAAGGACTTAGGATAAACATTAGACTAAGGTTTTGACATGATTTAAAAATAAATCCAATTAATCAATAAGAGACCAAGGATTAAAAATAAAGAGTCAATTCAACATTAAATCATGAAGATCAGGCATTGCCCATTTTAGATGGGTTCCATCGATCCTGTAACCTAAAACACAGAGATCTAATGTTAGAAAATAAGATCAAAGTCAAATGAAGATTATGTGCTAACAGGACAACTGTAAACTAGATCAACGTAAGATATTAAACACTGGTTCTTGATCAAGTTGAATGTCCAATTTATAACATAAATTTGTATAATTTTTAATAAAGGTCCTCATTTTTAAAAACGGGAAGTGTTGGGTACAACAAATGGTGACTCACAGGGGGAATTCTCCTGAGTATTCAAGAACCCAAAACTTTGGTATGTAATCCTTAAATAAATCATGAAATGTGTCATAGAATAATACTTAAATCAAAAATATGAAAGAGACTCCTAAGTTGATTCACACAACATACTTGCCTTCCATTTTTTTGGATTTATGTGTGTCAAACGTGTAATTCATTTAACCCTTATTGTGATGATCTTTTTAAAGGCTTGTTGAAGCTATAGGTTTCATTCTAGTATCTCTTAAAGCTCATTAAATCAAGGAAAGCTCAGGCATTTCTCTACTACTAGCTAGGCATCCATATCCTTGATAGAGATACCTTAGGCTCCTTTTCTTATCTTTCCATTATTTTTTCTTAATCATGATGCATGGTACACTGACTTTATTTCATCATGTGAAACTTTTGATTTTCTTTAGATATTATTTCACTCTTTTGAACCCATTTGTTCTTTTCTTCTTTTGTTTTTATTTTATTCTTAAATGAAAAAAGAAGAGATAGAACCCTAATGATCTGGTAGAATTATAAAACAAATCATTACCAAAACATCCCTACCAACCACACCTATACATAGAATTGTTATTTCCAATAGGTATTTAATGTGATAAGTACATTTGATCCCAAAAATAAAAAAACCTTCTAAATTTTTATGAAGTACTTTGAGAGAAACTTTCACATACCTAGTGAAAGTATTCAATTATGATAATATCCAGAATGGTTCATTATTACATACCTTTATCCTAAAGATGCAAAACACAAAAATATGCCCAATCTATAAACTAGTCCCAAATTGCCAATTTTTTTATTTTTACCCTTTCTTAATTCATAAGCTCGGTTGGTTTAGATATTTATCTTGGTTATAGTCAAAGTAAACATAATTTAGATTGCCATAAAAAAATAACTAATCTAAAAAAGTAGGAAACTAATCTAAGAAAATAGGAAACTAATCTAAGAAAGCAAGAAACTAATCTAAGAAAGTAGGAAACTAAACTAATCCTATAGCTACATTTGTCTATCCCTCATCAATTAGTAATATCTACAGACAAAACAGCCTTGAAGTAGTGTTTTAGGAACTATCCATTGACTGGATATGTAAGCTCAATGCCTTGGAGGTCCTTCAAATGAAATGCATTATTTCCCATGATCTATAAAATTTGTTATGGTCCAATCCATAGTGGGGAAAACTTATCATGTTGTCCTTTCTTCTCATGGGATTTATCCCAAAGTAACACTAGATCTAAAATCTTGAATTCTTTGACCTTTGTTGTCTTATCAAACCACCTCTTGACCACATACTAGTGTTTTTTGAATGTTTGTAAGGCCTCAGTCCTTGAATCTTCTATTTTTATTATGTTCATCAATCTTAACTCTACTTCATCGCATGGTTCCATGTAGTACTACCTAGACCAATAAGTGGGTAACTTCAACATAATTGGGAAAATAGGCTTGCATCCATACATCAACATATTAGGTGAAGCTTTAAGGGCTTATTTTTATCTCATTCAATCTATCCAAAGATCATACTTCACTAAGTTATGTAAGTCATTTGGCTTGTCCCCTATTGATTTCTTAATTGCATCTATCAGATTCTTGTTCATTAATTTTATCAGTCCATTACCCTGGGGGTAATGGTTAGAAGCTGACCTAATAATAATCTAGTTGTCATGTGCCCACTCGATAAATTTTGTTGATATGAAATTTGATCCATTATCATAAACCAAAGAAATAGGCATGCAAAATTTGGTTATTATGTGTTCCTCCAAGAAATGAATCACATCTTGTGCTCTATAATTATTTGTGGCTATGGCTTCGGACCATATAGTATAGTATTTAGTAGCACTAAGCATGAATTTATGGTCTACTAAGGAATTTGGGTTGATGATTCCAATGAAGTCTAAACCCCATTAAGCAAATAGCCTTCCTTCAACAAATGACTGTAAAGGCATTACTACATGTACTACTTTTTTGGCTAAAGATTGACATTTGTGGCACATCCTCATGTGGGAGTGAGCATCCTTGAAAATTGTTAGACAATAGTATCCCATTCTTAAAATATTATGGGTTGTGGTATTCCCAAAAGGATGGCCACTACCTATTTTCTGATGCAATTTTTCTAAAATTTCTTTAGCTCATCTACAAACACACACTTGAGGTAAATGCCTTCATAATTTCCTCTACAAATAAATCCCTTCTTAATCATGTAATGATCAGCCTTACGCCTCAAATCTCTCCTTCATTCTCTATTAAGTTCTAGGTAATAAGTACCCATAAGCAAATACTATATGACATCAGTATACCATTCTCCTTTAGATACTTGATCCTCACATGTCACTTCAATGGTGATGCATGGATTAGGTTCAATCATGAGTTGAACGATGCCTTAAACTCAGATAATTTTTGCAAGCTTGATTTTTATATCAAATTCTTGTAATTTTTCCATCCACTTGCCTCAGCATTCTCCTAATGCATTCTATTATAGGGTGAGTTTGACAATAGGATCAAGCAGAATGGCAATTATTTTATTCCTCAAGATGTAATGTTAAAATTTATTTACTACTTTGACAAGGGAAAAAATCTATCTGTCAATCATGTAATACCTAATTTTTACATCCTTTAGATTGGTGCTCATAAATACAATTTGATGCTCAGTTTCATCTTTCTTTTGTGTTATAATAGTAATAATTATATGTTATAAATTGAATGAATATACATATAAATCTTTCATGAAATCTAGACTAATTAATACTGGAGCCTATGATATTACATCTTTAATGTCCTGAAAGGACTTTCAAGCTTTAGTCATCCATTCTATTTTAGCATCTTATTTGAGCATGGCATTTAGGGGTCTAAAAATTTCCACAAATCTTGAGATGAACTTCTTTACAAAGTTCATATTTTTGAAGAATGAATTGAGCTCCTTCTTGTTATTTAGTGGTGCAATCTTTAAAATTCCTTGAATTCTATCTAGATCAATGGTGATCCTATCCTTGGTGAAGATGTGGTTTCATGATCCCATCTTTGGTCATTTGATTAAGGCAACCCAAGGTCATTTGAGCTTGGGGGTCTATATCAAATGACCTTTCCAAAGAGACCAATCTAGTTGGGATGTAGTTTTCTTTGAGTTAGATAATACTTTCCCCATCTAATTCCTCTTGACAAGATGATTAATTTCCTTTTCATCAATGATTTGAGACTCAAATGCCCTTAAATTGGTTAGAAATATAATAATTTGTTGGTCATCATCAAAAACTTTGAAATTTTCTATGTTATCAAGAACAAAGGGACAAGGCACCAATTTAATGGAGAACATTTTTACCTTATATTCTTGAAGGGACTCCATATTAGCAGCAGTAGCAGCTAGCAAATCGATAGCTTGATTTTGCTCTCTAGGAAGGGCTACTATGTTGAAAGCCTTAAAGCTTTCAATCAGGTCCCATGCTCTATGCTTGTATCTTGTCAAATAAGATAGCTTACATTGGTATTTATTTATTACTTGGTTAACTACCAGCTCTGAATCAACAAATACTAATATTTGTTTTATGTTGTTCTTAAGTACAAATTGTAATCCTAGAATTAAAGCCTCATACTCAGCTCTACTAATCATGCATGTAAATTATAATCTATATGTTACAAATAAATTTTACCTTGTAGATCAATCAATTTGATTCCCATGCCTGATCTTTACTTAGATCTAGTTAGATCAAAATGTAAAGTCTATAACTATTTAGAACCTTCAGGTTCTAGCTTCTTTACTCAATTTTGAGTAGTAAAAGTATAAATACCAAGGTTTGGAGACTTATAATTTACCTCTTCATTCTTGACATTATACTCCATGATAGGATACTTCATTCTCAGCTCTCTATCTTTTCTAATTTGATTTGAAACTCCTTTCCATGACAATCATATATGAGTGAAGTTGGTAGAAAGATACTCGTTGAGTGTTTTGGACTAGTCTCTATTTAGTAGTAGACCATAGCCTTCATGTATGTCTACCACTAGGATATCAATGGTCATCTAAATGTGTAGTTTAGATGCTACTTTGATATGCACATCCCTTAGTTTACCAAATATAGGAATTATTATCTTGTCCAACTTTAAAACCATCCTCTTTGAAGGGATTGGCATCAAACCAAGATTTTGACATATGGAAGTAAGCATGACAATTGCAGAATCAACTAAATAATTAAGAATATTCTTAAAAATGCCCTGATAGTCAGTAAAAAGGGTAAAACTTTTGGCTTTTTTATAGATAACATTGGTGTTAGATGTTTTTGATTTATCTGTATTTTATTTTGCTTTCTCCATAGGTGTTTTCCCCATAATAGAATAATAGAACATCTACTTTTGTTCAGTAATTTGAGCTAACTCCTGAAGACTTATATTTGCTTTGATCTTCTTCATGTCTTTGATAATGTTGTATCGTCCCTTGCTAGGTTCTTCCTTGGTTTGAGGCTAATCACTCCCTCTTAGAGGAGGTGGATTATTGTCAACTTTAGGATTAGGTGGAACTGTAGTAATATTTGGAGGAGTTGATGTTATGAGTGGTTGCTTATTCCTTAGATTGTATCCATCTTTCTAAAATTATGGGAAAGCATGAAATTTATCTATGGTGTCCTCTGACTCATTGTTATCTTTATCTAAAAAGGGAAAATCATGAGTTTTAAAGAAAAGGGTAGTGTTAAAAGGGCCAAGATCTGGATGATGTTTAGGAAGATTATGCATTTGGTCTTGTCTAACCACCTGTCTTTGAAAGATTTCAAATGTTGTGTAAAATTCAATATAGTTGAGCTTACCATAATTGGAAGTATTATGAATTATGCACCAATTGGGAAGAGTTGTTTATGCCATGTTGATCTCTGGAAGCTATTTGGCTTACTCTATATTATTCATAGTCATATTAAATGGCCTATTATATCTCTAGAATCCAATGTTTAAATTACCAGTTGGGCCATTAGCACTGTCCATCTTCGTTTGCATATTTAAGAAGTCATTGCTCAAATTTTGAACCATCTTTTGAATAAAATCTAGTTCTACCTTTATAGATCTAGTACCTTATAAAATAGCAGTGGGAAGTGTAGTTGATTATTAATTTTGATGGTAAAAATTGCTTGATGCATGATTATTTTAGAATTTGTAGTCTGATTATGTTATCTATGTCAATGGAGGTGTGTGTAGAGTAGGTTTTGATTGAATGCTATAATGTTCTACTTTACATGTGGTATCATGTTCAATGTTGGGAATTTGTTGTTAACATTAGGTATGTTAGGCATCTAGGGATTGAGTTATCTATCTATGTTAATGGATTCCTCATATGCTAATTCCAAATTATTGGTAGTAGCTTCCCTTCTCAAGAACATGGTAATGATGGGGTTTAGGGCATTTTTATACATCTCCAATGCTAATGTAGTCACGGGTTTATACTTTAGGGTTAACCAATTGTACATATTTTGAAACCATGTGTGGAAAGCATTGATAGGCTCATTAGGCTACCTCTTCATGCTAGTAAACTGTTGGTATACCAAACCAGGGTTGGTGACCTATCCAAATTGCATAAGAAAATTATTTTGACATCCATCCCAAGAAGTGATGGAGTTCTCCATTAGATTTAAATACCAATCACAGACAACATCTATTAATGTAAAAAGGAATAATCTACATGCAACATCTTTATCGACAACATTCATTAATCTCAAAGCAACCTTGAAATATTTGATATGTTCTTTTGTTGTCCTTGCTCATAAAGGAGAAAAGGATGGCAGATACTTCTTAAGATTTGTAGGTAAATCATGCACATCTCTTGGGATGAAAATAGCAAATCCAACTAACCATAGTGGTTTAGCCATTATTTAATTAACCAGTAAAGGGTTCCTTATTGGTAAAGGGTATCTAGTTAGAGGGTGTGGATTATTGTGAACTATGGCTATTGGTATAATTTTAGGTCTCTTATTATTTGACAAGGGTGAGACTAAAAAAATATCCTAGGAATTAGATCTACTCACTCTCCAAGGTGATTCTAGCGAAACTCTATACAAATAATAACTACTATTATCAAATGTTAGGGCCCTCCTTATAGCATTAGTGAAACTATATATAAGGTTTTATGCACACCATAGCCAATGAGGTAGCCTCTAACATCTTAGGATCTCAATTGAGGCAAACTCTACTCTAGGGCATGAGTTGTAGGTATGTGGTCTAAATAACCTATTGATGGAATAACTGGTAGAGCATGTGGGTTGTTGACAAGGTTTTTTGGATGAAGGTGTGGTCTCTTAAAAATAGTGAATCTCTATGTGAATTGAATGGATGAATAGTTTCTAATATAAATTAAGTAGATCTCAAAATAGACTCAAAAAAGAGGGGAGGGTAAGGTATAAAATAAGATTTTATGTTTTTAGGAATCACCTCTATAGCTTATTTCAAAATGGACAAGTGCTTTCAAAACCTATGCATGTTGTAAGAAATTATTTCACACTAATAGTCAGACATAGTTTAGAAGTCTAAGGGGATACTGATATAGGAAACTCATAAGCCTCAATCAAAGTTTTCCCCTTTTAGAGCAACTATTGCACACCCTTAATTAGGATATTATGGCTTGGGATAATGAGGTATCTAAGGTAGATTTTTCATACACAGAAAAAAAATATATCAAAATAAAGCACTTCTACACACTTAAGAACATGAATCAATCAACTTAATTACCAATAATCAATATAATTTACTAATCCTTCAATAGTTATTGCACATCTAAGAGTAGCATATCAATCAAGATAAAAAAGAATTCATTTCAGTTGTTGCAAACTAAGAATTATGGAATCATACAACCAAAAGAAGATAAGCCTAATTACATATAAATTGGAGAGAGAATACACAAACACATTTGTTGATAATCAAAATTAATTCTTCTCTTGTATATTGAAATAAATTGACTCTTCAAACTAGTGGATTATAATTATTTAAATATGATTGGATATAGGAATGCCTCATCCTCCAAGTCCATGCAAAGTCATTACATGTGATAATCAAAACTTGAGTTCTAACTATGGTCAAAACTGTATAAGATTCTACTTATAGTTATCAGTTTAAGTTATCCTTTACAAAAGATATGCAACATGTGCATGTGTACAAAGAAGTGAAGCTTTTACAACTATAGCTTTAACTACATGAAAACTATAAATATATGCATTAAATGATAATACATTATTTTATAATTTTTGAGAACAACCTATCAAATACTTTAAATCAGTCATTTCAAATGGAACTTAGACATGTGTGAAGGACAAGTGGCCCTTTATAAAAGCCTTAAAAACAATAACACTATTTAACTATGACTAGCTTCACATTACTATATGTCGAAACAATCTAGTACAAATTAAATGCGAAAAGATACATGTGTTTAGTCTATATGGCAATTCCATGTCATGATGTCCATTTGATACTTGAAATAAGACCATTTATCCTTTTAAGAAATCTGTCACTTTCTTATGTAACCTTGAAACCATATCAAAGTTGATCTTCATCTCTAAGCTCATGAGATCATGCCACATGGTAGATTTATATAGGACCTTTAAAAAGTATGTCTTGATTGCACCATCAATTTTAATTGCATGAATCAATTTCACTCCGTCGATCTTGCCTTTGCATTATTGGACATCCATATGCCACTTATCAGCTCCTTGGGACTCTCTGTTCACCTTATAGTCATATATCAAACACCTCTATGCCATGTGGTAGTTACTCAGGGCTCTTTATGCTTTTTTGAAATGTTAATGTTGATCTCAGACTGTTGATTCCCACTTACATAGATTAACACGGTCTATTGATCTTTTGAATCTAAGATCAAGCATGAACCATTGATTTATTTTTTCGATTGTTGAGATCTTACCATCTATAGATCCCATGTTCATTATTAGGATCCTTGACTTGTTGACCCTACTTCTATCCATAGGTTGTTGGATCTCTATTAAGTGTTCCTATGATGGTGACATTTATCACCATCACTCACTTTAAAAAATACTATATTGATTTGATTTTGATCTCATGAATTGTTGATCTAAATTTTGATCTCTAATATCTCACCACATGGAAGCTCCCTATTAGTCCATTCCTATAGGCATAAAATAAAGGACCTAACATAAAAATTTAGACTAAGGTCTTAATTATATGTAACTTGGGGAAGGACCCATGCCATTAGATCTGTGAGCTACCTCTGAGATGGTGATAAGTGTCAAGCACGCACTAATCTTTAGAAAATTTGACCTTTTGACCTAGGTAATAACCCACCTATTGTTTGATCTTCAACTTAAGTTCTGAGATCATGGCAAGAGTCAGCTTGTCAATTAACCCATTCCTATGAACAATAAAATATATAAATTAAGGGATTACGATGTAAATTTTTAGCCTAAATTTTTATGTTGTATTAATAAATACATTTAAGACTATTAAAATAGGGATTTAGGCTAAAATAATAAAGTGTTCCCTAAATGTTTTGACCTTGCATAAATTTTGAATATATTTCAATAAAGACTTAGGCTAAACATTAGACTAAGGTTTTGACATGATTTAAACATAGATCCAATTAATCAATAAGAGACCAAGGATTAAAATTAAAGAGTTAATTTAACATTAAATCATGAAAATTAGATGTTGTCCATTCCATATGGACTCCATTGATATTGTGACCTAAAACATAGAGATCTAATGTTAGTAAATAATATCAAAGTCAAATAAAGATTATGTGTTAATAGGACAACTGTAAACTAGATCAACATAAGATATTCAACACTAGTTCTTGATAAAGTTGAATGTCTAATTTATAACAAAAATTTATACAATTTTGAACAAGAGTCTTCATTTTCAAAAATGGGGAGTGTTGGGTACATAAACATCTTCCAATACATTCTTTTTCCTTATTTCATATATTAACCCAAAGTCATACCCCAAGATCTTAGTAACTCATTTTTTTACTCTTATAATGATAACCTATATTCCAAAAAAAAATTCATAATATCATGATACACATGAATGTTAAACTTATAATGAAAATAGTGGGACAAAAATCCTATAGACAGTTTTTTTAAGTAGCTTCTACATTTGATGGTGAATCTCCATTTTTTTAAGCCTTCACTTACAATCCCTAAATTTTAAATGTCATGCCTTCAAAATTAAAGTGAAAGATGTCATCTTGGAAGTTTATCTCTATTTTACCCAAATTAGTAATCCATTTGACTCCTAAAACTATATTTTTCCACCTGTGGGAATGGAAAACATGTGAGTATTCAAATTTTAGTCTCCCATTACTAGCTTGATAATGTGGCATTTTCCTTAAGAATAAATTATCCCACTATTAACAATCATGACTTAAAATTATGGATATGGAAAGATAAAATAGTTCAACCTCATGAAAAATTATTGTTGATGAAATTGTAAGTACTTATTGAATCAATTAACATAATCACTCTCTACTTCTCTAAAACCTTGGGGGTTGGGGTATTAATCCATGATATTGCATGGTGAGATATATTTAGATGTAGATATTATTTTGCTTCTTATAGTTCCTCCACTTTATTTATTCTTTTTCTTTATCTTTAAGTGATCCTTCAATATGTAATAGTTTCTTATTTTCACATCTATGTCCTCTATTGTATTTGTTACCATAAAAAAACATAACCCATTTTCTATTTTTCTTCAAAATTTTAAGGAATTAATCTAGTTGGTTCAGGGAATCACTACATTAGGGTGCTATGGTAATTGGTTTTAGTGAATACATATATCTTAATATCCAAAACATTTTCCTTTACTTTTCATGTCATGGTAATAGACCCACAAAAAGTAAGCATATCAAGTAAGTGTGCAAAATGTTGAATATGATCCTTTAGTCTACTTCATTAAATGTCCTTAAAGTTATCCTATGTAACATTATCCACACTTAGGAATAGGATCTTAAAATTTTGAATATAATCCTTGACTATACCAATTGGTCACAACTTATCCAATAATATGAATTATTTATCCACCAAATTACTTTACAATGTGTACTGTGCCATTATTATTTTCTTTTTACCACAAAGCCATTAAGACCAAATGAATTAACATGATTCCAAAATATAAAGATGTCAGTGTATAATTTTACCCACATGAAATCTAATGTAGGTCAAAATAATGTTCCATTTAGATGATTAATTTTAATAGGTCCTTGACTTCAGACTTACGCACGTCCACCTTCGGCATAAAGTGTCAAGACTCAAAAGAAGTATCAATCATGGGCTGATCTGGCATTGTATTTTAATTAGGATTGAGTTCCAATCATCCATCAGGAGTGGTAGGTTTTGGAGGTTCTAGGTTTCACCCTAGCTTAAATTATAAGTGTTTAATTCCTACTCTCAAACCTAATCTAACATAGGAATGACCCTAGGTTGTGGGTTACTTAAAGCTGGGTTAGACCTCTAGAATTTTTTTAGTGAGGCTAGCTCCTCAAATATGAAAACTTGGATCTCTCTCCTTAAAACTTAACCTATTGGGATGAAAAGGGGAGAAAATATATAAATGAAAACCTACTTAAGTGAGGTGATGCACCAAATATTCAATGATCCACTCTTAACTTGGACACTTTCATGACTACTAATGAATCCAATGGGGACAAGGGTATATCATATTCTATGATAGAGTTCCAAACATAATTATTTTATATGAAGGTTGAAAATAGGCCTACCAATTGAAGGATAGAAAGATATAGGTTTGTGTAAGATAGTATGGACTTATGACACTTCAAGAGGAACATTAATAGCTAACACTTCATACAACCTGTAAGAAACTAAAAGTCTTAAATCAAGGTACATGAAGGACCTATAGATGATGAATAGAAAACATACATTCTACAAATCAAACTTCAAGAAATCACACTTTGCATTAAACTAAAATCTAAAATTGTCTTATATTGCTTCAAAAGAGCTTTACAAAGTAATTTTAGTAGAGTTTTGTTATACCTAGCTGAGGGATACAAATCAAGAGCTCAAATCTAGTATTTATAGGAAGAAAAAAGTTAAAGAGAGAGAAATTAGCATTGAAGGGGTCATTAATGAGCCCAATTCCATTTGAAATAACCACCACTACCACTCTTCTCAATATTTCCATTGTATTAATGTCACTATATCCTTTTTTGGCATGATGGAGAATGTGAAGATCAAGACCAGTTAAAGGAAGCAATCCCCATAGTGCAATCCTTCTTGAGCTCATCATGCTTGATGTTCTCTCTAACATTCCTTGTGCAGTAACCATTCTATTTTTTCTTGTAAATCCTAAATATAGATCTATTATGGATGAAAACCAGTCACCCTATTGGTTTTCATATAGTCATGATTACACTGAAGATCTACAGGCTAGGGATTTTGATCATAAGATGTGAAACATATGCCTATAAGCTCTTGAAAAGCTTTATAGGTATTTAATGGTATTAGACAGCTTCTCAAAGTCTACTCCTAGTTATCCAAATCACATTTGATCTTATATTTATGTATTTTACCTTATCAAGGTGGAGAGATCCTTTGTCCAACATGTTTTCCTTCATGGTGTCCTCTGGTTTGACATTGGTCAAATTTGTTCTCCATTGGATTTCTTTAGCTTTCAACTTTTAATGTTGACAATTGATCCTAATATGGTCCCTCCACATTTTTCTAATTTCTATCTCTTTATTTATCCTCTAGGATCCTACTATCATCTCTTTGACTTCTTAACCTCATGCAAACTGTAGATCTACTTTTGTAAAAATAAATGCATGTCATTGATCTTCTATCAGGATAACATGGTTGAGACACTTGTCACATTCTTATTTTCTTTTATGATCTATTGACCTTTTGACTCACTGATCATCATTGATATATTTTTTATGATGGATCATGCTCCATCAATCTTGTTAAGGACCACTAACTCTATCAATCATCACGTAGTGTTGGATATATGATGAGATCATGAGTTCATACCACTTGGCATCCCTATATTAGTATTTTACTTTGGTCTCTAATAATGTGACACTTTTTGGTCTCACATGCTTCTTGTGGACCTCATTAACCTTTTGACTTGATGTTCACCGTTGATCTTTGATGCATGATCAAATATGCATCAGTGATGTTCAGGACCCACTAACATCTATTCGATCATCACTCACCATTAAATTTTATCTTATCTCCTGAGATTTTGGTACTTGTAATCTCCATGTTCAACTTGAGAACATTTGAATTTAAATAGCTATTTTTCATAGCTTAATCCTTACATTTGTGCATACATCCCACTCTACAAGTCTAACTTTGAAGCTTTATATCTTGAGATAACATGCTCATCAAGACACCAATTTTATAGAGGATGATATTTACATGAATAACTTCATGTTCATGTAATATTTTGGCCTAAAATTCTTCCTAAGTGCATTTATCAAATGTGTAATCAAATTGACCTATTTGTTTATGCATGACATGCTGGTGATAGTGTGGTTCTTTTATACTTGTGTAAGAATTTTCAAGGCCCAAATGAGTTTATGAGGTTTTTGAAACCTTATTTATATCCATGAGGGTCATGAACACCATGAGAACCTATTGGATTTTCTTCCTTTTTAACTCTATACCTGTTTCAAGACTTGCTTCTCAAAGATCAACAAATTGCACTTTAAGCTTGCTTAAAGTCTTTTAAAAGCTTTGTAAGTAATATGTGTTATTTGGAAAACTCATTCCATCCATAAATTTATTTAAAACATCTATTTAGGTAGAAGCTTGGCATGTGGGCTAAAATGGTCAACATTTCTGGTGACTTGACTGGCTTGACTAGCCTAATGATCATGGAACCTAGAGATTAATCAAGCTTGCTCATGATAATTAGATAAATGAATAATTACTTACAAAATAATTATGATTGACTCATTAAAACACTTTGAAGAAAAGATACACACATAATAACAACAACAAAAAGGCAAAAAAACACACCAAACAACTACCCAAATAGCAAAAAAAAAAATAGAGCAATGTGCAAGAGTACTTGGAGGTAAAGACAAACCTATCTACCTATGTATAAGGATCATGGGATGATACTAATAGTATAATTAAATATACCTCCCATTGATGGGGATAGGAAGGTTCTCTCCATTAAACCTAACAAGCTCAAAGGCATTGCTCTCCTTACAACCTATGATAACATAAGGCCCACTCCAAAGACTATCAAACTTGGAATGTTTTCCTGATTTTGCATGGTCTTCATCTTATTTGAGGACTATATCACCTTATTGTAATTATTTTAGGAATATATCTTATCAAATGACCTCTTCACTTGGTTTTGATTAGACTATATAATATGCATAGCAGTGTCTCTTGTCTCTTCTAGTTGTTTTAGCTCATTTAACCTTATGCATAGCATCATCCTCTAAGAGCTCAAGTTGGTGTGAAAACTCTAATATAGGTATCCAAAGAGAAATATGAAGTTTGGTTTGTTTCCCATAGACAATAAGATATGGGGAGTGTCTAATATCTTTCTTAGGTATCGCTTTGTCTGCCCATAGGGCAGTCCTTAGTCTAGTATACCACTCCCTTTAACTATCTTCCATAGTTCTCTTGATAATCCTCAACAAGTTCTTATTTGTGGACTCTGCTAGTCCATTTCCCTATGTATAATAGTTAAATTATTCCTTGAGATAAATTTCATGTGAAATATCCCACTCACATATGTTTTTATTGTTGAAGGCCAATGCATTGTTAGAAATGATTATAGAAGGCACACCAAACCTGGTAACAAGGTTATCATAGAAGTCTAAAATAGAATCTTCATTAGTTTCCTTGAGGGTAGTTGCTTCAACCCACCTTTTAAATTATTTTGTAACTATGATGATCCATTTATGTTCTTTACTTGAAGGGGGGTGTATCATCTCTATTAAATCTAAGCCCCATTGCATGAAAGGTTGTTCTATTTGTATGGGTTACAAGGGAAGGTCAGCCAATTTTTGCTTGACAACATATATTTCACATTTTGGGCATTTACTTACCTAAGAGTGTGTATTTATAAACATTTTGGACCAAAATTACCTATAACTCTAATGATCTTAGAGGCTATGGTATTGGCATCAAAGTGTCCACTAGTTAGACCATCATGGAACTGCTCAAGCAGCTTGTCTACTTAGCATGATTCCACACACCTCAAAAGCATGCCTCATATGTATCACTTTAAAATTACTCCATCTATAAGAATATAAGGTATAATTTTCAACCTAAATTTCCTTCTATTGGCTCTATATAGTCCCATAGTACATTTTCCTAACACAAGGAATCTAATTATATCATGTATCTAACTAAAAGGTGTGTTGTTTGTAGTTGCCTATTGGATATCATGGATCACCAACACTTGATATTTATCTTGTTTTTACTCTATTAAAATGTTTTTAAATAACATTTTCCCCTTAAAATATTTTTGACTCTGACCTGAAGGTCATACTCCATTCATATTTCCACCCATCCAGCTCTTTTCTCATTGAGGTCTATGCTGAGTATAAACTCTTTAATACTTGGGTGTGCCACCATGAGTATGATCTTACTATTGGATACCATGTGCATAAATATATTCAAACCTCTCAATATATTTCTCTATAAATCTATACATCTCCTCATACCCCTCTAAGGCCTGACTAAAGAAAACAATAGGTTGTTACAAACCTTGCTCATTTTATTGCATCAACATGGCAGAGATTGCATCCAATGTAGATAAGGCATACAAGTAGAATTTATTATTAAAATAAAGATTAATAAGTATAATGGCATGAGATATGTTACCCTTGATGGCATAAAAACTCCTCTTACCCTCTTTGGTCCATGTAAACTCCTTACATTTCCTTGACATATGAGTAAGAGGATTGACTAGCTCTGCAAAGCCTCGGATAAACCTTATTATAAAATTAATATTTCCTAAGAATATTTACATACCCTTCATGTTCTTGGGAAAGTGTAAGAATAATATGGACTCAAATCTTTTATATTCTATGAAAATACCATCATTGGACACTACATGGCCTAATAACCTGCCCTCATGAATACCAAATATACATTTTTTTGGATTCAATGACACACCAAATTATTTGAATCTTTCAAATACTGACCTCAAGTGACCAATGTGACAATTAGGGTCCTTTGAGAAAATATTAATGTCATCTATATATATGAGCACCATTCATTGATCAAACCTTTAAAGGCAACATCCATTGCCCTCTGAAAAGTTGCTCTAGCATTGGATTGTCCAGAGGGCATTTTCATATATGCATAAGTGCCCCACTTTGTGGTGAAAGTAGTCTTATGCCTATCTTCCTCCTTGATCATAATCTGATCTTAATCAAAGTATCCATCACGTAATGAGAATATCTAGGAACCTACCACCTTTTGAAGAATCGAATCCAATGAGGGTGGTGAGTAATGGTCTTTTAGGGACACTTTATTGAGGTCTCTAAAGTCAACACATAATCTTATTTCCCCATTCTTCTTCCTCACTAGCACAAGGTTTTCCACCCATAATTAATGTTTAATGTAGAATATTATCCTTGATTCAATTAACTTAAATAAATACCTTCCCATTAACTCCTCCACTTTTGGGTTGACAAGCCTTTATTTCTACCTAACAAGTTTTACATTTCTCTCTAGTTCAATGGTATGTTGTGAAATTTTGGGATAAAACCCCTTCAAATCCTTATATTCCCATGTAAATACATCAAATAACTCTTGTCATAAAGTAACAAATTCATCTCTCTCTTTTATTGTGTTAATCTTCGCTAACTTCAATAATTTGCATTTAAATATCTTTATCTTTTCATAATGTTCCTTCTTGGCTAAGATACATGCCTTGACTCTTATCACTTGTTCATCTTCATTAAAGATGATTTTTAATGTCACAATCCCCTTAGGCATCTTGTTAGATCTTAGTTTCACTATTTGATCATCATACTGATGTTGGAATTTGTTTTGATTCTTATGGTACAATTCTACCTCCTGCATCAAAAAACATATAAGTAAGTTAGTCATTATTATCAAACACATACCAACTCACCTCATTATCAGGTATAGTTGGTCTATATATGACCTTGATATTATTTTGACTCCAGTTTATTTTAACTCCTTATACAGCCTCATACTGAGCTCTAATGGCTATAATCCTATCTACATACTTATTTGTCTCTCTTGGTATGGATTTTATATTGAATGCAAAGAAGTCCTCTATGATATCCCATACATGATGCTTGTAGGCTTTCAAATGATGGTTCTTGACTGTGCTTATGACTCTCACTTGTTTCATAATAATCTCACTATCACCCTTGACCTAAAGAGGTTTAACACCTTTTCTTCTTGCCTCTTAAAAACCATGTAAAAGAGCCTCATATTCAGTTGAATTTGAAGTGCAACTAAATTGAAATCTTGTCACTAAATAGTACTTTTGATCTGAGGGTGAAACTAGCATGGCTCCATCTCCACTACCATTATTTGACCTTGAGCCATCAAATAATAAATTCTATATACCATCTTCCTCTTGAGTGGTGTTAGTTAGGTAAGGTATAGTAGTACCCTCTTTATGCATATAATACACCCCTAAGACTACTTCTTTAATATTTCTATAGGGAATAAATCCATGATTATAAACTACCCATTCATCTAGGTACATATCTAAAATTCCCTCAAGATGATCATGAGGTTCTTCTTCACTAACATTTTCATCTTCTTTAAATATGGTATAATTGACATTTGTAAGGTTAGGTATATAGAGCTCTAGATAGAACCTAGAGATAGGTTATAACCTAATAGTGACCCTAGTCCCATATCTGGTCCTAAAAACCACGTACAACTAGTCAAAGGATAAATAGCCTCCAATTTTTTTAGTAAAGTCCTTAGATAGGCATAAGGAAAAATAAAGGGGTAGGTCTACAACCATTACATCCATAGTGATGACACAATTTGGGCAAGATGTCAATGTGATCTTAAAATCCTTCATTATACCTACTATTTTAGTGGGGGAACCATCCGACTAGAGAACACCTTTTTCATTATGCACATACTTAAGTTCAAGCTTATCTACTATGGCTTTAGGCATAACTAAGGTTGAAGCACCTAAATCTATCATGAAATTATGTACTAAATAGTCCCATATGATGATTATCAACTAGAATGCAAGGGGATTGACAACCTTAGAAGGATGAACAACATTATGAACTTGAACTTGACTAGGAGCTTGATTAGGAACTTGATTTTGACCAGGCTGACTACTATTTGTAAAAATAGTGTTCACCTTATCAGTTATCTCATTCACATGAAAAGTCTTAGAGATCTCTTGTTGAATAATCTCTTTTTGTCCCAGAATAGATAGGGCATCATACATATACATAATGGAATTATTCTTTTTCATATGATCCATAATATTGAAACGAATGCTAGTACCTTTGAAATGCACCTTGAAAGTAGAAGCATCATTTAGCACTTGAGTGACATGAGAGATAAAAGGAGTCTTATATTATTATCCATGATGTTGAGGTATTTGTTGATTTATATGAGATTTAACAACTACATTTGAAGTAGCAAGTTGATGATTGATTAGTGGAGATGTTAAAAAAGTCTTAGGCTACCCTGAATTATCATCTAACATCCTCATCTTCACCCTTATATTAGTTGTAATTGGTTTATTTTCCCTTTGTATAGTCTACCCCATGTTTACTACTACATACTCAAACATATGCTCTCCTTGAAATTTCAGGCACATGGTGTTGATGGTGCCTTACTCATGCTCCCTTTTTGTTGGATTTGAGCTTTTGATGATGTCATGGAAGGCATGTTATCTTGATTCATTTGGGGGCTTATGGTGGAGGAGGCATTGTGTCATGGCCTTGGAATAAATGAGCATGCTTCCAACTAGGATCTTGATACATTTCTCCACTTGTAGCCATTACCATCTCATTAGACTACCCTCTTGATTTCCATTGACCCTCTTGTGTAAGATTGTATTGTGTGGGGACTAAGGCTCTTGAGCTACTTATATTTGTGGGATTATAACCATTATAAGATCTACCTTGAGTAATTTGTCCTTGGGTGATGAGAATATAAAATGGCTCATTATATCCATGAAATAACATCCTTTTTCCTTGCATAAGAAGTGGATCTAAGTGTATTTTTTGAACTTATAATTTATTTGGAAAGAAATAGATAACTATATCTTGGTTATTTCTTTATAAATCATTATCTTCTTATTTGTTGATTCTTGTTACTAAATATTTTGAAAAATCTATTAATGTGTGTATATGTAGCCCATTATAAGATATATTAGACTTGAGCATGAAGACCTAACTAAATATCAACTTTAAAGTGAGTTATAGGCACTCTAGACATAACTACAGCTTACCTAGTCTAGCTACGGACTCACCCAAATTTACTATAGACTCAGCCAATATCTCTACATCTATGTAGTTCATTGATTGAAGACTCATTCAAAGCATAAAACATCAAGGGAGCCATCATAGTCATCAATAGTTCAAAGAATTCAACTTGAAAAAAATCTATGGACTCTACAGGTTTAAAAATATATGGACTCTGTAGGTCTGAAATCTACAGACTCTACAGGTTCTAAAATCTATGAACTCTAAATGTCTAAAATCTATAGACTCTACAAGTTAAAAATATATGGACTTTATAGGTTTGAAATCTACAGACTCTACAGGTTAAAATCTATGAACTCTACATGTCTGAAATCTATAGACTCTACAGGTTAAAAATCTATGAACTCTATAAGTTTTAAAATCTATAGACTCTATAGGTTCTAAAATTACGGACTCTACAGGTTTTTAAATCTATGGACTCTACAGGTATATCTATGGATTATGTAGGTATATCTACAGATTATGTAGGTCTATCTACAAACTAATTTAAGATTGTATCTAAATTCAGATTTGTATAATTTTATTTCATAAATAATTCTCTTCATATTTCATGAATATTAATCTTATGGTGTAAATAGATAATAACATCTCTCTCCATATTTTATGAAAGATTGAGATAAGCTAGAATATCTAAGTTGTTATGTTTCTCTCCATATTTGGTGGAGAGCATCTAAGATTGTTATTCTTGAATAAGGATTCGTTTGGAAGCATGAGATTATAAATGCAACCTCTCACCCATTGTAATCAATCTTGATTATCAATAATACATTTTGAAGCTTTGTGACGTAAATCTAGTGTTCTGATTAAAATCGTCTTTCGAGGAATGAGCTTGCCACTCATTCCAAGGAAGATGGATAAATGTATTTTTATTTTTATTTTTATTATGTAATTATGCTTTTGAATTATTATTATTATTTATTTTTCATGTAAACATTTATTTTTTGTAAAGTTTAAAGTAAACCTGTAAGTGTTTTCTATGTTTATCAATTATTTTCAATTCAGTAGTTTACATTCTTTTATTTTCAATTCAGTAATTTACTTTTTTGCAAGTGTGATTTACTTTCTATAAGTGTGATTTAATTTTCTATCAAATGTGGTGTGATTTATTTTATTACAAGTGTGTTTTTCAATTCTTGTAAGTATGGAGTGTGGTAGAAGAGGTTAGTTACATCTCTTTCTCCTACTACATACAGCCTTGGACACCAGCCCTAGATTGACATTATTAAATGATGAATTGATGACTCACCATTTTTGGTGCCATTGTCAGGGACATGGTGTTATTAGGAGATTCATAATTTGTTAAGATAATTGTCTAGTGGCAATACATAAACAAGTTCCTAGCGAGAGGGAATGTCTCTTTATAAATATTTTGACAAGATATACTTAGTTAATGGTTTATTTATAATTTATTTTCGTGCAAAATAGATTAGAATTTATTTTCTTGTAAAATAGATTAGTATTTATTATCTTGTAACATAGATTAGAATTTATTTTTCTACAATTAGCTTTAGAAATTTTAATTTTGTGCAAAAAACCCCTCCACGCCATATTAACATTATTGTTTAAAAAATATCAACTGCTAACACCTAATGAAAGATTTAAATTTTGATGTAGGATGGAGGGAAAAAATGATGATCTGAAATAGTGTAAAAGATGGATAAAAATAGGTTGAATTTATGTAGTTATTTACAAAGAAAAATCTGGAATTTATGCCTTGTACCTATTAAAGGATTAATCTACATGTTTAAGGGTTGAACTGCCTTCTAAAAGAGTTAAGATTGAATATATGGAGAATAAAATATAGTTGCACTTTTTTTGAAACCATCAACAAAGGATCACATAATTTTTAGGTTAGTTGACTTTAAAAATATTGCATGTGATTTTATTTTTATAATAGAATAAGGTAAAATACTCAATTAATTTAATCTCGTTATATTCTAAAAAGGATATGATAAATCATGCATGCATGAAATTATTCACATAAATTTAGATTGCATGCATAAATCTAGGTAGAAAGATAGCATGTATGAGTTTAGTTGCATAAATTTAGATTACATGCATAAATTTAGGTGAAAAAATAGCATGCATGAATTTAGTTTCATAAATTTAGATTGCATGCATAAATTTAGGTGTAAAGATAGCATGCATAAAGTTAGTTTCATAAATTTAGGTTGCATGCATAAATCTAGGTGAAAAGATAGCATACATGAAGTTAGTTGCATAAATTTAGATTACATGCATAAATCTAGATGGAAAGATAGCATGCATAAAGTTAGTTGCATAAATCTAGGTGGAAAGATAGCATGCATGAAGTTAGTTGCATAAATTTAGATTGCATGCAGAAATCTAAGTGGAAAAATAACATGCATGAAGTTAGTTACATAAATTTAGATTACATGCATAAATCTAGATATAAAAATAGAATGCATGAAGTTAGTTGCATAAATTTAGATTGCATGCAAATAATTATCCATGCATGTAGCATTACATGCAAATAAATTGTCGTACATGAAGCTAAAAAGGATTCCATAAAGGTCAATAGATTCGAAAATAATAATAAAAGCGAAATATTGATATTTTACGCTGCTAATTCCTTGGATAGATTTTAAGAATGTCAAATGAAGACAAACACAGAGAATTTTTGACTGCAAGGAGAAGATTTAAGGTTTTATTTGAGCCCAAGAAAACAATGGTTAATGAATAAGAATGTATTGTAAATATTGGATAGGTTAATGTTGATATGAATGGAAATGTTAATATCAATCACAAGGCTAAGGCTGAGGTATTGACATTAGCATTATAACAGAGACCTTGATCCAGTCCTTGATTGTTAGGACTAAAAAAGACCTGGATCTAATATAGTAGTAGTAGCAAAGATATGCTATAGTACAATATTATATATGAAGAATATTCAAGTATGTTTTCATGTACTCCATTTTATTTTTAGTTTGATATTTTCATATCATTTCTCCATCAGGTACTATGCATACAAATCAAAGGTCATTTTATATTCACTCTATCCATGCATTACCATTTAAGTTATGATAGATTTTTATAAGTTAATAGCTAGTTTTAGCTAAATATTTTTAAAATATCTATCATTACCTATGCATATCATAGTTATATTTTCTTACTCTACCTGTAAATAAAATGATTTGATGGCATTTATATTCATTCCATTCCATCTATTAGTCAAATCCATATCCACCAATCATAATAATAAAACTTATCTAATGGAGTTCTTGTTTCTATAATAAAAATCCATTACAATTTATGAACCACCAATCATTCTTACATAGGTTGAACTGCATTCTTGCATGTATATTTCAATGATTCATTTTAATGGTTTATTGTTGGTATTTATATTTCTTTAACATTGTTGATATTATGTTTGATTAGAAAGGTCTTGTTTATTTTTGATTTTTTATAGGATACTTTCCTTATAAGAAGTCATTCTGAAGATAGAAATTTTTGTTCATGACTTCAGCAAGTAGTTGGGACATTATCCTGAATTACCTTTGACAATAACATGTAGTAAAATCAATAAGTGACTATCATCAGTTATTGGTCATCACTCCATAGATCAATGCTAGAGAATGTCAACATACAAAAATTTTCATGCTACATTTTTAAGTAGTATGAAGATTCATAAAGTCTATGGCTAACATTTTCCATGTCATAAATTTTCAAAAAAAATTTAAAAAAATTTGAAAAAAGTTGAAAACTAGCAATGGCTATTTTTCCCACTTGTAATAAATACTTGATTGTTGAATTTTTATGCTCTCATTTTTAGCATTGATTGGACTTCCATTATTCAAACATATTTTCCAATATGCTCCATGGGGTTGACATCAAGAAAGACAAGGCGAACTGAAGTTTTGCCAAGGTATCTAGTTTCTTTATTTCACTTTTAAATTTATTTGTAAGTTTTGTTATTACATAAAAATTCATTTTTTTGGAAAGAAAGAAAATGAATCAAATACCCCCACACTTTATACATATTTACATTATCATGTCTAAGGATATGCATGGGATTAGGTATGAGAGAGGAGAAAGAGAATAGTCTCAATAATAAATCAAGAATGTGGCTTAGTAAAAACAAATTTGACTTTGATAGAGGCATATAGTTTCACCATTATTTTGTAAGAGTCTCAATTAAAAAAATTTACTTCATATTTTATATCAAAGTTGATTTGTAATCAATATGATCACAACAAAAAATTCTCAACACAAGAACTTGCTCTCACCTCATTTTTTTTTTTTTTTTAAAAGAGGGCAGTATGAGAATTCCACATAAGAACCTGTGTCAAAGAGAAATCAAGGATAGAAAGCAAAATTTCCACACAAGAACCTATCCTTAACAAATATATTTTATTTACTGCTTTCATTGGAAACTTTTGCCTATAAAATCTAAGAGGATTTTACAAGTTAAAAATAATTTTACTTTTGCAAGGTCAAATCTAGAAAGCCTATTAGAAAATGAGAACATCTAACTTATGTATTTGTATCCTAAAGATTTTTTTGATAAAAATGGCATGCATGAGGACATACATGAGGTTAGGTGTCAGAGAGATGATGAGACCATAAAATGGATCATTATATCCATGAAATAACATCCTTTTTTCTTGCATAATAAGTGGATCTAAATGTATTTTCTAAACTTATGATTTATTTAGAATGAAATAAAAAATTATATCTTGGTTATTTCTTTATAAATCATTGTCTTATTATTTGTTGATTATTATTACTAAATATTTAGAAAAAGTTATTAATGTGTGTATATACAACCCATAATAAGCTATATTATATTTTATCATGAATATTCAACCAAATATCAGCTTTGAAGTGAGCTACAGGCACTCTAGACATAGCTACAGCTCACCTAGTCTAGCTACAGACTCGTTTAAATTTACTATGGACTCACTCAGTTCATATCTACAGACTCAATCAGTAGCTCTACATCCATGTAGTTCATTGATTTAAGACCAATTCAAAGCATCAAACATCAAGGGAGCCATCATAGTCATCAATAGTTCAAAGAATGCAACTTGAAGAAAATATACAGATTCTGTAAGTTCTAAAATCTATGGACTCTATAGGTCTAAAATCTACGGACTCTATAGGTTCTAAAATCTATGAAATTTGTAGTTCTAAAATCTATAGAATATGTAGGTTCTAAAATATATATACTCTGTAGGTTCTAAAATCTATGAACTCTACAGATTTTAAACTCTACATACTCTATAGGTATATCTATGGACTGTGCAGGTATATCTACGGATTGTGCAGGTTTATCTATGGACTAGTTTAGGATTGTGTCTAAATTTAAATTTGTGAAATTTTATTTCTTAAATAATTCTCTTCATATTTCATGGAGATTGAGCTTATATTATAAATAGATAATAGCATCTTTCTCCATATTTTGTGGAAGATTGAGATAAGCTAGAATATCTAAGTCGTTATGTTTCTCTCCATATTTGGTGGAGAACATCTAGAATTGTTATTCCTATTAAAGAGTTGGTTGGAAGCACAAGATTATAAATACAACCTCCCACATCATTATAATTAATCTTGGTTATCAATAATATATTTTAAAGCTTTGTGACATAAATCTAGTGTTTTGATTAAACTCCTCTTCCAAAGAATGAGTTGGCCACTCATTCCAAGGAAGATGGATAAATGTATTTTTATTTATTTATTTATTATGTAATTATGATTTTAAATTGTTATTATTTATTTTTAACGTAAACATTTATTTATTTTTAAGTTTTTTTTGAACCTATAGGTATTTTTTGTGTTTATCATTTATTTACAATTCAACGGTTTACAATCCTTTATTTTCAATTAACCAATTTACTTTTTTGCAAGTGTAATTTAATTTTTGTAAGTGTGATTTACTTTTATAAAAAAATTAGTGTGATTTACTTTCTCTTAAGTGTGATTTCAATTCTTTCAAGTGTGGAGTGTGTTAGAAGAGACTGGTTGCTAGATATCTCTTTTTCCTATTGCATACAACCTTAGACACCAACCCTAGATTGACATTATTAAATGATGAATTGATGACTCATCATTGGAGTTATTGAGTTTATGGATAAGGGGGTCTATTAGAGGATTGAGTAGGGTAGTAGGTTTGGAAGGAACCTTTGTATGGCCTATATGAAGTCTTTTATTGTCTCTCTAGAGCAACTAGCCTATTGTTTTATACTTTCAATAAGCTTTCAATCCTTGCAAATTTGTCTACTTCACCATCATCAAGATGGGATTTATTATTTGGAGTAGTAAATGGCACCATGGTAGGTGGGGTTAGCTGAATCTTGGGAAAAATTATCATGAGAGGTCTTGGGATGGGTTTCCTTGTATCAAATAGTTTTCTACCCTTATAGATATCTCATAAGCCCTAGGCAGAGTAGTCCCACCCATAAATTAGATCATGAGTATAATGTCTAAATTTAAAGCTCTCAAATACTAAATAAAATCATAATTGGGTGTGGGATTAATGACGATAGGGATCCTATCCCAAGTCTTTTAGAATATATAGTTGAAATCAACCATAGATTCTTGGTGTGCCCTCTTGATTGAGGTAAGTTATTCAAAAAGTGACACATGGTCACTTTTATCCTCAAAATGTTTACATAGGCACTCACCAAACTCATCCCAAGTATTTATTGAGGTAGGAGATAGACCCTTATACCATTATAGGGCTTTACCTTTTAAGGACATAGCTAGTAATCTTGTGGCTACATTTTCTTGTGTAATATTATGTACACAAAAAAGGTTTACAATGTCAGCTATGTGCTCTACAGGGGTGGTGGAGTTTTCTCCTATAAATTATGGTAGACTCTTCAAAAAATTAGTAAGTATATCATCATGTTGTTGAAGGTTAAGAGGGTTGCCACCATTGAAGGGTATAGAAGCTTGCATTTTGGGCCTTGTCATTTGCATAGTGGGGATTATGTTGGTTAAGACAATAATATGACCAGGAGATGAATATTTATTTTAGAGATAAGGACTTTTCCTATTGAATCTTTTTCTTTTATATAAATTAGAAGGTATCTCAATAAATTCAAAAAGAATATCTTTACTAGCTGACCTTCTAGTAAACTTTGACATGAGAGGTGATGTTTGGATGATGCTATGAACTCTATAACTTGGATAATATTCATCTTATAGTGATGGTGGATGTCTCCCTCTATTAAAAATACCTCTAATTATCTCATCACTTCAAATATTCCAAGGAGATTACCTTTAAGTCCCAATTGGTGTGACAAAAATTATTGGAAGTTCTAGGTTGCATCCTAGCTAAAAGTAGAAGTGTTCAATTCCTAATCTCAAATCTAGTACAACATGGGAATGACCCTAGGTTTTGGGTTACTTAATGCTAGGTTAGACCTCTAGAATTTTTTAATGAGGCTAGCTCCTCAAATATGAAAATTTGGATCTCTCCTTAAAACTTAACCTATTGGAATGAAAAAGGGAGAAAATATATAAATGAAAACCTACTTAAGTAAGGTGATACACCAAATGTTTTGATCCACTCTTAACTTGGATACTTTCATGACTACTAATGAATCCAATGGGGACAATATTTGATTAGATTCTATGATAGGGTTCCAAAAATGAGTATTTTGTATGAAGGTTGAAAAGAGACCTGAAAATTGAAGGATAGAAAGAGATAGATCAATGTAAGACACTATAGACTTATGACACTTCAAGAGAAACATCAATAGTTAACACTTCATAAAACCTATAAGAAAATAACACTCTTAAATCAAAGTACCTAAAGGACCTATAAATGATGAATAGATAACATACATTCTTCAAATCAAACTTTAAGAAAGCATACTTGGCATTAAACTAGAATATAAAATTGTCTTATATTACTTCAAAAGAGATTTAAAAAGTAATTTTAGCAGGGTTTTGTTATACCTAATCAACGAATACAAATCAAGAGCTCAAATATAGTATTTATAGGAAGAAATAACATCAGAGAGAGAGAAATCAACACTGAAGGGGTCATTAATGATCCCAATTCCACTTATAACAACCACCACCACCACTCTTCTTGATCTTTCCCTTACATTGATGTCATTATATCCTTTTTTAGTGTGATGAAGAATGTGAAGATCAATATCAATTGTTAGAAGCAATCCCCACCACCATAATCCTTCTTGATCTCATCATGCTTGATGTTCTCTCTGATATTCTTTGTGTAGTCACCATTCTATCCTTGCTTGTAAATCTTGAATATATATCTATTATGGATGAAAACAAATCACCCTATTGATTTTTATATATTCATGATTGCATTGAAGATTTGAAGGATAGATATTTTGATCATAAGATGTGAAACATATGCCTAGAAGATCTCAAAAATATTTACAAGGTTTTAATGGTGTTAGATAGCTTTACAAAGTCAGTTCCTAATTATCTAGATCAAGTTTGATCTTGTATTTATGTATTTTACCTATTTAGGGTGGTGAGATCCTTTGTCTAATATGTTTGCATTTGTTACATCCTCTAGTTTGAACTTTGTCAAATTTTTTCTCCATTGGAGTTCTTTAGCTTTCAAATTTTAACATCGACCATCAATCCTAATCTATGCACTCCACATTTTTCTAATTGTTAGCTCTTCATTTGTCCCATAGGATCTTGATATCAGCTCTTTGAATTCTTGACCTTATGTACATCATAGATCTACTTTTGTATAAATAAATGTGAGTCATTGATCTTCTACCAGCCTAATATAATTGAGACACTTGTCACCTTCTCATTTGCTCTTAGGATTCATTGACCTTTTGACTCACTACTTATCATCAATCTACTTTATATGATGGATCACACATCATTGATATTTTTCAATCCCACTGACTATGTCAGTCACCATGCACCATTGTATCTACTATGAGCTCTTGAGATCATGCCACTTGGCATCCCTGTATTGGTCTTTGATTTTGGTCTCTGAGAATCTAACACTTTTGGTCTTGCATGCTTCCTATGGACCCCACTAACCTTTTGACTTGATGCTCACCATTGATCTTTGATGTATGGTCAAATATAAATCATTGGTCTTTAGGACCCACTGACATCTATCAGATCACAACTCAATATTATGTTTTATCTTAGATCCTAACATTTGGACACTTGTTAGCTCCACATTCAACCTAGGAACATTTTAAGTTAAATGGCTATTTGTGACAGCTTAAGCTTGGCATTCATGCACATGTCCCACTCTGCAAGTCTAAATTTGAAGCTTTATATCTTGAGATAGCAAGCTCATCAAGACACCAATTTTATAAAGGATGATATTGACATGAATAAATTCATGTCCATGCAATATTTTGGCCTGAGAGGCTTCTTAGGTGCATTTATCAAATGTGTAATCAGATTGACATGTTTTGTTTTGCATGATGTGTTGGTGATGGTCTGGATATTTTATGCTTGTGAAAGAACTTTCAAGGCCCAAAATGAGTTTCTGAAGTCTTTGAAACCTTATTTATGTCCATGAGGGTCATGACCACCATGAGAATCTACTGGATTTTCTTCCTTTACAACTCTAGACCTGTTTCAAGACTTACTTCTCAAAGATCAACAAATTACACTTTAAGCTTGTTTACAGTGTTTCAAAAGCTTTGTAAGTAATATCTGATATTTGGACCACTCATTCCATCTAAAACTCTGTTCAGCACATCTATTTAGGTAGTAGCTTGGCATGTGGGCCAAATTGGTCAACAGTAAGAACACTTTTTGCTCTTTTTTTGGATTTCAACACCAAAATTTGTAATGCAACCAAACTATTGATGAAACTTGTGAGTTCATCTAATTTCTCACGAATAGATTTTAATAAAACATGTTCTCTTTTATCCATCTATTTCAACTCTTCCTTGGTTGTCAATTTTCTCTCCATTTATTTCATGCTTGCTTATAATTAGCACACTCTTTCTTATAGAGTATGTGAACCCATATCATAAGTCCCACCCAATGCCATATCTAAATTTTTACGTTTTCTGTTATGAATCTTTGATGGAGTAAATGTATTATTTCCATCCCTCTTGTTTATGGCCTTACCATGTTGTGGCTTATCTATAAGGCAAAAATAGGGTTACTGAGCACCTATATCATGGTGATCATCTTAAAGAGATGAATCCAATGACTACTAAATTACTTAAGAGTGCAACAAAATTGAAAACACAAAAAAATATAAAAATTTGGGTTACATGAGACCTATACCATTTTAATGGCATTAAAAGATGAATTTAATGACAATTATATTGATCAAGGGTCAAAAAACTTAGTTATATATTTATTTATTTTTTGCTTTGGACCACCCAGTATAAATAAAACCCAAATTCTCCATAGATTAAAAAAAAATCAATTTTGGCCATCAAACCAACCATTATGTGAACCTCACTAAACAAATAAGTCTAAAAAAGTACAAAAAATGTAAGAAAAAAATTGAATTTACCAAATTACTAATTTTTGCTTCTCTGCAAAGCCCCAAAGTGCCATATAAACTTTTTCCAAATTGAAGCTCTGATACCACTTGTAATGAACTTACTATATTTTAAAATCATACTCACATAAATAGATATAAATTTAACAATGCACATAAATTAATGAGCAACAAGTACTCACACATAAAAATATAATATATCATACCCACATAATATAATTAAAATGATGATCAAAATACTAAAATATAGGACTAAGCCACTTAAAGGGAGTAACCAACAAAATTTTATAATAAGAACAAAATTTAGAATATTTGATGAATCGATACTCTAACACTACCTCCTATATATACCCTGATTAGGTTATCAGGACTCCATAATATAATTAGGCCGACTATTCCTACGAATATTCAACCTAGATATTATTAAATGAATAAGTCAAAGGTTATGTGTGACATAGTTAGGCCACACATCCTAACATATCTCAATACAAAAAATAAGCTAAGGGTGTAGCGAAATTAATAAATTTGTGCAAATGTGACTTTCGTGCCCATATTGATGGAAAAATGAGCTAATACATCAACTAACATTATAAAAGAGTGAACACATCTACATGGTAAAGCATAAAACCAATCAAGTCGATAATCCTTCAAAATCCTTCGCAATAGCTTAATTTTCATTTTATCATTATGACAAAAACCTAAACAAGAGGCATAAATTATCTAGTTGATGAGATAGGTTTAATTTTCTATTAAATAATTTAAACTTTGGAGTTGTAAATATTACTAGAAGATGGTCTGCAAGCACTCCATAAGCTATGGTTTTAATTAAAATTTCATTAGAAGTGACCTTATTTTTTGGTTTTTTATACCTTTAAGATAAAATATTAATATAATTTTATAAGTCATATATGCATCGTAATAATCACTTCATGATTTGGATGAGAAGTAGTGTTAGAATAATTTAGAATAAAAGCATTTTATATAGAATTAATTTAAGAAGTGTTGTAAGTGATACATGTTTTCACAAAATGAATTTAAGAAGCATGTCGAGAGTTTTAAATAAATTAAGAAGTAGTGGGAGAAATTGGAGGATGTTGAGTAACTTATGAGGAAATCAACATATTTTGGGAAGTGAGAGATGCATTAAAAAAATTAGAATCAATATAAGCATGAGAAGGAATGGTTTTATAATAAATTTGGTAAATGACTACATTATTAGGCATGAAATTCACTCCCTTACATGATTCAAGAGCTTTAAATCCATTATGAACTTTTAGATATTCATTTTCCACCTTATAAGATATCTCTTGCACCATAATCCCATATTGAACTTCTTGATCTAGGGTTTTGATTTGAACATATTTCAATACATCAACTTTGTTATCTCATTAGTGTTGGACATAATATGTTTCCTAAAATGTGTAAAGTTTACAACCCTTTCTAATTTATTAGTGTTACATGATTTTGGTGTTCATGATCATATCAATTACCACCTTGGGATTCATTCATATTATTATCTTTGAAAAGCATCTGAATATCACTTACAAAGGAAAATACAAATGTGGGAACAACAGTAAATTCATTTCCAAAGTGCAAGTTTATTTAAAAATATATATATGATTAACCAAAGGAATTTAAATCAAATTAACATGATTAAAAAAATCATAAAATTCTTCTTTATTAGAACCTTAGATCTAACTACTTTAGATGATATAAGAGGAAAACACAAATAGCATGTAAATATCCTCAGGTTTTTATAATAATTAAAAACTAATAATCTAAGGTTTTGAATGTAATATACAAGAGGTAGGGCTAATAAATTTGAAAGAATATAATAAAACAAACCCTAAAAAAAATCATATCTATCACAAATGCAGTAATATCTAACCCTATAATGCTATAAACCATGTAAGATAATGTGTTTTTAGAAAAATGTAATATGGGTAATTGATTTTATGTCAAAACACAATACATTTACCCATATACCATGTAATTAATCCTTATAAAATGTTAAACAATAAAATCAAAATTAATTATTAATTTAATTTTAGTGTAATAATTGACAAGAAGAGGATTTAAAAAAGTATATTGATTTTTACACAATCCAAAAATAGTCATCATAGTTTGATATTAAAGAAGCATAATTTTTATGGAAAAGCAATGAGAACCAAAAAAAACTTGCAATGACTTGAGCACCTTCCCAAAATGTATACTCAATATTTCTGTAATACCCCTCGTTATGAGTCACCTTTCCCCTTGTTGTCTTGTTGTGTTCACCTTATGTGGAAATCATTTGGGTATTTATAAATTTTAATTTTGTTTCCCTCATTTATTTGAAGCCCTCATTTGGTGAAAAACACTTAAAATAATTTAATTACTATAAATTATAAATCAATAAATCTAAATTAGAAATCAAATTTAATTATGTGGGATTAATATTTTTTATCAATTAAGCAACATGTGCATAATCTCTCTAAGAAGGTGGGGAGGTTAATTGGGTAGGCCCTAGTATAGTATAGGTAGTTGTGCAACTTATGAATTGATGAAGGGGTATTGTAAGAGAATTTTATGATAAATGTAAGGGAGTTATGGTATTGTAATAAGACATTTTTGACCTTGTGTAGAAGAGGTATACATTATTTTAACGCATCTTGTGTAGAAGAAATAATTAGTTTTTTTAATCAAATAATTAAAAATGAAAAGTTAGAATTAGTGGTTTGATTGTGTGATTAAAATCTCTCTCAATCTCTCTCATTTTCCTTCTTTCTTGATAAAATTTAGGGGAGTTAGTGTAATGGAAATTAGGAGTCTCTCTCTCTAGAATCGAATTAAGTATCTATTTGAAAACTAGTAAATGATAAATAGTTTAAAATTGTGTTTAGAAAATTGATAAATTAGATATATAAATTTAAATATAATTTACAAATGAATGAATCGATTTTAATAAACATATCCATATTTATATAATAAATAGGATTGAAATATATATATATATAATAATTATTTTATATTAATAAACATGTCAATTATATATATATATATAATTGACATGTTTTATTAATATAAAATAATTATTTTTGGGAGGAATAATAAAAATAAAATAGTATTTTGGGGAGGATGGCACAATCATCCCCCTTGCCCAACGGTCATTAGCTAGGACTGTAATAGTTTCAACCACAACTACAACTATGGTTGTTATCTGGGGTTTGCAGAGTTTGGGAGGGAGCAAGAAGTGGTGCCCTGACCCTGAGATGATTACCACATAGGTTTGTATCCTATAACCTATGGCCCTATAATTGTTTTTGGTTGTTCAAATTTAAAAATAAAAATAAAATAAAATCATAATAATATTAAAACCCTAAAATTAATTATTTATTACACACACACAGATGTGTGTGTGTGTGTGTGTGTGTGTGTGTGTGTGTGTGTGTGTGTGTGTGTGTGTGTGTGTGTGTGTGTGTGTGTGTGAATTTATACACACATATTAAAATAAATAGTGATTAATATGCATGTGAGGAAGTATATTCATGGATATGGTTTTTTATTAAGGGAATAGGTGTTTTAGTTTTCCTAATATAAGGGCATAAGGAAGTAAAATAAATTTATACATTTATAGATCCCCTAAAATTATATCATAATCTAGATAGGTAACCATGGGCTATTGGTGAAATTAGAAAAATTTAATGTTTATGATTATCACTTTTATTGATAGTGTTTCATTACGATGACAATATTTTAAGTAAAACTAAATTGATCCTTTAGTTGCAATAGGTTTTTCTTAATGGTAAAAGTAAGTTGTTAAAGGTGTCCCTCCCCATTACAAGCATTAAATGACATGGTCTTAGAACTATAAGTAAACAAATAATATTGTTTAAAGACCAAAATAAATCACTAAGAGAGCTTACAACAAAAACACAACAAAAAAGTAGCAAATATACAACATTATCAACTCGGGCAGTTCCACCCTTCCAGCACTTCATTCCAATTCTTATTCATATTAGTAATAATAATGTCCAGATCCTAAATAGTTTGTGATTCATATTTATCCTCAACCTTTCCTTCTTTTTTTTCCGTTATACCTTGCTCTAGTTATTCATTTTTCCTTTTGGATAACAATTTTAACCCTTCCATGTTCTAAACACAATTCTACATAGAAGCCAGACTAAAGTCTATTATCATTTTCAAATTATCCTTGAGGGTTTCATTAGCATGCTCAATCGATGATACTTTGTCATTTAAAATTTCCATATACACACTTATTTCAATCAATTCATCCTTCAAATAGTAAATGCATTCATTTTAATTCATGTTGTTCACCACCTCCTTGAGTCTAAAATGATCCCTCATAAACTAGCACATAAAATCCTTTTGATAAACCACCTCCTTTGGTTGTAATAGGTTATTAAAGCTAGGGAGTATGATAAATAATATTTTAGTTCAAGTACAATAATTTTTAAAGCTATGTGAGTAGCTAGGGGATCCTTACTATTCAAAATGTTTTACATTTTTAAATGTTATCTTTCAAAAATGATAGCTTAGGAAAAATATGCAAATAGTCATGTTATTTGTTACTGTTGGGCATTCAATGTTTATATTTTAATGTTGATAGCTTATCAACAACCTTATTATATCTAAGGAAGATTTTTATCCACTATTATTAAATAATTAATTCAAGTGCATTTAATATTTGTTTGATTGTAATACTTTTAATGTTGACAATAACCTAAGGCATCATAATAAGCTAGGAAAATCTAGAATGATGGTGAGAAACTAGTTTACCTTAAGTTAAATTTATTTCCATATGCCATTATTTTGTAATCAACTGACTTAGGAAAATTTAGATTGAAAAATAGTAATTTTCTATTTTCAAATTGATTCATATTTAATGAAATGCTATATAAAATCCACTAGCTTAGGGAGATTAAATTATCAATAAATACTTGTCCACTTAACTCTATAACATGGTTATTATGTTACTAACGTGATTATTTATCATGATAAAAAAAATATATAAGACAAAATAAATGTGAAGTAAGTTCTTTACTTGCATGGAAAATAAATTTTAGTGTTTTCTTAATTTTTAAAACTTTTTAAAAACCCTTTAGAAATTGATGTAAATTAATTCCCAAAAGAGAGATTTAACTAATCCAAGAATTAAACTTATTTTTTTTAGGATTTGAAATATGTGAACTATAATTAGTTAATTTTTAACTCCATTACAAATTATTCCTTTTGACTAATCTCGAAGTCAAATTTCAGTAGGAAATTTGCACTATTTTTTCTTGCCTCTAAAATCGATTTGGAATCAATGAAAATAAAATATAAAAAAAATGGAAAATATCAAATATAAAAGTTGTAATTAAATTTTAATATATTAAAATTATCATTAAGATAATAAAATAAGTTTATCATGAGATTTTGCTATTTTTTTATAAGGTAATTTTGAAGCCAATTTTACGAAGAATTTCATAAAGCACTTTTCAACCATTAAAGTCATTTTAGAATGCTATATAAAAAAATTTGTTCTTTCCAAATACAATTATTTCCTTTCCTTAAACATGTTACTTCTATCTTAGAGAATAGGATCTAATACTGAGGAAAAAAAAACTCTCTTTTTGTATATTAAAACAAGCATGTTTTTGTACCTAGTTTATCAAACTTGAAGTTGGTGTGTTTTGTATTGTTTAGAAGCATCATTGGTTGTGTATTTTGTTTTAGTGTGTCTTATAAAATTTTAAATTAATAAGTGGCTATCCTGAAACCTACTATCCTAAAATAATTATTTATATCCTTAGTTCAGGTTTTAGGCCTTAAGGATTTTTTAGATTATAAGGCTTTAGTTGCCTTAAGATTAGGTCTTGAGGAGTTGTTCTATTAGAAATAGGGTATGCTCTTGGCTTAATTATTACCTAGTCGTTAGATGTATAAATGGGTTTTTCTAGTATGTTCAGATGACTTGTTTAGCTTTTGGTAGAGCCTAGCTAAACTTGGGCCTGTTAGTAGTCACATTGCTACCCATGAAGGGTAGCTACATTAGCTTAGTCATAAAGACTTGGCAAAGGCTAGATGCCTTCACATTTGATCTAACTCTCATTTTGGTAATGGGTGAACTATATTTGTATATGATTATATATATGAAGGTAATCATTGTAAATACGTAAGCAACTTAGGGAGTGGGTGCAATCATAGAGAACTAACCCTTAGTATGATCTCCTAGTATAGGTGATTGATAACTAACTTGTTAGGTGTTATTTTCACTTGGGTATTAATAACTAAAGCTTAGAGTGATTATCCTTAGTATGAATGTCAGAGTCTTATTCCTTTCATGTTTATATCCTTGTAGTTGGTAACATATTGGTATGCTTGGATATATTTTAGTTGTGACTTTAGTTAGTTATTGGGTAGTATACCTCTAGTGAGTGAGCATTGTATTCTTTCATCTCAAAAAATATTCTCGAGAAGTGGAGTTACTTAAAATATTCCAAGGCATATATTTTTAAGCCTTCTATTTTATTGGATCAAAGGAATGGGTTTCTTTCATGTTATTTTGATCCCCATATAAATTGTTTTAGATGAGTGCTTCAGGTGCACTTTAACTTGTCAAGATTTTTTGTAATAAGCATCGGTTGAGTGTGTAATTTCATCTTGATTTTGACATATATAGCTTTATAAACTCATTTTAATCACATTATCTTATTCCATGTTAGCTTATATTTATATCTCTTTTGGTGATGATGTCTAGGAGAGGAAACACAATACAAGTTTAAGGAGAACCACATCATACACTGATTTTATGAAACAGATATGTAGGTTACCCAAGTTGTGGGGGAATTAGGTATAAGTCATAGGCTAGGTTAGGGATATATAATTATTGTCCCTCACGTTAGTCTAGTATGTCATTTTTTAATTAACTTTATGTATTATAACAATTAAAAAAAAAACTAAAGATTATTATATGTTTGAATCTTTTAAATGATTATATATTAAGATTGATATGCTTTAACATTAACTACCTCGATATGAATATATTTTTGTAAATCTCCTTGTTTTATATTAATTTGGAGTAATTTTATGTAGTCTTTAGTATGGACACTCCCTTGGTGAGCTTTTGGGTGGTAACCTTTTTATAAAGCAATTATTTCCTTTGTTCACTATTTTTTTCACTTGTGTGTGTTCACTCAAGATGCATGATTGAATGTGTTCTTGAACTAAAACAATAAATAAAATAAAATTTAATTGGACCTTCCTTTTATGACATTATACTTGTCCCTCTAACTTAATATGAATGTTAATTTATATAATTGGACCCTCTCATACTGATATTTTTTATTTTCATTGGCTTGATAATTCTTATACTAGATCTAGGAAACTAAATTAAATTTAATTAAATCCTTGAATAATTATGTATATCACACTTTAGTTATAACATTGAAAAAATGAAAAAAATAGTTACACTACTAAGTAACAACAATCTAATAATTTAACATCATTCACTTATGTAAATAAAATAAAATTACCACATTTCACTTGGGTTTTAGGACCAAAAAATTTGGGCATAACATTTTGGTATTAGAGCATGGGTTTAGTAATGGGAATTCTAGAAAAAAATAGTATGATTGGTTTAGTTACCTTATATAATAGACATAAAATAGAGTGTGTACTATTGACTTGAAACATATGGGTATAAATAATAAATTCTAATTCACAATATGATTCAAATACATAATAAAAAATGTCTAAATTTGAGAATCTTAAACCTTGTTATAAGAGAAAACCTTGTTTAAGACACTTAAAATGAAATTTTTTATGATGTGTGAAACCTTGTTTGAAAACCTTAAGAATAAATTAACTCTTAAATCACATTAAACTAATTTATATACTATGTGAATTAAAAACACAATTGATGATTGTTGTTGTTGTAATTATGTCACCTTAAGATGCATTACTTGTAACTTTATACATCCTTTGGAATTACATTTATGTTTTTACTCTTAGTATTTGCTTAGCACATTAAGGATGATGATTTTATAGGAGGGAAAGTATGTAATACATCTCGTTATGATCCACCTTTCCCCTCAATATCTTGGTGTGTTCATAGTTTGTGGTGATCCTTTGGGTGTTTATAAATTTGAATTATGTTTATCTCCTTTATTTGAAGCCTTCATTTGGTGAAAAAAACTTAGAGTAATTTAATTACTATAAATTATAATTAAATAAATATAAAATTAAAAATCAAATTTAGTTATGTGGGACTATAAAATTTTATTAATTAAGTAACTTATGCATAGCCTTTCTACGAAGGCTATGGAGGTTAATTGGATAGGTCTTAGCCTAGGATTAACAATTGTGCAACTTGTGGAGTGTTGAAGGGGTATTTTAAAAGAATTTAATGAGAAGTGTGTTGGGTGAATATTTTGTCGACCAGCTAACTGGCGTTCAAAATAGTTCCTATCACCACAACATAGAAAGATTGGTCAGCCAGGTGTGCAGCTTTACTACATCAACAAGAGACAAATATCTCCTCTCATCAAGGGGAGGTTCCCTATTAAATATGTGGAGGCTATATACTATATATATATGTAGAAAGTAAGACATAGGGGTGGGATGAACCATCCATCTCTCTTTTTTCAGAGATGATGTTGATAAACAAGGAAGAAATGCTAGGTGATGGGGAAGGTGCTTCTCTTCTTTCAGAAGCAACTTTCAGCCAAGAGCCAGATTCCTTCCTAAATAGTAGAAATCTTAGTGCAATGATAGAAGACACTTCTCTTCTTTCAAAAGTGTTCTCCAGTAGGCAGCAAGAATCTTTCAGGTAGCAAATAACCAATAACGAGGGTGCTGAGTGACCAGCAACCCGAGAGAGAAAAATGAAGAACAATGGGGGCACCATGTTGTCCCAAGGCTCTTTACACAAGAAATGAAAATGCAAACACACTAAAGGTACTTATGGGGGCACAACATCATCCCACAGTTGGCCTTCAAGACACCTTCTTGATCACCTCCACTAGTTCTACTTGTTAAATCAAATGGACAAGAAAGCTCTTAGGAAATAGACATACGAATAATCTCCTAAGATAGCACAAGCTATAACAGCACAAAGTCTGAAAGTAACTTGTTTTCTCATTTAGATAAAATAATATGAATTATAATCTGAGCTCAAAGTCTCAGTAATGCCTTTCAATTTGGGTAGAGTTTTGCTTCTAATAATCAAAAAGGTCTCTCTATAACAATGAAAGAGTTTTCATTATATAGAGGCCCAGAGAGACTTGGAACTTTCTCCCAATGAAGTGACCTATTTGGCACACTCAATGCCTTAGATGCATTCTTGGTCTTGTCAGGAAGAGCCCTGCTAGAGTAGGGTGACTGCCTTAAATGTGGCATGTCAATTCATCTATAATGCCTCCTCTTTAGCCTGAATCACTCATTTGTTCATCTGCCTAGCCACGCAACTATCTACTCTATCCTCACCTCCAAGGGGACAAGTAGATGGTGTTCTTAATGCTACTAGCTCCCCAAATATCTACTCGACAAACTGCTTCACCTACTAACAGTAACTCCTACTGAGTTTCCCTCTCTATCTATTCCTTCTCTTGATCTTGGCCTTAGGCTTTTTGAATACATTTGGGTTCATCTTTTGAGTTTTCAAAAATCAATAGATGCTTAAATGTAGCTAATTTGGCATTTGTGGGCCTCTTCCTTATTAAAGGTTAACGGCTATCTGATTGCTTTAAATTTGACATTTATGGGCCTATCATCATGCCGTGATGTGGGTGAGGACACGTGGTGGAATCTGCTATTTGAAATAAGCTTATTGGAATAAGCTTTGAAACTGTTAGAGACTGAAGGGATCATGGAGGCAGACACATGGTGACTTTCACTGCACTAGGTTAGGACATGCAGTGGGTTCCACTCCTTTGAAACTTGACAGGGACTGTTTCTCGACATACGACACTTGGTAGCTTTCACTTCACCTTGAGGCTTGGCCTTTAGGATCTCAAACAGGGTCCATTTTATGTGTCAAGTGTCCCTCCACAAGGGTCTCTATCCTTCTGAATCTTCTAGGTGGCCTTCGGGCTTCAATTTATTCAGAGGGCTATTGGTCCTTTTATTTCCTTTGAACAAAATGTCTGAAATAATTCCTTTGGACAATTTTTTCAAAGGAAGTCACCTCCCTTTGATTTTATGTCTTTGAATTTGAGGGGGCCCCATCCTTTGACATGTGTCATCTTCTAATATTGACACTTGGCAGCATCTACCTCCTCAGCCTTTGCGACATCATAGAAACATTTGGGGCTCAGTTGGACTCTCATAAATGATGACACTTGTCGGCCTCTACTGATCTATGCAAGGACATGTGGCACAGTTTGAACACATCTATTAGTCACGTGGATGTAGACACGTGCCACGTTTTGCTTCATTTAGTCATTCATTCCTAGGCCTGCCATGGTCTTTACTCAAAATAGTGAAGCAAGGGGGAGAGACTACGGACATTGACAATTGTTAGTTTCCACTGAGCTTTGGACGGGACACATGACACGTTCCACCACTCTTAGATGAATACATTTGGGCCTTTTGTTGTTGCCACTTTTTGCCCTCTGAAAAACTCTGAGAGAAGCTTTATCAAAAGAAGCCTTACAGCTTATAATAAATTTTGAGAAGCGAACACTGACACTTGTCACATTTTGCTAAGTCACAGTGGGACACATGGCATGGTCTACATATTTCTAGCACTTGTGCAGATGCAGACACGTGGTGGCTTTTGACAATTTTTCAAAAGGGACACATGGCACCTTCTACCACTTCTCCAAAACAAAGTATAAAGGGGCTCGACTGATGACACTTGGTAGCATCCGCTTGACTCTTTCTATTGCATGCATTTCTCTTCATAACTGAGGTAGTCTTTTAACCTTGAACCTGTGCGTTGAACTGTTTGAACATTGAACCTGTTGAACCTTTGAACCAAAATGGTTCAACGGTTCAACAGTTCAAGATTTTGAGACTCATTTGAAGCTTGTTGTTGATATTGAACCTTGAACCCATTGAACCTTTAACTAAAGTGTTTCAAGGTTCAATGGTTCATTTCATCAGAAGATTGTCGATGACCCCTTTTCGGTTGAACCAAAGCTTTAAACCTATCCCAAAAGTGTCCAAGTGCGAGAAACTAGTCCCTTTTGATTGAACTCACCTACAGAAGCCTTTAAACCCATTGAACCTACTAATCCCTTTACCAAAAAGTTGAGAAAATGACAAAATTGAATGTTTAGAACAAATTTTTGGAAAAAAGAGGGACAATTTTGGCCATGCAGGACCAAAATAGTCATATGTTTTCTGAAAAATGAGGAGTCATGTTTTAGGGACAACAGCTGGCTTCAGTTGGGGAACTTCCTTCAGTTGGAAACTTAAAACAGCTGAGGGGAGTAGAAACCAAAATCTCTAGTGCCTTGAAGCGTTCCATTGGGCTACGAAGTCATGCTACCCAAAAAGAAAGGCTCCAAAAAAAATGAAAACATAAAAAACATAAAGCAAAAATAGAAACTATACAAATATACATATGTACAGGGGAACTCATCTGATGCCTCAAGATTTGAAGCACTTCAGATGCTACCCATTGTGAGACAATGATAATGGCATCCCATCCTAATAAATCAGTAGGAAACCATTTTGTCCCTAGAATCGGTGATGGGCGAATGGAACTCTCCACCAAGAAACCACTTTTTTGTGTCTTCCTCTTGGCTCTTTCTTCTTCTTTCCCCACAAAAAGACTTGAATTTTGGTCTGAAAACCATGAATCTTCACTCTCCTAACAAAGAGTTCCTTTTCTTGATTTTGATGGGCTGTAGCGCAGCCTAGTACCATAATTTGATGTTCTGATAGCTCAGCCCAGCACATGTCTTGATTATCCCCCTCAAATATCTCAGATTCTTCTTTATTTAGAAGGGAGGGTTCTTCTACACTTATGTTGTACTCCACCAATTCTTATGTTATTTCATCCCTACCTTAAGACTCAAATGAAATTTGGGCTATAGGGGCCACCATTTGGGTCTTGACACATTTGACATGATCAATTATGTCAAATGGCTGGATTGGACTAGGCACAGTGGATGAGAGTTCTTCCTTTGGGTTTATGGGAGGGGTGGGAGGACTGATCTATGAATTTGAATTAGAAGGTGTAGAGATGTTCAATGTACTTACTTCTTTGGCAATCACTGAGTCTTTCGACTAGAAAGGGAGAGGGGTTCTTTACTCAACAATTGGAATCACTAGTTGGGGTCACTCCTCTTTCTTTTCTTTATTAGTCTACTGGGCTGACTGATTCTCAGACTGGGTGAATACTGTGTTTGATCCTTTGACTGCTTCACCTTCACTCTTGGGCTCATCCTGGTAATTCAAGAAACCAATGTGGGAGTCACCAGCTGATTCTTCTTGATCTTCCCTGAAGAGATCAGTGCCATTTTCTTGCTCAGACTCAAGTTGGAAATAGGAAACATGTTCTATTTCTAAATATCCAACTACTGAGTTGGTTGGAGGTGCTTCAAGGGCAAGGTTCCTCTATGGGGGAGGAAGATGATTTGGTTGCCCTTGACTTCTAGCAGCATTGCCTTGATATGGTTGATTGGGGAATGTCCTCCTTGGTGCATCTCTATACAGAGGAGCAGAAGACATACCTTGTGTCATTTGCCTTTTCAAGGCCAACAATTCATTTGTTAGCTTTTGGACCATTGGGTCAGTGGTGGTTGTGGGTGAGTATCCAGAAGATGAAGAAGATTCACCTCTGTCAAGATCTCTCCTTATCTTTCCTACCAAGATAAGGTCATCTTCTACCTCAATAGCCAAGTCCTGAGCAGTAGCAAGGTTTATGTGGCCAGCTTGTCTCAGCAGAAAACTCACTTCAAGTAGTTGTGAGTTGATGAAGAAGCACTTGAGGTTCTGAGGTGTCAGCTGGGTGACCATGGGAATCCTGTGCCTCAACTTGTTGAACCTAGAAATGAAGTCCCTCATAGGTTCATGGGGCTCTTTATTCATCTGAGTGAGCTGGGCTAGAAAGGCATGCACATCTTCTATAGGTTTGAACCTTGCTTCAAACATGGCTTTGATAGTGTCCAAGCCAGTCACTGATCTAGTCTGTAGATGGTAAAACTAGTCTGCAATAGCACCTTGTAATGTCTCCATGAAAAGCCTGACTGCCACATCTTCAAATTCCACCCCTATCACACCACAGGCTATGGTAAAGGCTACAATGTGTTCATCAGGGTGGACTCTTCTATCACCAAAGAATTTGGGGAAATTCTTCCTTGAACTGAGTGGTAGCTCATGCAGGGGTGGAGTTAGATTAAGTCGGCCAAATGAGTTACCCCAGGGGCCTCGAACTGCCATGATAGGATTCTAAAAAATAGGGATAACGCATCTAAGTAGAGTTTCCAAATTATAGGACAAAAATGGAAAAGAAACTGGCCCTGCTTTAGCTTAAAGCTTGAGGCTTCAAACTGCACTTTCTTTCCCAGTAGCTCTGGTTTTGTAGACCAGATAATATAATGGAAGTCGCCATACTCTATAATGGATAAGACCCAGATGGGAGTCGCCAGACTCTATAATGGATAAGGGAAGGGACTACTTTAATCTAAAACTCGAGGCTTCAAACTGCACGTTCATCCCCAACAAAGTCACCAAAAACTATTATGCGAGGCTAGGGAGGAAAAAATTAACAATGGAAAAGCATTGGAGTGGTTCATTCTTCCACAGTAGAATGCATGGATAAGGTTATAATGATAGTGGGTAAGACATAGGTGATGTTTCAATCTAAAACTTGAGGTTCGAAATTTCACAAAATTACTGTGTCCCTAGCGGAGTCACCAAAAACTATTGGGTGAATATTTTGTCGACCAGCTAACTAGCATTCAAAATAGTTCCTATCACCACAGCATAGAAAGATTGGTCGACCAGGTGTGTAGCTTTACTACATCAACCGGAGACAAATCTCTCCTCTCATCAAGGGGAGCTTCCCTATTAAATATGCAGAGGCTATATACTATATATATATATATATATATATATGCAAAAAGTAAGGCACAGGGGTGGGATGAACCATCCATCTCTCTTTTTTCAGAGATGATGCTGATAAACAAGGAAGAAATCCTAGGTGATGGGGAAGGTGCTTCTCTTCTTTCAAAAGCAACTTTCAGCCAAGAGCCAGATTCCTTCCTAAATAGTAGAAATCTTGGTACAATGATAGAAGACACTTCTCTTCTTTCAAAAGTGTTCTCTAGCAGGCAACAAAAATCTTTCAGGTAGCAAGTAACCAGTAACGGGGGTGCTAAGTGACCAGCAACTTGAGAGATAAAAATGAAGAATAATGGGAGCACCACATCATCCCAAGGCTCTTTACACAAGAAAGGAAAATGTAAACACACTGAAGGTACTTATGGGGGCACAACGTCATCCCACAGTTGGCCTTCAGGACACCTTCCTGATCACCTCCACTAGTTTTGCTTGTTAAATCAACTAGACAAGAAAGCTCCTAGGAAATAGACATATGAATAATCTCCTAAGATAGCACAAGCTATAACAGCACAAAGTCTGCAAGTAAATTGTTTTCTCATTTAGATAAAATAATAAGAATTACAATCTGAGCTCAAAGTCCCAGTAATGCCTTTCAATTTGGGCAAATTTTTGCTTCTGATAATCAAAAAGGTCTCTCTGTAACAATGAAAGAGTTTTCATTATATAGAGGCCCAGAGAGACTTAGCACTTTCTCCCAATGAAGTGACCTATTCGACGCACTCAATGCCTTGGATGCATTCTTGGTCTTGTCAGGAAGAGCCCTCTTGGAGTAGGGTGGCTGCCTTAAATGTGGCATGTCAATTCATCTCTAATGCCTCTTCTTTAGCCTGAATCACTCATTCATTCACCTGCTTAGCCACACAACTATCTACTCTATCCTCACCTTCAAGGGGACAAATAGATAGTGCTCTCAATGCCACCAACTCCCCAAATATCTACCTGGCAAACTGCTTCACCTATCGGCAGTAACTCCTACTGAGTTTCCCTCTCTATCTCTTCCTTCTCTTGATCCTAGCCTTAGGCTTTTTGAATGCATCTAGGTTCATCTTTTGAGTCCACAAAAATCAACAGACGCTTGAATGTAGCTGATTTGGCATTCACGGGCCTTTTCCTTATTGAAGGTTAACGGCTAGCCGATTGCTTTAAATTTGACATCTGCAGGCTTGTCGTCATGCTATGATGCAGGTGAGGACACGTGGCAACATCTGATATTTGAAATAATCTTTTTGGAATAAGCTTTGAAATTGTAAGAGACTAAAGGGAGTGCAGAGGAAGACACGTGGCGGCTTCCACTGCACTGGGTTGGGACACGCAGTAGGTTTTGCTCCTTTGAAACTTGATAGGGACTATGTCTCAGCATACGACACTTGGTAGCTTCTACTACACCTTGAGGCTTGGCCTTTAGGATCTCGAACAGGGTCCATTTTATGTGTCAAGTTTCCCTCTGCAAGGGTCTTTGTCTTTCTAGATCTTCTAGGTGGCCTTCAGGCTTTAATTTCTTCGAAGGGCTATTGGTCCTTTTATTTCCTTCGAACAAAATGTTTGAAGGAATTCCTCCAAACAATTTGTCCAAAGGAAGTCACCTCCCTTTGATTTTATGTCTTTGCATTTGAGGGGGCCCTGTCCTTTGACACGTGTCATCTTCCATTATTGACACTTGGCAGCATCTGCCTCCTCGAGCCTTTGTGACATCATAGAAATGTTTGGGGCTTAGTCAGGCTCTCACAGATGATGACACTTGTTGGCCTCTATCGATCTATGTAAGGACATCTGGCACAGTCTAAACACATCTGTTAGTCACACAGATGTAGACACGTGGCGCATTCTACTTCATTTAGTCATTCATTCTCAGGCCTTCCATGGTCTTTGCTCGAAATAGTGAATCAAGGGGGAGAGACTGTAGACATTAACACTTGTCAATTTTTGTTGAGCTTTAGAGGGGACACGCAGCATGTTTTGCCACTCTTAGATGAATACACTGGGGCCTTCCACTATTGCCACTTGTTTCCCTCCACAAAACTCTGAGAGAAGCTTTATCGAAAGAAGCCTTACAGCTTATAAGAAATTTTGAGAAGTGAATGCCGACACTTTTTGCATTCTGATAAGTCACAATGGGACATGTTGCATGGTTTGCATATTTATAGCACTTGTGTGGATGCAAACACATGGTAGCTTTTGATGATTTTTCAAAAGGGACACATGGCACCTTCCACCACCTCTCTAAAATAAAGCATAAAGGGGCTCAGACGATGACACTTGGCAGCATCTGCTTGACTCTTTCTATTGCACACATTTCTCTTCATAACTAAGGTAGTCTTTGAACCTTGAACCCATGTGTTGAACCATTTAAACGTTGAACTCGTTGAACCTATGAACCAAAATGGTTTAACAATTCAACTGTTCAAGCTTTTGAGACTCATTTGAAGCTTGCCACCGATATTGAAACTTGAACCCATTGAACCTTGAACCAAAGTGTTTCAAGGTTCAACGGTTCATTTGATCAGAAGATTGTCGATGACCCTTTTTCAGTTGAACCAAAGCTTTGAACCTATCTCGAAAGTGTCCAAGTGCGAGAAACTAGTCCCTTTTGATTGAACTCGCCTGTAGAAGCCTTTGAACCCATTGAACCTGCTAATCCCTTTACCAAAAAGTTGAGAAAATGACAAAATTGAATGTTTAGAACAAATTTTTGGAAAAGGGAGGGACAATTTTGGCCATGCAGGACCAAAATAGTCATATGTTTTTTGAAAAATGAGGAGTCATGTTTCAGGGAAAACAAAGTGTAAGAGAGGTATGGTCTTGTAAGAAGAACTTCTTAATCTTGTAAGAGAAGTATAAGGTTGGGTTATGTGTGTAAGTAAACCCACATATCCTTGTAAATAAAATTATGGTCCTTGTATGACAAGGAAGGACCCATGTAAGAGGTGGTACCCTCTTCATTTAATGATTTTGGTGGAATTTTTTGGGAAATGAAATTAGAACTCTCTTTTTATTTCTAACTCTTGGCCATATTTGAGTTGTTCATTTTGGTGGGAGAAAAGGGCTTGTTGGGAGGATGTTCTTGGAAGGAGGAGTTTGATGGATTTTTTGAATCTTGGGAGCTTGTGGCATGCATGGTAAATAGAGGAGAAGAGGTAGTAATTATTATAGTGCACTTGTATAGAAGAAAGAGTTTGTTTTGTTAATCAAATATTGAAAAATGAAAATTTAGAATTAGTGGTCTGATTTTGTGCTTAAAATCTCTCTCACTCTCTCTCATTTTGTCTCTCTTGATAAAATTTAGTGGAGTTAGTGTAAAGACAAAACATAATCCTTATATGTTAAAATATGGAAATTGATGTGTAATGACAATGAGGATTATCTCTCTGGAATCTAGTTAACAATTTATGTTAATTACAAATGATTACTAAAAATTTGAAAACTAATAAATGTATCTCAATGTAAATTGTGTTCGTGAGAGATTAGCATCGACGTTTCAATCCAACTCTTGGATCATAATTAGGAAATAAAAGCATAAGATTGATTGGATTTGATGACTCACACACCCAAAGGAAGAAGAATAAATATCAAATAATGAACAACCTCAAATATTGTATTGATATGGGCATATATGGTTTACCAAAGATACATAAGAATGGTTATCCTCTTATAATTATTATGAACACCATTGGATCTTTGACTTACAATCTAGCAAAATTACTAGCTAATAAACTGAAATCTCTTTTAGGGAATATGGGATATTTTTAAAAAGACCCAAAATCTTGGATAAATGAGATAAAAAATTATATGATGAATGATGAATACTTATTAGTTATTTTTTATGTCGTTCTAATATACACTAAAATTCTCATTGATAAGGTGATCCTTACCATTAGAGATTTAACTAATGAGGTTATTGTTAAGTTAGTCCATGTTTTCCTTAGATCCACCTACTTCATTTTCAGATGTGAATTTTATGAACAAGATGAATGTGTTGTGATGGGATCTCCCCTTTCACCTTTTATTGTTAGTTTATATATGGAAATTTCTAAAAAATAAACCATAGAATCTTTTCCTCTAAAACCAAAGGGATGGAAACATTTCATTGATGAAACAGATGTGGTTCTCAACATGGTATTAAAAATCTTGATTATTTTCTTGACCACCTAAATAATTAGAATAGAAACATAAAACTCACCATAGAAGTTGAAATTATGAAAAGCACCCCTTCCTCGATGTTTTAATTTCTAAGAAAGACAATGTCTCTATTGGTCACCAGGTTTATAGGAAGAAGACTCACATGGACATGTATCTTCATATAGACTCTAACCACTTTTTGCCCTAAAAATTTTGTGTTATGAACACTTTGATTACTCATGACTTAAGACTTTTTGATAATGAACACGTGGAAAATAAATTAAGCACTTATCACATGTGTTTAAAATAAATGTGTGTGACAATAATCAATTTAATAAATTTGTTGAAAATTTCAAAAAACCTTTGTGATTGAAGGATCTTGTTGAAGATGATGTGTAGAGAAGAGACTCTTTGCCTTATGTAAAAAGGACCTTATAGAAATTAGCTAAAATTTTCAAGAAAAGAGATATAAAGGTTTCCTTCTCCCCGTCTAGCACCATTAGAAAAATGGTTGAATCTATTAAAGATCCAATCAAATTGGGCTCTTGCAAGGGGGTCTATCCCATTCCTTGTTCTTATGGGAAAGTTTATATTAATGAAATGGGTAGGTCTTTAAATTTCAGGTTAAAAGAGCATGATGTTAATTTAATACATGATAGATTCAACAAATCATCCCTAATCGAACACTCTTGTAATACTAGCCACCATGTTTGTCTTATTAACACTAAAATTATTGCCAAAATAGATCATTATACAAAAAGGAAAGTTCACAAAAAGGTTTAAATCAAAATGAACCTAGGAAATCTCAATAGATATGAAGGTACCAAGTTGAGTGATAATTGGAAACCCATGCTTAGTCTTCTTCATAATAAAAGATGTTTGATTCCATAATGTTAGTTGAGTCTCTTTTTCCTAGTGTTGGCCGACTCAATTATGATGTTTTTCTTTATTTTTTATTTATTATGCTTCCTTTGGGTGTGTGAGTCATCAAATCTGATCAATCTTCTACTTTTATTTCTTGATGATGATCTAAGAGTTGGATCTGAATGTCAATGTTAATCTCTCATGAATGCAGTTTCCATTGAGATATATTTCTTCCTACATAGACATGTTATTTAATTAATAAATGATAATTGGTTTAGAGCTGTGGCTAGAAAATTGATAAATTAAATATATATAAATTTAAAGCTAATTTACAAATTAATGAATCCCTTTTAATATACATACACATCTATATTTATATAATAAATGGGATTGAAAAAAAGAAAAGAATATATATATATATATATATATATATATATAAATGAAATGAAAATTTGACATGTTTTATTAATATAAAATAATAAAATAAATAAAAGTATACAACCATCCCCCATGCTCATTAGTGGTCAGTCGGGACTATGATAGTCCCGACCACAATCAACCACAACCTTAGCTATCATGGTTTATAGAGTTAGGGAGGGGGTAGGAAGTGGTGCCCCACCCCTTGGATGCTTACCACATAGGGTTATAGGGCCAAGGTTAAAATTGGCTATAATCATAGCCTGGGGCTTATAGAGCTGGGGAAGGGGTGGGAAGTGGTGCCTCACTCCATGGATGCTTAACACATAGAACCTAAAACCCTATAATTTTTTTATATTTTTTAGATTTAAAAATAAAAATAAAATAAAAACATATTAATAATAAATCCCTAAAATCATATATATATATATATATATGGGGATACATATATAATGTTATATATATATATATATATATATATATATATATATATATGGGGATACATATATAATGTTTGTATACACATATTGTGAGTAATCTTTTTGTGACGAAGTATATTCATGGAAATGGTTTTGTATTTGGGACAAAGACATTTCAGTTTTCTTAATATAAGGGTATAAGGAAGTAAAAATAATTTAATCATTTTGATATCTTCAATAAACTAAGGAAATGAAATTCTTACTTCCTTTTAAATAAATTGAATATGTATAATGTATATGTACTAAGCCAAGCAAGCCCTAAAACTATATCATTAGTTGGATAGGTAACCATGGGCTATTGATACAATTAGAAAAGTGTAATGTTAATGATTATCCCTTTTATTGATAGTGTTGCATTATAATAACAATAGCTTAAGTAAAACTATATTGATCCTTTACTTACAATTGGTTAGTAAATTTGATTATTCTAAACAATCTTTTATGTTCAAGTACAATAATTTTGAAAGTTATGTAAGTACTTGGGAGATTCTTACTACTCAAAATGTTTTACTTTTGTAAATGGATCCTTTCAAGAATCTATGTGAATAATAATATTATTTATTACTTTTAGACATTCAATGTTTACATTTTAATGTTGTAGACATTCAATGTTTACATTTTAATGTTGTAGACATTTTAATGTTAAATAATTAATTCAAATGCTTTTAATATTAACTTGATTGTAATACTTTTAATGAAGACTTTAACCTATGATATTATAATAAACTAGGAAAATATGAAATGATGATTGTTGGCAAGATTTGGCCCACATAAAGATCTTTTGCCTAGAAACGGCTTTAACAAATAAGTAAAGTTTTGGATGAAATGAGTGGTCCAAAGATCACATATAGCTTGTAAATCATTTGAAAGACTTTAAGTAAACTTAAAGTGTAGTTTTTCAAATTTTAAGGAATTAGGTTCTCATGGTGATCAATGCAGGAAGGATCATGGAACAAGTTTGCATATGCCTCAAGAAATCATCAGAGCTTTTAAGGATCAGATAAAAATTCATAACTCAAGCTTCGAAGACCTAGACCATCATCAAGATGTCACATAGGAATAAATGGGTCAGCTCACTTGTGGATTTTATATATATGATCAAGACACTTACAAAGGTCAAAAGGTTAAAATGAAATGGTTATCTTCATGTCAAGATCTTACTCTACAAAATTTAGGTCTTGATCAGATTTCTATATCAAGATCTAAGCCTTCAAGGGTTAAATTGCAGGATAAGACGTGCATGCAAACATCAAATTTGGGACCTATAAATACTCCAACATGTAATGGCATGTGTTCAATCATGTATCTAAGATCAAATAGAGTGATCTCGAGTCTAAGATCTAGATTGTCTTGCATGTCATGTAGAAGTGGAGTTATCATCTCATTTATATATTTTATAAGTTCATTTAGAAAGCCACTCATGTAAAAATAAATTCACAAACATGAGGTCCTTCATGACTTGATCATAATATATAAAATTCATATCTTGATGAGCCTTTTGTCTCAATATATGATCCTTCAAAGTCGATCCAACAGAGTAAAATGTTTGTGCAAGCATCAAAATTAAGTCACAGAAAATAACCATTTGGATTTTAAAATATTTAGACATTCACATTGATGTCAAATATGGGCATGTAGACATAAATTTTAGGCCTCATGAAATAGCCATTTGGATTCAAAATAAGTATATTAATGGTTGGCATTCAATCTTACTAAAGATCCAATGGTGCGCGACACACAGAGTCAATAGGCCTAGGCAGATCTATGGCTCGCAGACATTCATACCAAGCATATCGATGGTATAATATGGGTCAAGGGTTTAAAATTATTGAGTCAACATTGATAGCTAATGATTGAAGGTGAGCTTAGGAGCTTTTCCATTGGAGGTTGAAGAAGCAGTTTTTGACTAGGGTAAAGTAAATACAAAGGAATTGAGATCAAATAAGATCTAGGTTGAACTAGAGGATGCCATGAAGGTAGACACATTGGACAAAGGATATCACCATCTTGATTAGGTAAAATACATAAATTTAAGATCAAACATGATCTGGATAACTAGGAGCAGATCCTGTAAAGTTGTCAAACACTATTAAAGCCCTATAAAGATTTTTGAGAGCTTCTAGATGTAGTTTTTACATCTCATTCAAACTCAAAATACCCTAGCCTATGGACCTCTATTTTTAATCATGACTATATGAAAACTAATAAAGGATATTATTTTTCATCCATAATAGATATATATTCAATATTTAAAAGCAATGGCAGAATGGTGACTGCATAAGGAATGTCAAAAATAACATCATGAGCAAGCCAAGTAACTACCTGGTAACATAAATAATATTTAGCATGATCAAGGAATATAGTGAAGGGAATTAATGCTAAGGAGATTGAGAGAGATTCATATGGTGGTGGGGATTTCTTTATGTATCTAAGTCTTGATATCCACATTCTTCATCATGCCAAAAAAGGATACAATGAAATTAATGCAAGGGAAAGCTCGAGGAGGATTGTAGTGGTGTTTGTTTTGAGTGGAATTTGTCTCATCAATAACCCTATTCAGTGCCAATTTTTCTCTCTCTAACCTTCTTTCTTCCTATAAATACTAGCTTTGAGTTCTTGATTGGGATCCTCCGATTGGGTATAGAAAACCTCTACTAAAATCACTTTTTAAACTCTTTGAAGAAATATAAGATAAGTTAAAATTACATATAATGTTAAGTGTGCTCTATTAAAGTTTGGATTACATAGTGTATGTTGTCTATTCATCATCTTTAGGTCTTTTATGTACCTTGATTTAAGACTGTTAGTTTCTTGCAGGTTGTGTGAAGTATTAGCTAGTGAAGTTTCCTTTGAAGTGTTATAAGTCCATAGTGTCTTGCATAGACCTATTTATTTACATCCTTCAATTTATAGGCCTCTTTGCAACCTTCATACAAAATATTCATGTTTGGAACTCTGTCATAAAATCTGATCAATCTTTGTCCCCATTGTATTCATTAGTAGTCATAGAAGTGTCTAAGTTGATAGTGGATCATTGAGCATCGGTGCATCCCCACACTTAAAGTAGGTTTTCATTCATGATTCTCTCCCCTTTTCACCCCCAATAGATAAAGTTTTCAAAAGAGGATTCAAATTTTCATAACTGAGGAACTATCCTCATTAAAAATATTATAGGTCTAACCCAATATTAGGTAACCCATAACCTAGGGTCATTCCCATGTTAGACTAGGTTTGGGTAGAGGACTTGAATAATCTTTTACTCAACCAGGGTGCAACCTAGAACCTCCAATAATTTTTGGCATGCCTGATAGGACCTCAAAGACATTCTCTTTGGTAGAGTTGAAGTTAGGAGCTGAGAGGAGGTATTTGTAGAAGAAAGCATCCACCATCATCAAAAGCTAAAGATCCTCTAAGTTATGGAGTTCATAGCATCATTCAGACAACCTCTCATGCCAAAGGTTACTTAAAGGTTAAAAATTAAAGGTATTCCCTTTGAATTCATTTAACTACCTTATACTTCATATAAAAGAGCAAGATTCAATAGGATAGGTCCTTATCCCTAAAATAAATATTCATCTCCTGGTCATCCTATTATCTTAAGCAGTGCAACCCCCACTGTGCAAATGGAAAAAATGCAAGATTTTGTACCCTTAAATGGTGGTATCCCACTTAACCTTAAGCAATATGATGACATCCTCATTTCCTCATTGAAGATTCTACCATACTTTATTGGAGAAAACTCTACCACCCTTATAGAGCACATTGCTGACATTGTAACCTTTGTTCAATACATCACATTACACAAGAGAATGTAACCATGAAACTACTAGCCACATCCTTGAAAGGAAAATCCCTACAGTGGTATAGGGTTATAGCTCTTACCTCAATCAATACTTGGGATGGGTTTGGTAAGTGCCTATGTAAACATTTTGAGGATAGAATTGACCATGTGTTACTTGCTGAAAAACTCACCTCAATCAAGAGAGCATCCAAAGAATCTATGGTTTATTTTAAATTTATATTTAAAAATACTTAGGATATGATCCTTTTCATCATTAAACCCATGCCTAACTATTATTTTATTTACTATTTGAGAGAATTGAATTCAAATATTTCAATCATGATTCAATCTATGTGTGGGATAACTCTACCTGAAGCTTATGAGATACTTATAAGGGTAGAAAATTGTTTGATACAAGTAGGGAAACTCATGCCAAGACCTCTCATGCCACTTTTTCCTAAACTTTGTCCAACCCCACCTATCATTTCTCAATTTCCCACTCCAAACAATCAAACTCAACTTGATGATAGTCAAGTGGAAAAAAATTCAAGGATTGAGAACTTGTTGAAGGCATAAAATGATAAGATAGTGGCTCTAGAGAGATAGTAGTAGACTTCATATAGGCCATACAAAGGTCCCTTACAAGACTAATACCCTACTCAATCCTAAAATAGAACCCCTTATCCATCAAATCAACAAGTCCAAGGCCAAATCACTCAAGGTAGATCTTATAATAGTTACAACCCCATAGTGGCTAGTAGCTCAAGAGCCTTGGTCCCCACATAAAAAAGCCTTACACAAGGGGGTCAATGGAAATCAAGAGGGTAGCCTAATTATATGGTAATGGCTACAAGTGGATAAATGCATCAAGATCCTAGTTGGTAGCATGTTGCTTCATTCCAAGGCTATGACACAATGCCTCCTCAACCACAAGGCCCTCTAATGCATCAAGATAACATGCCTATCATGACATCATCAGAAGCTCAAATTTAATAGCAAGCAAGCATGGGTAAGCCACTAGATGATACCATGTACATAAAATTTTAAGAAGGGGAGCATATGTTTGATCATGTAGTAGTAAACATGGGGCAGACTACACAAGGGAAGATAAACCAATTGCAGCCAATACAAGAGCTAAGAGGAGGATGTTGGATGATAATTTGGGGAAACCTAAGGCTTCTTCAACACCTCCACAATCCAGTTAGTAGCCTACCACTTCAAATATAACTGTTATATCTCTTATAACTCAATAAATACCTCAACATCATGGACACTAGTAGAAATCTACTTTTGTTCCTCATGTCACTCAAGTTCCAAGTGATACTTTTACTTCCAAGGTGCAGTTCAAAGGTACTAGTTCTCCTTTCAATATTGTGGATCATATGAAACAAGCTAATGTCACTATGTCTATGTATCATGCCTTGTCTATTCTAGGATAGAAATAAATTCTTCAACAAGTGCTCTCTAAGCCTTCTCATGTGAATGAGACAGCTGATAAGGTGAACACTATTTTTATAAATAGTATTCAACCTAGAAAAATTCAAGTTCCTAGTCAAACTCCTAGTCAAGGTCAAGCTCATGGTGTTATTCATCCCCCTAAGGTTGACAAGGCCCCTCCATTTTATTTCCCAGTCATCATAGGGTATTTTTTAGTGAACAATTATATGATAGATTTAGGTGCTTCAACCTTAGTTATGCCTAAAGCCATAGTAGATAAGATTGAGATTAAATATGTACCTAATGAAAAAGGTGTTCTCTAATTGGATGGTTTGCCCACTAAAATAGTAGGTATTGTGAAATATCTTAAGATCACATTGGCAACTTGCCCAAATTGTGCCATCACTTAGGATGTAATGGTTGTAGACTTACCCCCATATTTTTCCTATGCCTATCTAGTGACTTTACTATGAAAATAGGGGGTTATTTGTCCTCTGACTAGTCACACATGGTTTTCAAGACCAAATATGGGACTAGGGTCACCATTAGGTCATAACCTATATCTAGGTTCCATCTGAAGCCCTGTATGCCTAACCTTGTAAATTTAAACTATACCATATTTGAAGAGAATGAAAATGTTAGTGAACAAGAGCCTCATGACCATATTGAAGGCATTTCAGACATGCACTTAGATGAATGGGTACCTAATAATCATGGATTTGATCCTTATATAAATATTGAATAAATAGACTTAAGGGTGTATTATATGTGTGAGGATGGTGTTGCTATACCTTGCCTCACTAACACCACTCAAGGGGAAGATTGTATGTGGAATTTATTATTTTATGGATCAAGTTCAAAGAATGGTAGTGAAGTTAGAGCCATGATGGTTTCACTTTAAGATCAGAAGTATTATTCAACTACAAGATTTCAATTCAGTTGCACTTTAAACACAACTGAATATGAAGCTCTTCTACATGGTTTGCAAGAGGCAAAAAGAAGAGGTGTCAAACTTCTTCAAGTCAAGGGTGATAGTGATCTTATTATGCAACAAGTGAGAGGCATAAGTGTAGTCAATAACTATCATTTGAAAGCCTACAAGCACCATGTATGGGATCTAATAGAGGACTTCTTGGTATTTGATACACAATCCATATCAAGAGAGGAAAATCAACATGAAGATATGCTTGCAGCCATTAGATCTCAGTATGAGGTTTTAGGAGTCAAATACAACCAGATTCAAGACAAGCCATTTATACCTAACAATGAGGTGAGTTGCTAGGTATTTGATAATGATGATCAAAGTTTATGTTTTTTGATGTAGGAGGTAAAATTCTACCATAAGAACCAAAACAAATTCCAACATCAATATGATGATTAGATAGTGAAGTTGAGATTTTAAAAACTCCCTAAGCGGCTTGTGACATTAAAAGTCATCTGCAATGAAGATGACCAAGTGAGAAGAGGCAAGGCATGTATCTCATCCAAGGAAGAATATTATGAAAACATAGAGATCTTCAAGGTTAAATTGTTGAACTTAGGAAAGATCAACAAAATAGAAGAGAGAGATGCATTTTTTCTCTTATGCTAAGAGTTATCTGATGTATGTACATGGGAATACAAAGATTTGAAGGGTTTTGATCCTAAACTTGCACAACATACCATTGAACTAGAGAGTATTACAAAACCAGTCAGGTAGAAATAAAGGCCTATCAACCCAAAGGTGGAGGACTTGATGAGAAGGGAGATGTTTAAGTTAATTGAATAAAATATCATATTCCCCATTAAACATTCCTCATGTGTGGAAAACCTTGTGCTAGTGAGGAAGAAGAATGGGGAAATACATCTATGTGTTGACTTTAGGGACCTCAATAAAGTGCCCCTAAAATACCATTACCCATTGCCCTCAATGGATAAGATTCTTCAAAAAGTGGCAGGATCTTAGAGGTTTTCACTACTTGATGGATACTATGGTTATAATTAGATTGTGGTCAAAGAAGAAGATAGACATAAGACTATCTTCACCACAAAGTGTGACACTTATGCATATATAAAAATGCCCTTTAGACTGTCTAATGCTAGATAAACCTTCTAGAGGGTAATGGATCTTTATTTTGAAGGTTTGTTCAATGACATGGTGCTCATCTACCTAGATGACATCACTATTTTCTCAAAGGACCCATCTGATCACATTGCTCACTTGAGGTTAGTATTTGAAAGATGCAAAGAATTTGGTGTGTCATTGACTCCTAAAAAATGTATATTTGGTGTTCATGAGGGTAGGATATTAGGCCAGGTAGTGTCCAAGGATAATCTTTCCATAAACCCTAAAAGAGTTGAGTCCATCTTATCCTTACCCTTGCCAAAGCACAAGAAGGGTTTGTAGAGATTCTTAGGGAAGATTAATTTTATAAGAATATTTATCCTAGGCTTTGCAAAGTTGGTCAAGCCTCTTACTCACATGTTAAGAAAGGGAAATGAGTTTACATGAACCAAATAAGGTAAGATAAGTTTGGAGGCCATAAAGGAGGCCATCTCTTATGCTCCTACACTTCTTAACCCTAATTTTGACTAATAATTCTACTTGTATGCCTTCTCTACATTGGATGCAATCTATGCCATGTTGATGTAGTAGAATAAGCAAGGTTTGGAATACCCTATCACTTTCTTTAGCCAAGGCTTAGAAGGGTATGAGGAGAAGTATATATTTGTATATAAACATGTGTTTATAGTAATAAGAGGTTTGAAGAAATTTAGGCACATGGTCTCCAATAGTAAGATCACCCTCATGGTCGTACTCCTAAGTATTAAAGACTTTATACTAAACAGAGACCTCAATGAGAAAAGAGTTGGATGGGTGAAAAATGCATAGAGTATGACCTTGAAGTCAGAGTTACAAATCTTGTAAGGGGTAGAGGGTTATGCGAACATCTTGTAATAGAGGTAAAACAAGATAAAGATCAAGTGTTGGTAGCCCATGACAGCCAACAGATGGCTACAGATAACACAAATTTTAGTTGGACACATGATATAACCAGATTTATTGAGTCAGGGCAGTGTCCTATGGGACTAGATATAGATAAGAAAAGGAACTTTAGTTTACAAAGTATACCTTATGTCCTGATAGATGGATTAATTTTCAAGAGAAACATGGGAGGCATGCTTTTGAGGTGTGTGGAATCATGCCAACTAGACAAGTTGCTTAAAAAGTTTCATGATGGTCCAGTTGATGGGCACTTTGTTGCCAAGACCATGACCTCTAAAATAATTAGAGCTAAGTAATTTTGTCCCACAATGTTTATATATTCACACTCTTGGGTAAGAAGATGCCCAAAATGTGTAATGTTTGTTGGCAATTAGAAATTGGTTGCCCTTCCCTTGCAACCCATATAGGTAAAATAACCTTTCATGCAATGGGGCTTAGATTTCATAGGGATGACACACCCCCCTTAAATTAAAGGACACAAATGGATCATTATAGCTACAGACTACTTTACAAGGTGGTTTGAATCAACTTCCCTCAAGGAAACTAATGAAGATTATGTCTTGGACTTTTATGATAACCTTGTAACCAGATTCGATGTACCTTCTACAATTATTTCTAACAATGCATTGGCCTTCATCAGTAATAAGGTATGTCAATGGGCTCTTTCACATGGATTTTATCTAAAATCATCTTCTAACTATTACCCATAGGGAAATGAACTAGTAGAGTCCACAAATAAGAACTTGTTGAGAATTATCAAGAGAACTATGGAGGATAGTTACAGGGAGTGGCATACTAGACTAAATAATTCCCTATGGGTAGATAGAGTGACACCTAAGAAACATACTAGATAGTCCCCATACCTTCTTATCTATGGGAAATAATATAAACTTCCTATATCTCTTGAACTTCCTGCATTAGAGCTTGCATGTCAACTTGACCTCCTAGAAGATGATGTTGTGCAGAGAAGGTTGAATGAGCTAAGATAACTAGAGGAGATAAGGGACACTGATATGCACATTATGTGGTCCAACTAGCACTAAGTAAAGAGGTCATTTGATAAGATATCTTCTTCAAAGACATTCTAGGAAGGTGATATAGTCCTAAAATGGGATGAGAACCGTGCAAAACTAGGAAAGCACTCCAAGTTTGACAACCTTTGGAGTGGACCTTATGTTATCATAGGTTGAAAGGAGATCAATGCCTTTGAGCTTGATAAGTTAAGTGGAGAGCTCCTCCCCATCCCTATCAATGGGAGGTATCTTAAATTCTGCTACTAGTTTTATCTCATGATCTTTGTACATAGGTACATAGGTCTTTCCTAACCTCCAAGTGCCCTTGTACATTATTTTGTTTGTTTTTTTCTTGTTGTTCTGGTAGTCATTTGGTGTCTTTGTTATTTTTTTGTTATTTGTGTGTGTTTCATTGATTCAAAAAAATTCAAGGATTCAGGAAAAATCCTTCTGTAAGTAATACTCCATTTGTCTAGTTATCATGAGCAAGCTTGATGAAGTTCTAGGTTGCATAACTAGCAGGTTGGTCAAGCCAGCTGAGTTTCTAGAAATGTTGGCTAGATTTGCCCCACATTAATATCTTTTACCTAAAAATGGATTGAACAAATTAGAAAAGTTATGGATGAAATGAGTGGTCCAAAGATCACATGTAGCTTCCAAATCCTTTAAAACACTTTAAGTAAACTTAAAGTGTAATTTTTCAAATTTTGAGGAAGTAGGTTCTCATGGTGATCAATGCAGGAAGGATCATGGAACAAGTTTGCATATGCCTCAGGAGATCGTCAGAGCTTTTAAAGATCAAGCAAGAGTTCATAGCTCAAGATTGGAAGAACTAGACCATCATTAGGACATCATATAGGAATGGTTGGGTCAGCTCACTTATGCATTTTATAAATATGCTCAGGATGCTTATCAAGGTTGAAAGGCTGTAAGGAAATGATACTCTTCATGTCAAGATCCTACTTTGTAAAATTCATGTCTTGATGAGATTTCTATCTCAAGATCTAAGACTTCAAGGATTAACTTGTAGGATGGGACATGTGTATGATCATAAGATTTGGGCCCCATAGATACTCTAATTCTAATAGTTTGCATTCAATTGTGCATCTAATATCCAACAAAACAAGCTCAAGTCCAAGATCTAGACCATCTTGCACATCATGTAGAAGTGGATTGATTAGCTCATTTGTGTATTTTATAAGTTCATTTAGAAATCCACTCAAGCCAAAATAAATACATGAACATGAGGTCCTTAATGCCTTGATCATACTCTATAAAATTCATATCTTGATGAGCCTTTTATCTCAAGGTACGAGCCTTCAAAGTTGATCCAGTAGATTAAAACATTCACACAAGTGTCAAATTTAAGCCATGATAAATAACTCTTTAGATTCAAAAATCCTTAGACGTTCACATAAACATCAAAAAAAATTGTATAGATGTTAAATATAGGTATACAGATGTCAATTTTGGGCCTAGTGAAATAGCCTTTTGGATTCAAAAGAAGTAGATCAATAATTAGAATTCAATCATACCAAAGATCAATGATGCAAGGCACCTGACAAAGTTAGTCGACCTAGGTAGATTTATGGCTTATGGACATTCATACCAAGTAGATTGATGGTCTGAGATGGTTCAAAGGGTCAATAGGCTTGACTCAACATCAACAACCAATGAGTGAAGGTGAGCCTAGGATCTTTTTCATTGGAGGTTGAAGAAGTAGTTTTCAACCCAGGGAAAGTAAATACAAAGGAACTAAGCTCGAATAGGATCTAGGTTGAAACAGAGGATACCATGAAGTTAGGAATGTTAGACAAAATATCTCACCACCCTAAGAAAATAAAATACATAAATTCAAGGTCAAACATGATTTGGATAACTAAGAGCAGATCTTGTAAAGCCATTAAAACCCTATAAAGCTTTTTGAGAGCTTTTAGACGTAGGCTTTACATCTCATTCAGACTTAAGAGACCCTAGCCTATGAACCTCAATTTTCAATCATGACTATATGAAAACAAATAAAGGAGATTGGTTTTCACCCATAATAGATCTATATCTGAGATTTAGAAGCAATGGCAAAATGGTGACTGCGTAAGGAATGTAAGAAAGAACATCATGATCAAGCTCATGTAATTTCCTAGTAACATAAAGAATATTGAGCATGATCAAGGAAGATATTAAAGGGAATTAATGTTGATGATCTCAAGAGAGATTCATATGGCAGTGGGGATTGCTTCCTATAGCTAAGTCTTGATATTCACATTCTCCATCATGCCAAAAAAGGATACAGTGGCATTAATGCAGGGGAAATCTCAAGGAGGATTGCAGTGGTGATTATTTTGAGTAGAATTGGGCTCATCAATGACCCCCTTCAATGCCAAATTTTCTTTCTCTAACCTTTTTTATTCCTATAAATACTGGCTTTGAGTTCTTGATTGGGATCCCTCGACTGGGTATAGCAAACCTCTACTAAACTCACTTTGTAATTTCTTTGAAGCAATATAAGACAAGTTCAAATTCCATCTAATGTTAAGTGTTCTCTATTAAAGTTTGATTTACATAGTGTATGTTATCTATTAATCATTTATAGGTCTTTCATGTACCTTGTTTTAAGACTATTAGTTTCTTGTAGGTTGTGTGAAGTGTTAGCTAGTGAAGTTTCCCTTGAAGTGTCAAAAGTCCATAGTGTCTTGCATAGACCTATTTATTTGCATCCTTCAAGTTACAGGCCTCTTTGAAACCTTCATACAAAATATTCATGTTTGTAACTACGTCACATAATCTAATCAATCATTGTCCCCATTGTATTCATTAGTAGTTATAGAAGTGTCTAAGCCGATAGTGGATCATTGAGCAATGGTGCATCACCAAACTTAAAGTAGGTTTTCATTCATGCATTCTCTCCCCTTTTCACCTTAATAGATCAAATTTTGAGAAGAGGATTAAAATTATCATATTTGAGGAGGTAACCTCATTAAAAATCCTGAGCTCTGACCCAATATTAGGTAACCCACAACCTAGGGTCATTCCCATGTTGGACTAGGTTTGGGTAGAGGACCTGAACAATCCTTTGCTCATCCAGGGTGCAACCTAGAACCTCCAACAATGATGACAAACTAGTTTACCTAAATTTCAATTTATTTCCATGTGCTATTATTTGGGAATTAATTGACTTAGATAAATTTAGATTAATAAATAGTAATTTGTTGTTTCAAAATTGATTCATATTTAATGTAATATTATTTAAAATTGATTTATTTAGAGAGACTAAATTATCAATAAGTACTTGTCCATTTAACTTTAGAATATAGTTAATATGTTATTAGTGTGATTGTTTGGTATGAGAAAAAAAATATATAGGCCAAACTAAATGTGAAGTAAATTCTTAATTTGTGTGGCAAATAATTTTTAGTGTTTTTTTTCATTTTCAACCTTGTTAAATCCCTTTTTGGAAATCTAAGTAAATTAATATCTAAAAAGAAGATTTACCTAATTCAAGACTTAAAACCAATTGTTTTAGGTTGTGAAAAACACATACAATAATTAGTTGATTTTAAATCCATAAAAAATAATTACCTTTGACTAATTCTGGAGCCACAATGTAGGGGCAATTTTACACTATTGTTTCTTACCTTCAAAGTCGATTTGGAATCAATAAAAATAAAATATTAAAAAAATGGAAAATCTAAAATTTGTAACTAAATTTTAATATCTTAAAATTACCAGTAGGATAATAAAATAATTTTATCATGAGTTTCAGCAATTTTTTTATAAGGTAATTTTGAAGCTAGTTTTACAAAAAAATTCATAAAACACTTTTTGGTCGTTAAATTCATTTCAGAATGCTATGTAAATTTGCTTGTTTCTTCCAAATAAAATTATTTCCTTGCCTTAAACACATTAATTCTAGCTTAGATAATAGGCTCTAAGGCTTAGAAAAAATTATCTATTTTTCGTATATTAAAACAAGGGTGTTTTTGTACTTGGTTTATCCAACTTAGATTTGGTGTGTTTTGTATCATTTAGAAGCATCATTAATTGTGTATTTTATTTTAATGTCTTCTCCATTTTTAAATTAATAAGTGGATATTTTGCACGTACTAGTATAAAATAATTATTTATAGTCATAATTTAGGTTATGGGCCTTAAGCACTTTTCAATTTTATAAGGCTTTAGTTTCCTTAAGATTACGTCTGAAGGAGGTGTTTTGTCAGTAATAGAGTATGTGTTAGCTTAATTCTTATTCGGTCATTGGTAGTCTAAATGCACTTTTTAATTATGTTTGGATGACATGTTTAGCTCTTGGTAGAGCTTAATTACTCTTGGGCCTATTGGTGGCCACAGTGCTACCCATGAAATATAACTACATTAGCTTAGTCACAAGGCTATTGGCAAAGTCCATATGCCTTCACATTTTATTTAACACTCGTTTTGGTAATAGGTGAACTACATTTAACCATGATTCTACATATGAAGGTGATCATTGGAGATATGTAGGTAGCCCATGGAGTGGGTGTGAGCATAGATAAACAACCTTTAGGATGCTCTCCTAATATGGTTGATTGATAAATAACTTATTAGATGTTATTTTAACTCAGGCATTAACTAAACCTTAGAGTGCTTATCTTTAGCATGGATGTTAAGGTATTCTTCCTTGCATATTTGTATCAATGTATTCGCTAGCATAGTGGTATGTTTGGATGTATTGTGGTTATGACTTCAGTTAATTGTTGGGTAGTATACCTCTAGTGAGTGAGCATTGTGTTCTTTCATCTCAAAAATCACTCTCAAGAAGTGAAGTTGCTCCAAGTAGTGTAAGGCATAGATTGTTAATCTTTATATCTTGTTGAATCAAAGGAATGTGGGTTCCTTTGATGTTATTTTGATCCTCATCTACGTTCTTATGGATGAGTGCTTTAGGTAAGCACATGCACTTTGATTTATCAAGATGTTTTATGATAAGTGACCATTGAGTGTGTCATTTCATCTTGAGTTTGACGTCTAGATCTTTAGAAGCTTGTTTGAGTCACTTTAACTTATTCTTTGTTCTCTTAAAGTACCAACCCCTTCGGTGATGAAGTCTTACAGAGAAAACCCATCACAAGTTTAAGGAGAATTACATCGGACCCTAATTCTGAGGAGTGGATATGTAGGCTACCCAAGTTCTAGGGGCATTGGGTCTAAGTCATAGTCTAGATTAGGGGTATTTATTCATTATTGATCACATTAGTCTAGTACATTATTGTTGAATTATATTTATGTACTAAAATAATTGAATAAAACTAGAGATTAATCTATGTTTGATTATTATAAATGCCTATATATTAAGATTGATACACTTTAATGTTAGCTACCTCGATATGGATATATTTTTGTAACTCTCCTTGTTTTACATGCCTTGGGAGTAGAGTTGTGTAGTCTTTAGTATAGACACTCCCTTAGTGAGCCCTAGGGTGGTAACCCTATTATAAAGTAATTGTTTCCTTGATTTACTACTATTTTCACTTGTGTGTGTTGACTCGAAATGTATGATTGAATGTTTTCTTGAACTAAAACAATCAAAAAATATAATTGGACCCTCCTTTTAGGACATTATACTTGTCCCTCTAACTTAATATGAATGATAAGTTATATAATTGGACCCTCTTGTAGTTAGATAATCCTAAGGCACTTTGAACTTCATTCACATTTATAGATGTTTGATTTTTGTTGTCATGAGAAGTCTTGTGGTGGATCTAGGAAACTAAATGAAATTTGATAAATCCTTGAATAATTGTGTGTGTCACACTTCAGTTGTAACATTGAAAGAATGACAACAACAATTATATTATTAAGAAATAACAATCTAACAATTAAACATCATTCACTTTAGTCAACCAAAAAAATACACTTTACTTGTGTTTTCGGATTTAAAAAATTGGGCATGATAATTTTTGGTAACTAGAACCATATCTTGCACATTTCTAGTAGACATCAAATATAGTTTATTTGATTTAATGAATACATTTATCAGGTTTTGGACTCAGAAAACCTCATTTGCCTTTTTAAATTTTCACATTGATCTCTAGGTAGTTAGGTTTCTTCTTCAAAACCTAATAGGGTAGTTGAACCTACATAAGATGGTGAAAAAAATTGTTTTTGAGCATGTTCTTAAGCTCATAATGGTTTTTAACCACCAGTTAGTTATCAAGGTCCTTAATGGGATACAATATCAAAGACAATATGTCAGTTAAAATAAAATTTAACCAAATAATCCAATGTGATGTCGCGTTTATCTACTATGACTTTCATCACTACAATGAATACTTTGTCTTTTAGAATGTACTAGTAAATGTTAGACGCTCTTTTAAAAAAAAAATGATTCTTAAATGGGTTCTCTAAATGCTTGCATTGATTGTTGGTGCTCATTCACGTCTGTCTTTTAAATGCACTTATGCACTTGTGCATTTATGGACCTCTTGAATTCAAATCAGAGCCCTATTGATATGCAAGCCAACACACAACATGCAAAAACATTGACAAGACAATACCCACAAGCCATAAGGGACCCAAAACTAGGGGAAGAGTGCCCACCTCCAAGGAAAACTCTAAAAACGTAAGGAAATAAAGAGGGAGGAAAGAGAAGGAGACATAAGAGAGAGAAAGATTAAGAACACGATAAAAAATTATAAAATGATATTAAGAGCTTAATTTAGATTTAAAAACAACAAACCCAAAAATGCCTTATAATATTACAAATTTATGACACGTAAATCCTAAAAATCATTTTTTAATATTGGCATACATTTATCCATATTATAACAAAAATAAGAAAGATAAAAACCAACAAAAATAATCCCCAAATTTACACCAAATTAAGTAACATAAATAAATATACTAAATTAATTAGAAAATAACATTGTGTAGATTCCAAAAATATATAAAGAAATACATAAAATTGAACATGAGAATAAGATTACTCTCCAGAGAAGATAAGATTCGAAGTGTTAAGGAGAAGAGAGAACATGAAGAAGAAGAAGAAGAAAGTTTGTTCTCTCTTGTTAAATAGGAATCGGATGCGGTCCCAAAATCATTCATTGTAAAGTAAATATCAATTTTATATTTAGAGGAAACCTTTCAATCCAACCACCCATCTACCCACTGATTAAGCCGTTCGTTAGATATCACAAAAGGTAAGCAGGGTAAGTAGTATGTATTCTATCGATTTTATTAAAAGAGAAAAGGAACGGAACGGAACGATGCCCATCCATCCATCCATCCATCTGTAAATCTAATCGTCATGTAATTTTCACTCTATATTTTTTAAAAGGGACTTATCACAACGTACAATTGGCAAGGGGTGCGTTTACTTGAATGGATTTTCCACATGGAAAAATAATAATTAAATGTTAGGATGTGATAGTGGAAATGCGTGTTCAAGAGTGATAAAATTCTAATACGTTGAAGTTGAATTTATGATTACATCACACAATTTTATGCATTTTAATTTTGATCACTCACAAAATAAATTGTTTTTTCTTACATTAATTATACAATATTATCTAAAAACTTGATAAAAACTAAATATATTTTTAAGCCTTATATCAACCCAAATAATAACAAAATTATATTGATATTTCTCAAGGTCCTAAATAATAATAAAGGAACCAACTTTAATAATTAGAAGAGTTTGAATAATAAGAAATACTTAAAAGAATATAGGATAGAATAACGTGAAATTATGATTTCTTATAGACAAGAACATCGTTCACATGTATTTTGATTTAATATTTATTGAATTTAATTACGCCATAGGCATTTTCATGGCAAAATATTGAGCAAAGATTCGTCTAACATTTGCTTTGACTATGCTACCTATAAAGCCACTGCATATAATACTTGCTTTCTTAAACTTTGTTCTCGTTATAAAGACAATCACACATAACTAACAATCAATGATAGTTAGCGTTAGGTATTACCTAGATGACCTTTATGATCGTGTAACATGATTTCCTTTACCTTGACATAAATGACACGTGGTGTCAAGAATTATTTAGAATAAGCTCTATGGCCTTCACTGGTCTGTCGAAATTAGGGCAATAATAATTAGCATCAACTTGGTTAACACCATAGTCGTTAACAGAACCTTAGCAGAGTCATTGCCATTCTGCTTCACTAGGAAGCAAGTATACATTTTCACAATTTCCATCTCAATTATTTGGTATTGTTTTCATCCTTGATCAGTCATCCTCTCAGTGCCTGAGCCTGCAAACAAAAGAGAGAAGTGCTTTGCTTTTGGAAAAAAACCTAAATGGTTTGGATCCAAAATGAAGAATGTATAATTCTTTGAAAAATATATTTCTCAAAAAAATTGTAATCAATATTTTTTCGCATATTTTTGATACCAAATCACATAGTGTGATAGCAAAAATTGATACAAATAAATATCCATCACGTTTTCTTACCATCTATGTAAATATTTGTAGACCATGAAATCCATAAATCTCAAGCTTTCAGTGCTTCATAATGTTGAGAAAATTAAGTCAAGTCACACAAAATGAATGCTTAAAGTGATTAAATTAAATTACCTAGAAAGTAATTACTAGTAAACATCTCTTTCTAAATAATTGTAGACTATGCAAGCCATAAATCTCAAGCTTTTCATCCTTCTCTATTTTTATGCTCTCAATACAACAAAGATGAACGTGATGGGATTTTGAATATAATAGGTTAGAAGAATTATGGTGATGATTATATTGCCTTTGCTTTATTATAAATGGTGTGTATCATTCTAGACCACATTGATTTGTGAATTTTAGATTGTTGCCATTTACATTTATTTAATATATAATATATTAATAATATAATACATATTATTATATATAGCATATAGTATCTAATATAATATATTATTTATTAATATTATATTATATAATATCTCGTTAATGAGCCAAGGGTATTTAAGGGACATAGAAATTGGGTCGATCACAAGTTTTGGGACCCCCCTAGTTGGCTTCCTCAATTTGAACTTTGATGGGGCTTCAAGAGGAAACCTGAGTGCCTCAAGTGTTGGTTACATTATTCAAGATTGTTCTATCTCCTTAATTAAGGTTGCTTTATGAAAACTTGCAAATGGAACCAACAATGAAGCAGAAATCCAAGTTAGGGTCCTTGGAATTGAACTTTTGGTTAAATGTGGGATTAAACATGTGATAATTAAAGGTGAATCTATGCTTATCACATGAGCTTTTCAATCAAGAAATTCCCCTACTTAGAACATCAGATATATACTTGATAGAGCATGGAGTATCTTGTCATCCCTTTCCTCTTGGTCAACAAACCATTACTTTCAAAAGGTAAAATCCAAAGTATAATTCTTAACAAATTATGGAATTTCTCAAGTTGAATACCTTTGTTCTATAATATTTGTGAATCTTGGCCTAGTTTAAGTGAATTGAGTAACTAGGTTTTCTAACTTCTCCACTCATATTTTGGTCCTTTGCTTATCTTTGGGAGATAAGTGTTTGATCACTCCCTCACTTTGGAGTGTGTTAGTTGGAAATTATTATTTGACAAGTTCCAATCACTTCATCCCAATGGATGGGTGCATTCATTTTGAGGCAAGAGATTTTATTTTCATCATTGTTTTGGCAGCTTGAGTATAGCATGGTGCGTGGGAACAAGTTTGTTCTTCTTGCTTGCCCTACTTTTTCAAATGGTGGTTTCCTTATTCAATTTTTTATGCATGTGAGAATGAGTATGAGGCTCTTTCCCTATATATTATGTTGGTTACTCTCTATATCATGATTATGGAGTAAGTCATGGCATTAGCAAAGGTAGAACCTTTTCTCATGTTCTTTGTTGAGAAAATGGAAATGGCATTTCAATAAAAAAATCATGATTGCAAGGGTCAAAAAAAATATGGATCCCCTCAAGTCAAATCGTGAAGGCTATTCATGAGGTGTCGAGTTATGATTTTTTGTTTTTTGATTTTCATACTCGAGTTAATTCAGAGTTGGCTACATTTTTTACTAGGAATTTATTCAGAATTCTAGAAGACAAAACACTTGTTAAAAATGTGGTGGAAATTTTTGTTTGTCCAATTTTTAGAGGTGGCCTAAATATTGCTTTAGACCACATGGCCCTTTTACTTTCTCTCTCCCTTCTTTTCTCTGGTCAGGAGAGTAGGAACTTATTCCCTTTTGATGTGTTTAGAGTCATGGAAACCAAGTTTGTTAAGGTGGTTGAATACTTGGAGGATCTTTTAGCCTTTATAAGACAAAGTAATGATAATAATGGTAGACTCTTTCCTCCCTTTGACTTGGCTGAGCTCAAGTTCTTTTTGGCTTTATTGGTTCATTTCAACATCCATGTGATTATAAAGGCTATTAATTTCTTGATTTGTATGAGTGGATTTAGGTGGAAATCAACCCCTATAATAGGCATTTTTGTTGCATCACATTAGGTGGGTGCTCTGTAGAGTATCATTTATTATTCTCTTAGTAAATCAGGGGTTTAGAGCCATGTTCAGGAGAGCAGTCGTGATTGATTGAAGAGGTTTATAGAGGCTTGTGAGGTGTTACTATTTCACAAAAATGGGAATAAAGGTGGATGTTATTCTAATAAGGGAGCCTCACCTTCTGGGGGCTCTATTGGTAATGTTAAGATCAATGTTGGAGCTACTTATGTGTCCTCTTTACCTCCCCACCAATCTAGGGCTTATCTAGAGGAATTCTTTTGGTGAAATACTCTAATGTTGAGGCAACTGAAGTGAAGTTGGAGGATGATGTTGTCCAGCCTCAATTTTTTATGTCAGTATAAGGATTGTCCTGTGATGTTCCCTTTTATTTTAATCTTGTGGCTTCTAGTTTCTCAGGGTTTTTGATGTGGTCATAGTTGTGTTGATGTTTCTAAGGTTTGGGAGCAATATGTTGCCTTGTTACATTATTTCATAGATTTTGTTAGTTAATGGGCTTGGCCCTAATGTTTTTCTATCATGGATCAAAGCTGATAAATAATTCTTTTGTAAACTTTTTTGTCTTTTAATGAAAGTATGAGGGCCCCATTAACCCTCGAGTACCAATACAAATATATATTAATATATTAATTAATTTACTATATATAATATAATATATTACAATATAATATTATAAATAGTTAAATAATATATTATTATATATAGTTAATTAGTGTTATCTATTAGTTAACTATATCTATATATATATATATATATATATATATATATATATATATATATATATAATATTTTGATAATAATATATATATATATATATATTATCAAAATATATTATATTTTGATAATAATATATATATATATATATTATTATCAAAATATAATATATATATATAATATTTTGATAATAATATTTAACTATATATATATATAGAGAGAGAGAGAGAGAGTTAAATATTATTATCAAAATATAATATATTTATATTAATATTACAATAATAATATTTAGCTATATTAAGAGCTCTTGAGTTTGAACCATTTTTGTTAATTACACATATTTCCTTTTAGATGTCATTATAATTTACAATTTATAGATTATGAATAAATATTACCAATGGTGGGAAACCTAACCATAGGGTCTGGGTAAGATAGCTACCATGGAGCCAAGAATGGGAAAATATCCTATTAAGCACACAAGTGTTAAAGTGTAGACACCAAAATCTAACACAAGCTTAAACTAAATAAACACTTTTACATAATCTTGTTTATCTAAATCATTGTTGATGAATTATTGACTCACTAGTATGTTGTGTTCTTCTTTCTCTTGTTGCCTTCTCAAAGTCTATGTATGTCACTATTTTGTATTTTTTATTCTATCTTTAGGATCCTTATTTTTTGTTTATATCTTTGTATCTTTGTTTTGTGCCTTTTTGATAAGTCTACCCTACCTAGATAGGAGTGTACTATGCACATATCATATAGTACAAACTTATCCCAACAAAACTTTTGGAAGTCTCTTGATTTTCTATGTCATTAATGGTCTTTTTTATAACCGTTGGTCTTTTGGGTCCAAGCCTTCATGTTCCAATGAACCCCTAAATTATAATACAAATGTATATATAAACATATGTTTTATAAAAGGATAATCACTTACTGTCAATGTTTAAAGGCTATAGAAAAGTTTTATACATGATAAATAACTTATTTGTCGATTATAAGGCTGAATACATCATTGGGATTGCTTGTGCCAAGGGTATTCATAGGAAAAAGAGCATCTAGTCTTGCCTCCATGATTTCACACACACTAGGAGAGAGAACTATATTGACCTGAAGTCCACTTGGACTATATAGGTAGCACTCAGTTACAGGGGTTTCTGAGGCCAGCTCGGTGATTCATATTCCCCTACATCCCCCCCTTTGAATTTAATTTTCATTTTGTGTATGTGCTATAATTAGGGTTTTACTTTTTCAGGTCTTTTGCATGCCTAGCCAAGCTCTGTACAAAAATAGGACAAGTACACACAAAGGTGAACTAGCTCAGACTTTTAGATCAAGAACACACTCAATACAAATAATAACATAGGAGAGGACAATGATGCACTATGGCCTTGTCCACCTACTACGTAATTGTCCCTATATACTTTGTTCTTCTGTTTTAGGTAGTGGTATAATCACATGATTACTTTATTTAATTCTAATTTGGAAATAACCTATTTATTTAGTGAATCAACTAGAATAAGCTAAGTACTCACTTGCCCTTGTCAAATACTATTATTACCTCTCTGACATTTTGGTATTGAATTGTATCATATTTTACCTCATTGTATATTGTTGCACATCTATTATTCATTGTTTATTTATATAAAATTGATTAATTGAATTCAAATATAGTAAACATTTTGGTGAACCCACATATTGTGGAACATTATTGAAACCCTAATTTATCACTAGGGGTTTTCTATATTTTTGGGGTCAAAATCATGTCTATTTGTAAAACTAAAATAGGATTTTATTTCTCATACATAAATATGTAAAAAAATATTTTTTCTAAAAAAATCATCACATATGTTTTCCAAAAATAGCAATTTGCTATTTTTATTAAATACTTACATAACTAAAAATCAGTGAATTTCATTTTCAATTAATTTATGGGTTCTATTTATTTCATGTTTTTCTATAATAATATATCTTAGTTTTCTGAAATAGTTAATATTTTTCCTGTAAATCCGTATTTTTTTACTTTGAAAAATCTAGGGTTTTATCATAATTCATGTGAAATCAGTGTAATTTATTTTGTTCATAATAGCTTCAAATCAACTCAAACTGAGAAAATATCAGAGCTTTTTTTATTATGTATAGTTAAATAAAAACCTCTTTTTAATTTATAAAATTTTACATATTATTTCCAAAAATAACAATTTACTATTTTTAGTAATTACATGATAATTGTAAATTGGTAAATCTATTCTATAATTAATATATGGAAACTTCTTATTCACTTTTTTTATACAAAAAAGCTTTTTCAATTTCTAAAAATACATTTAAAATCTCTCATAGTTTATAATTCTTTTTTTGCAACAAAATAAAAGTGGCTTGTCTACTTGATTTTTATGTGATCTAGGGTTTCAGTTATTTTTCTAATTTTAGAAAGAAGTTGATTTCTTACATAAAAATATTTTGCCTTTATTATCCATTTATTTTTTATTTGGTTTTCCTTGTTTTAGAGATCGTGTTCTAGCAGTCTATAAACTCCTAGCTACAATCATTTTGGGCTACACAGTGTCCTGTTTATAATCATAGTCCATTATTTACACACATTTTGGCATGAGGAGCTTTTTATAATACTAATAGTTGTTATATAGAGCTATTCATGGACTTTAGTTTTGATGCACCTCATGGTATTTCAGAAATTCCTAGGATCCTCTTGTTTACACCAATTAGAAAGCTATACCATATGTTTGATTTTATAGTGCACCAAAAAGTGATTACCTCCTCAAAGTTACTCTCAGCTTACCCATGAAACTGGGGATAGTAGGCTATGGGTATGGTTCTACCTCCATAATTAGTGTTATGAAACATTAGGCCAAAATTATCTAATGGACAAGCATGTATATTTGAGAGCCTGAAAATCATTAAAAACCTTTTTTTAGATCATCTATTATACCTTTGTTTTTTCTTGCATTGTGTGCTTAAATCATTAGATTACCTTGTATATGTTATATTACTTGTTACTTCTCACAACATTTTTTCATGTATTTAAATTCATTGCATACATTATGGATAGACATTATGCTCGTATTACCTTTTCTTATAATCAATTTGAATGGACAAACAAAAAGAAAACAAAACTTATTATTGCTGATGAGTTTGGGATTCACCAAGAATATAATTTCCAAGATGATTGTACTGACCCTTGGGAACCTACAGCATCCTCTTCAACTCATCCCTTTGATGGATTTATTGATCCTATCATATATACACCTCTTCCTATCTGTTTAAACTCCAAATCATAAACTTATGTAGATTCTCCTTTGGCATTCTCTTTAAATCCATCTTTAGAACCCCCTTTGGATTATATCTTTGAATCCTCTTTAGAATCATCCTTATTTCATCCCTTAAGAACTCTTTTAAATTCCTCTCTTGATTCCTCTTTACCCACATCCATAGATTCCTAATACTCTATTTTATCACACCCCTTTGCATCCTTTATGGACCCTTTTTTGATCTTGCATACATATTCCTCTTTTGATTCTACCTTGGAATCCTCTTTAGAATCCTCCTTAGTCCATCCCTTGCAAAAAATTTATATTCCTCTCTTGATTCCTCTTTACCCACATCCATAGATTCCTATTTGGAATGCTCTTTTATCACACCCTTTGAGTCTTCTATGGACCTTTATTTAATCTTGCCTATATATTCCTCTTTATATTATACATTGGAATCCTCTTTAGAATCCTCCTTAGTTCATCCCTTTGACACTCTTTTAGATTCATATGGTGATTCCTCTCTACACACATCCATATATTCTTATTTGGAACCATATTTTGTCACATCCTTTGATTCCTCTATGGATCCTTATTTGATATTGCATATAGATTCTTCCTTATATTCTCGTATAGCACCCCCTTTGGTTACATCTCTAGACTCTCCTTTGGAGCCTTTTTTTCTCATCCCTATCAACTCCCCATTGGATTCTCATATGGAACCATCTTTGGTTGAACCCATAGCTTCCTCTATAGCTCCTACATCATTATCCACTATAAATATGACCATAGCTCATCTTCATACCTCTTTCTCTAGAAACCATATTACAGTAAAAGGAGCCTCCATAAACCTTGTGCTTGTACACCTAACCCTTCTCTTATGTTTTCTCAAACCCTTTGTAATATCCATTCTTAAAAAGCCACTTCACACACCTTATGTCTACCAAAGGATTGTGTCCACTTGGAATAATTTCCTTTACCCTCTTGTCTTAAGGACCAATCCCACCCTATTAGTGAAGAGACAATTTATTCTTTACCTACTATTGTAATAATCCCTACATATCCTAGCTATCCTATCTTACCACCCATAGTATAAGCCAAGAGCATTCCTTCTCCTTCTCCTATTAGCCATGATCATAATCACCACTATAATGAATATGATGAGGATTGGTATGATGATGACTATGTTTATAGTGATGATGAGATTACCCTTCCTCTCCCCACTTTAGAAACTTATACACCTTCCTTTTCTAATAATGAGAACACATATACCATTGGTCATGATAATTACCTTCCTATCTTCCAAAACCAAGTATGTGACCAAGAGGATATTAGTACTTCCCTTATTACATATCCTATTTCTTCTCTTCAAACTAAATATATATTAAAAACAAAATAATCCCCAACACCAACCATATCTATGGAAGATGTTCTTGTTAAGCATACTTCTCCCATTTTTAATAATGTACCTATGGCTAAAATTAGAAATGTCATTCAACCCTTAAATGATCTTCTTCAAAATAGTTATATACTTTCCCAAAAGGTCATTTCCTTAATGCATGATGTAAGGGATTTATAATAATAAGTACATCATTTATGCCTAGAAAGTAAAGCATACCATGCTTGGATGGATTATAATTCCATTTTTGGTAACCCTGTTATGTAAAATATTTTGTATTCACCTTTACCTCCTAACTTCCAACCTGTCATATTTCCCATATTTGATGGAAATGGTGACCCTTATTTTCACCTTAAACTTTTCATGAGTCCATGAGTGGGTATATTGGTAGTCATTTATTGTTATAATTATTCCCTAAAACCTTAACAAGGTATACACTTTATTGGTTTGAGTCCCTTCCGAGTGGATCCTTATCCACTTATCTTGAGCTAGAAGAATAATTTTCAATTCAATAACTCACAATAATATATGTAAGGTTACTTATGAAAAGCTACCCTCTTTGCACCAAGATCAAAATGAACAAGTTTGTGATTATATTTTAAGATTTAAAACTATTTTTTATCAATTAAGTTACCAACCCACATATTTAGAAAAAGAATATATCTTTTTTCAAGGTATTATTTATCCATTAAAAGAAAGGCTACTTTATAAAACTTGTAAATCATTTATAGCTCTTTGTTTTGAGGCATTGGCATTAGAAGAGGAATTGGGTCTTGTCACCATTTCCAATCATATGGAAGGATACATTCAATTATCTCTAGATAATACCCAATCAATCCCACTTAATAAAAGATACACTTTAATTAACATCTTTGTTTCTTTTGTCTATAATGTTGAATCTAAAATAAATCAAGTCAAATTTCTATATAAAGGAAAACAATATTTTTCTAGAGTAACTAATCGCAAATCTCATCCACATATAAGAAAATCATAACCCATACTTTTTCCTCCTAAATAATGTCCACATGATATGTTGCCTACAATATTGGATAACAAGTTGCTTTATGCAATAATTATTACCACCCTCCACATCATTTGGATAAAATAAAAAGCCAAACCATTTTGTACCTTAAATGGCATTAATGAACATCATGATAATGATTGTTATGAACTTAGAGAAAAGATAAATGAACTTGATGATAAATTACTTATTTCATTTCAAAACACTTATAACACAAATTCAAAAATCTTATCAAAATTCAAACATATACAAAAACATCCTTTTCAATCTCCAAATTATATAAAAAATACAAGTGTTCATAATAATCCTAGTTTTACTAATATCTCCATGCAAGAAGTATCTAAAAATATAACTACTAAAACACCCACTTAAGCACGGGTTCCCAAACCAATTCAAGTATAAATTGAACATTATAAATTATAAGTCCAACATAATGGTATATCAGATAACACAAACACAAATGTTAAAATAATAGATCCATATGTTGCCTTTCTATATCCATATAATTTTAAATTTCACATACCACATCTTCAAAAGATAAAAAAACATAATAAATAAAATAAAACTCATAAGTCAAATGTCCACATCATATTAAACTCATAAGAAAATGATTATACATCTAAAATTATTAACATAACATCATTAATTAATCAGCCCTTGGCCGTCAACTATCAAAGCATAATCTACATCTATCACTATCATCCCATAAGGAACTCGAGAGGTCAAAGCACCCATTGCACCATGTGACCTAGATTTTGGTCTACCTCAAGCATCATATCCCAATAATCTCTCTCTCAATTTCATGTACTCACCTTGTAACTAATCATACTTTACAAAGATGTTTTGGCTCAAATCTAAATCAGTTGTAGGTGGAGGCATATGCTATTGAGATAACTTTGTTCATAACTGGTCTCACTTGATCAAAAAATTAAATCACTCCACCTAGAGCTCCCCTACTCTATTGATTGCATATACATATGTTGTAATCACAATGACAAACCTATCAAATAATGGTGCATATGGCTCTACCATGTTAGCTTGCTCCATAAGTCCCTTAGGGATGGCATTATTTGTAACATGTCTCTTAACCACACAGAGTATGGCATCTATCACCAAAGGCCAATAATATTCATCCCTAGATACCAATCAATGTATTACATTAGCATATATCTAATTATTTTATAGGAAACATATCAAAAAAATATACCATAATTATTCATACCTCATATACCTACCATTATTGAGGTTATTCTTAGAGTTATTGTGACTGCCACTTGAAAAAAACATTACCACGTGTGTTGTTACCACCATCATATATAAGCATTGATACATCATACATCATCCACATCTTTTATCTCAATGGCATCATCCCTCTTGTCCACTAGTAAATGAGCTATCGGTACTATTTTAGAATGAGTTCACACCCCTACTCTTATAGGGGCCCTAAATGATCAAGCCCATATCATGGGTGTTGGGGGCACTCCCTACTCTATCCCAAAATATAGTGCATTGTGTTTAAACTGAAATTTCTTAGATATTATATAAAACTAGTCATGCAATCAATAACTAACATGAATGCATCATAACTCTATGACATCCTCATCCCAACCCTTAAAACTCTAATAGGTTCACCATATAATATCAATTGGTGTCAATTGATCCAGTATCAACTATCAATCCATAGTACTCAAATGATTCACCCAACTGGTATTGATCCATATCTATGCATACATCCTTGGGTGGGCCCAACCTTGAAAGGGCATCCTAACTGATTTGAAAATTGTAATATGCTCATGTGCACAATAGTAAAATAACATGCATGAGCCCATGCCTACACCATATCCCTCTCAAGTAAACTTATGTAATTTTTTTGTATAAGTGGACCAATATAATGCACCCCCAATATTATATAGTACCATGATCCTCTATATTACTCATAATATCAAACATATGATATGAAATGGCCATACTAGCTCCATCCACATCAATAAAAGTAGCTAAAAACCCACATAATAACTTTTGCATTCATAGAACTACAGAAACAACAATCTCAGATAATAAAATAGTATAATTTGTATCACCATCCCTGTCACCCTTATTGTGCTTTGTGAAATATTGGTGGACATATCCTAAAATAAATATGGTCTTTGTGACTACTCACACACCAACTATAATAGACCATAAAATATGCCAAACATCCTCCAAGGTAATAGGCATTTCTTGTGTCAACAACAAAAATGTACAAATGTTAGAATCCCACCTCTCTATAAGTGCAGTCATCATATTCATATCATAGGGCATCAAGTATTGATATCCCACATCTCTCAATTTTTCCCTCTCCATAATGGTCGTATCAATGTCTGATAAATATCAGCAGTCCCTACACTATCTCCATAATATGGACCCTATGAAACTCTCAAGCTCTCAAGTTATTTGTCAACCATGAACATTACATTCAAAAAATCAATTCTTGGAGAATTTATCCATATAAAAAAAAAATCAAGATTCAAATTTAAAATGGATAGGTCCATGAACATTAAACCAGAGTGCAGACAATGCCATGATAATTGGACCCTTTTGTGGACAGGTCCACGTCCGAATGGATAGGTCTACAATGACCCCAAATAGGGGCAAGCACAAGCAGATAATGATGTTAAAGCATAAAATGCAAAATTTAGAAAAAATAATGATAAGGTATTAGATACTCACCAATCTTGGCTCCGAGTTCATCTCTATTGCAACTCGAACTCACTTGAATCATGTTGTTAAAAGGGGTCTCTTATGAGACATTTATACTATATTGATTAAATATTCAATTTTTTTACTATTAGGTTAAATTTTAATTAACCTATAATATCTTTCAAAAAATATTATATATATATATATATATATATATATATATATATATATATATATATATCAAATGAAAACTTCAAACCTAAGGTACATTATAACCAATAGGGTATCCCCTTACTCGCTCACTATTGAAATTCAAATCGTGATATCTTTCATGATATGCATCCAAATTGAAAACCATTAGATTCACTAGAATTTTGATGGTATCATCTTACATACCAATCACTTTTGATATATTTTTACTATGTTTAAAATTCTTGATAATACACAATACTACTAACCTAAGCACACTTTGGCATGTTACTATCTCTTTTTGAAGCACATGCCTCGTTACTTACCCCCTCATTTAAAAATGGGGAAAATGTATCAACATCTATATATGAAAATCAAATTTTTATCTTCATTCATAAGATGATAATTACTAAAAATCAACATATGCAACAAAGTAAAATTATGCATAATCTGGGGGAATATGCCTCCCCTTTTACATAATCATTATTGTCTAAAAAAGTAAACATACTCAATATGAGAGAAACATAATACAAATTGTATGGGGCACAAAGCTGGTTCATTATCTCCCTCTTTTTCTACATTAAAAAATCATAATATAAAGTTACATAGGGCATGAACCCTGTTCATGTTCTCATTTTTTAACAAAATCACAAAATGGAAAATACTACAATTTTTTAAATAAATTAAATCAAATTTTTAAATAAAGTAATTACACAAATATATAGTTTGAATCTAGATATATCTACATTGGTGTGATTCATATTTTACAATTGGGCCAATGTTTGTGCTTTGCAATGATCCACACCTTGGTTGCACTTTTAGTGAACCTATAATGGTTCCCTCTTTACACTTTAGCCAACCTATATTGGTTCCCTATTTTCTTTTTCCTACTTGAGTTCAGTAACACTTAGCATTTATCACTTTTACTCACTTTATAGTGTTCCCCACAAGTGAAATCATATATATTAGTCAAATCTTAAGCTTCACTCATTGATATTTGATCACTCTCAGCATCGCCTTACGAGCTGGTACAATTATAATTTAGTGACACCTAATGGCTTTCTAACTCAACTTATTACCATGTTAAATATTTTTTGTATTCCCTAGCTATTAGGAAAACAAAATTTGAAATCCCCCTTTCTCCTCTTGGGTCAAATAGTCTCCCAAGACACTCAACACTACCTATGAAGACAAAGTTTGTTTCCACACTCAGGACTTTTTTTTCTCCTTTACTCAAGTAGCTTCACTCCTTTACATCACTAGAATAAGGGGGGAGGTTAAATATACACACCCAAATTTTTCACAAGCTCAAAAGAAATACACACTTTTATATAATATTATTTATCAAGATCATTATTGATGAATGAATGACTCACTGACGCGTCATGTTCTTATTTTTCTTATTGTATTCTAAAATCCTATGTGTGTCACTATTTTATATTATTTTATTTTATCTTCGGGATCCCTCTTTTATGTTTGTATCTTCATTTTATGTCTTTTTAAGAAGTATACACTACCTAGACAGGAGCATACTATGCACCTATCCTATAGTGCAGACCTATCCTAACATAAATTGTGAAAGTCTTCCAATTTTCTATGTCATTAATGGTCATTTTTATAACTATTGGAATTTTGGGTTTGATACTTCACATGCTAGTGAGCCCTTAAATTATAATAAAAATCACTATATAAACCAATGTTTTACAAAAGGATAATCACTTATTATCAATGTTCAAAGGTTATACAAAAGTTATATACATCCTGAATAACTAATTTATCTACAAATTATAATGTTGAATACATAATTTGCATTGCTTGTGCCAAGGGTATTCATAGGAAAAAAATCACCTCATCTTGAATCCAAGATTGTGCATACACAACTAGGAGGGAGAACTACATTAGCCTAAGGTCCACTTGGACTATGTAGGCAATGCTCAATTACAAAGGGGTTTCTAAGAATAGCTTAGTGATTCCCATTCCCTTATGTCCCCCTCTTGCATTTAATGTTCATTTGGTGTATGTGTATGAATTAGGGTTTTACTTTTTTAGGTCTTATGCATTCCCAACCAAGTTCTATATAAAAATAGTACAAGTACACATAGAGGCAAACCAGCTCAGAATTTTACATCATGAACACATTCTATACAATAATAGCATCAAAAAGGACAATGAAGCATTATGGCGTTGTCCACCTACTGTGTACTTATCCCTATATACATTGGTCTTCTATTTTTGGTAGTGACATAATCACATGATTACTTTATTCAACTTTATGATTTGATAACAACCTATTTATTTAGTGAATCAACTAGAATAAGCTAAGTAATCACTTTTCCTTGTCAAATACTATTATTAGCTCTCTAAAATTTTGGTATTGAACTATATTATATTGTACCTCAATGTATATTTTTTCACATATATTACTAATTGTTTATTTATGTAAAATTGCTTAATTGAATTTGAATAGAGTGAACATAAATGAATAATGAGACACAACCTTAAACCATCACTACTTAGCTCACCTTGAAATATTTCACCACTTGCTTGTTTTATATGGCCTTGTCCTTCCCCACTACTTCAACATTGTTTAACCTCATCATGATATAGAACATATCATCCCCACACAATACATTGCCATACTGTATGAATAAACACGTAGCCTTATATTCTACCATCAACTCCACCAAAAATATAATATTATTGTTTCTTACCCCTTTGTGCACAAAAGGTGAGATAGGTTAGTAGTCATGGATTTTGAGTGAGTTGTGACTACTAATTCACACTTTCAATTTACCAAACACCGCTTTATCAAAAATAAAATTACATCCCTTCTGGAGTAACTTTCACCTTTGGGGAAAGTTCTAGTGCAATATGTGTGAGATTGATGGTTAATGCTTATTTATTATATAGGGAAAGTACATATTTGAATTGGGAGAGGGTGGGCAGCAATTACTAAATATGACACTCGATCTAGCTTGTCATGAAATTTCTTTGATGATGGTTATTTATTCAACATTGACCTTCAAATGTTAGTATAGTTCATAGTAGTAAAAATAAATAATAAAGTTGATTTATATATTAATAATAGACTTTTATATTTTTTTATGGTCTATCCAAAATATCAACTAACATGGTATACAATCTACTAATAAAATTAATTTTATTTTTACATCTAATTTTTTTAAATATGGTTATACAACCATCAAATTTAGTCCCTGATGGGTAGGTAGGGGTTATGGTTAAGTTTAAGGTTAGGTTATGGATGTTTATAGTAATTAAACTAAATAAATAATATTATTAGTTCTTGTTAAGGAATGGTTATTAGAATCATCCAACTTAAATAATTTGTTTATATTAACTAATTATATGTTAGTATTCTTGTAATACCTAAAGTCTTACTATAAAAAATATATTTGCATATGATTTTTAATATTTGGGACTCCTTACTTTATCACATTTGTTATAAATGATATTTTACAATGTGGTTATAATTAATGGTTTTTAATGGCATTGATAGGGTTGAATCAACAAAAAAAATATTGGAATTGAATGCTAAATTGACCTTTCAAGTCTTTCAAAATTTTGGTTTTCATTTTCGCAATCTCAAAAAAATAGAGACTCCTTCCTAGATGAAAGCTCTAAATTATGGTTAGGTTTTTTAATCACATGTAAATTCATTAAGTGAGAGGTGATAGTATTTTGTGTTTCTTTAGCACTAAGAATAATTCCAATTAGGACTTGGGGAGTTTTCTTGGCACCACTTAACTTTGCATCTGGTACTCAAATTTAGGGGAAAAAATGAAATAAGGATAGATTTGCACTATATGTGTGTTGATGATCTGATATGTATGATTGAATGCACTTTACATATCATTCATAACATGGAAATTCCTACTAGTATAGGATAACTATTCCATGACAACCTCCAAATTTAACTAGTTTTATTTCTTATCCTAATGCATAGAGGGAAAGATTACTATGGAAAAGGGAAGAGAGAAAAAATAAATTAAAAGGGGTGGTGATGCACCAAGAAGGAAATACACAGAGCCAATAAAGATGCAAGAAAGGTATAAATATAATGTATAATCTAAAGGTAAAAGGTAAAATCTAAATTTAATGTGGGAATGGATTCAAAGTAGTTATAAAAAAGATAAAGGATAGACAATAAGAACCACATGAGATTTTACAAATTGTAGAAAGATATATACAATAAAAATCATACAAAGGCTTATCTTATTGACATAAAAAAAGGTAAAGGTCATGAAAAAATGAAGAATCATGCCTAGGTGAGATTAATAAAAAAGCCAATAATAAAACCCTTAAAAATCAAGGAACTCTACCCTTTATAGAATAAGAAGAGAGAAAAGAGAGGGAAAAGAGGATTTTAATTATTCAAATGTACAATACATAAATAGGAATTCATTTTTTTTACATAAGTTCTATTTTGGCCTTTTAATCTTGATTTTTTAGCTAAGGCAACCCTTTTATTGTATTAAGTACTTGAATCCTCTTTATTTCCCAACATGACCAATATTCCAACCTTTTTGTCTATTTATGTGCCTAATTTATTAAATTCAATAACATATATCACCCTTGTGAACTCAATTATTCAAATATAATATGTTCCCTAAAATATGTAACTCGATTGTCCTTTTTCTTTTATCTATGCATTTGGAAGCCTAGTGGGTCATCTAAAGTATTTATCCGTTAAATGAAAATTTTAGAGTTGATGGAACTATTGAATATATAATATAAGAAGTGTGACTACAATCAACTTTGATAATCAATTTCAGGCTAATGACTCATCCCATTGATTTGAATCAATTACGATTGGAAATCTCTGAATAAGAAATTTTGAATAAACTATAGCTTGAATAAACTTCAGCTTGAATAAACTAGCTACCTATAACAAAAGGTGCATCATTCAAAAGATATCCAGTTGACTCATTATATTTCCTTCAGCTTTCATCGTGCTTGATCAAATAGAGGAAATAAATATTGGAGAGATTATCCAATGAAATGAGTAGTTATTTGGAAGCTAACATCATTTTAATCTATGAAAATAACTCATTTTATGAATATAAAAATGATCAGGCATCGTGAGATCTCCAGTTTGATCCCTTTTTAAAATTTTAAATGCAAGCATATTGGACAACACAATGGGATATGATAGATTGATAATATGAGATATTTTTAGAAGTTGATGTCACATACCTTTTCTCAAACTGGCTCATATCTCTAGATCAAGTATGATCCAATAATGTGAGATCTATGTAAAATTTTATACTTCAGCTAAGGTAAATATAACTTTGAGCTTTTAAAATCAGCTAACAAAAAATATAGAAGCATAGACCTGGGTATGGAAATGAGCTTTAGATAAATTTTATTGATATCAAGTTGAAGGAGAAGTTAGATGATGTGGGATTGAGTAGGAGACTATGAGTAGTAGAGAGTTCTTTTATACACTAGCTTTAGAGTATTATGTTTATTAAAGTTACTAAGATGCTAAGGTATTTATTGAGCTTTAAAAAAAATGATACTTTCAAACAACTGAGTTGTTAAGAAATCTTGTAGTCTATCATATTAAATGAAAGTGTTACTTCAATGATATGTTTGATATCTTACAAAAAGAAAAAATTCTTCTCAACTAGATGTTTATATTTCAATTAGGACAAGGTTTTAGTTGATTTTTCTTCTTATGGATGGAATACTTGTGTTTTCCATGTTGTACATGCAAAACAACATTGGTTGTTTGTATTTTTGGGTATAATATTTCTCTATAATTGAAAAAGCCTAGTTTTTTATTGGAATAAGACTATGATTACTTCCCTTTGCATATTATATGTCCAATTCCTTTATTTTTGCATTAGATCCCTTAACTTCCTCATGCACAACAAGTTCCTCAAAAAAACTTCCATTAAAATATGCCCCTTGTAGGCTTCTTGTAAATTAGCTCTAAAAACATGGAGTGAAGAAGACACACAAATATCTACCTACAAATATCATTCTATGATATGTATTTTTTGTGATTTTAATGTGTAGTTTTAATATTTTTATTGGAGTGTGAATTTTATGAAGGTTTTACAGTATAATTTTACATTTATTCTTCTTTTTAGGATTTTAAATAATCATTTCGCTTTTTGCAAACAATGGTTTTCTATTGTTGGTATCAAATATGTTTATTTTTACATTGAATATGTTCTTAAATATCCATTAAACGAAGGAGAAATAATGAATGAAAATATCCAAGAAATATAATTTTATTATGGTGCTATTTTAGTCACTCAAATTTTGTCATGAGTACTTGATAATGTTAGTTTTGTCCCACTTTCACTTTATTTAACATGAGCACTTAATCTAGACCTATTTTTGCCATTGTAATCTATCCTAAGCACTTATGCAAACTTATTCATTTATAATGTGATAGCTTATGCCTAAAAAAATTGCTAAACTACTAAAAACCCCTCTAAGCATCTGTAAAATCATCTTAGGACCCAAAATTCACATGTTCCCCTTCAAGACAAGATTGACCAATAAAGGATGAGAATGACATTCAGTTGTATCCCTATGGGTTGATCATTTCCTTAACCCTTATAATAATAACTTTTCAAAATAATACCCTCCCTTACATGTTGGTCTATATTTTTACGATAGGTAGTGTGAGGTTTTCACCTTTTTGATTGTTATAAAGGCACACTTAATTTACTTATTCTACCACTTGTCAATTTCAATACAGAGTCATATTTACACTATTGCACATTGAGAAAATATTCCCTATTTTTCCTAAATATGATTCTAATCATTAGAATCAATCCTTAGCCAAGTCAAGATATTATTTCATCCAAGTCAAAAATAAAGTGTGATCAAGTATTCAAGCCATATCTGTGATCAAGTATTCAAGCCATATCTAAATGCATATATGTAGTCAAAGGAGCAAAATTGCACAAACCACTATAATTGGGAGACCTACATGGGCTTGATTTCCCTCTTCAAAGTATTGGACATGTAGTTAATAATCAATCATCATGGGGATGATTGGGGCCATTTCATTACATTATACTTCCCCCTTTTTTATTAGTATTTTTTTTAGTTTTTGTAAAGATAATTAGGGTTTCAATTTTAAATAAGTCATTTGTAAGTATTTTTCATGCATCTAAAGGTAAAATTTCCACACACATGTTTAATTTAAGAAATCATAGATGATTATGCCCTAATTTTATTTATTTTCAGTAGAAGACATAATTGACCAACTCAAGGCTATAATGTTAGTTGATCCTATCCTAGTTTGGATGATCTTGTCCTTCATTAATCTTAACCACAGTTTTTGTGCCACTTGTAAAATAAATATTTGTTTATTAGTTTCATCCTCTGCTTAGTTTCACATAGTTGGATCACAAACAATAAATAGCTAAGTTTTTTTATATTCATAGTTAGTCTTCTTTCAATCAATCATGATTTGTCGATTTCAGTACCTTTATTTCATTGTGTTGGTTGCAAGTTTATTTACAACATTGTATTTATTTCTATTCAATTTATCTAAATTAGGGTTAATCTCTAGATTAAATTTCATTTTTTTAATAAAACATATTGGTGAACCCATATATTTTTTGAACATTATAAAACCTTAGGTCTCCCTTACAGTTCCACTCTTTTTTCTATGATTTCAAAATTTTAGCTTAAGGTTTAAAATCTAATCTCTAATTTCCCCTTATCCTCTTTTTAAATTAAAAGTTTTATTTTTTACATAGGGTTTCACCCTTATTTTACTATTAAGGATTCATTTCCTAGGCTCGTGACTTATCCTCCCACTTGATCTGCTCATATCTGATCAATCAAAACTAGAATTAAAGCGCATGGGAAAGCTATTTAAATTGATAAAGTCCATCAGTCAGCCTTAGATGAACACTCTTTATCAATTAAGCATTCCATTTATATTGATAAAGATAAAGTTATGGCTTCTAAGGATCACTATGTTAAATGAAACCTAAGAGAAGCTATATAAGTCATGCAACATGAAAACACACAAAATAGAGATAACAGTTGGCACATTAGCAACACTTGAAACCCCATCATTCAAAAGCTAGAAAAATAACATTAATTATTAGTTATTAATTGAGGTAAATTAAATTTATAAACTTGCAATCATCTTCTCTTTAATATTAAAAATAAAACTTTTTGCTTGTTTTTAAAACATACTTACCTTTGGCAACTCTCCTTGGTTTAAATTTTCATAATTTTATATGTTTGGAGTATTATTTAATTTCAATTATATAATCTCCTTTGCATCACATTCATCTTTTTTCTCTCTAACGAGGAGTCTAGAAATAGACTCAAAATGTTAGAAATTAAATTATTAACATAGATTGATCCAAATATATTTCTTTAAACCCTATTTTTATTTCCCAAAATATTGTATGGATTTTACATAATTCACAATTTACCTTTTTGTAGTTAAATTTGGCCTAAGGCATGAATGGTGTATCTATTTTCAAATTATTTTTTGTGTTTCATCTATCTATTATTTTTATCAAAAACCTCTCTTGGATTTCAAAAATAGCTAATGTATCTCTTGTAGTGTTTGATTTTTTATTGCACACATAATATAATGGCTATATGGGTTATTTTTGGTGTATACTTTTTAATTCAAATAATTATTTTTATAATTTCAAGGTGTTGTTACAAATATTTAATATCTTTCATAATTGTGTAATAAATTGGAGAACACTAACGTACAATAAAATTGGGTTTGCAATCAATCATAATAGATCTTCTATGTCTATGGAATCCAAAGTAATTTCTAAAATTCCTCTTCAAGTTTTTGATAGCTACTTTCCCAATAACCATGTCCATGTTTTCATTATCCCAAAAGGTAAGGTGACCCACCCCATATTTCCAAATTAATTAACCATCATGTCCTTCCTCAACCACTTCTACCTCTTTCACATCCTCTTTATGATTTTTTATGCATATTCAAGTAGAAATACCTAAGGCTTATGATTTTTAAGCCTTACAAGATCAAATAGTCACTATGAGAAGGTTCATAAAATAGTTACAAAATAAAAATCAATATTTTAGTTCAAGAATCACATCACTTAAACATAATATCACATATTCAAAGAAATCAAAGCATTCCAATGTTAATCATATACCTACGTATTTATCCAACTATTTTATGCATCAAAAGATATCACAGTATGGGTTTAAAATAAACATACATCTACAAATAGGGATTCATAAAGTATAAAAAAAGGCTAATAATATTTCAATTAAGATTCTAAGAGATATGTTTTGAAATAAATTGATCACATTATCTTCTATGCATCCTTTAAGGGGACCAAAATATTATTGTGCATATCATAAAATGCATGGACATTACACATATAGTTGTTGGGATTTTAATAAAAAAATACAAAGTATCATTGATAGTGGTGATCCTCTAATAGATAAATCAATCAAACAACCTACTCATAATATGATTGCATATTCTAAAGAACAAGTGCAAGTAGAACAAAAGGAAAATTTAGAACACAAAAGGTTACAAATGGCAAAGTTAGAGCACGAAAAGTTTTACAAATAAAAATCAAAGCAAGCAAGATTATAAAAGGAACAAGATGAAAAGGCAACATTATAAAAGGAACAAGATGAAAAATCAAGATTACAAAAGAAACATGATGAAAAAGAGACGTTAAAAAGGGAACAATTTTTAAAAAATAAGTTATTAAAAGAACAAATTGAGAAGGAATGCTTGCAAAAATAAAAATTAGAACAATAAATGTTACAAAAGTTGCAGCAAGAGAATTTATAGAAAGAGCAATTGTTAAAAGAGAAGGTGTTAAAATAATCTCAAGTTAAGCAAGAAAATATCTTTAAGAAAGGATTCCTAACAAAAGAGGTTCAAAAGCAGGATATACCTACAAAAATTAATATTATAAGTGTAGTTCCAAAGGATGAAATTACAAGTTCTTCCTCATATCAATAACCTTTCACTATCACCACTCACATGAAATAAATGTACCAATGTCAAGGTTATGGACTACCAGGAAAGAAATTTTTGTACTACATCATTTATTATATCTCTTGGATATCACCTTCAACACATAGATAAGACTACTACATCTGTAACATGTGTGAGATAAATCAAGTTAACATTAATGGTTTATTCAAAAGAGGGTCATCTTACATTCATGATCATGGTTAAAATCAATAGGGGCATTTATCGATAAAAATAAAGGTTGAACTACTTTTGATCATGAAGGTAAGGTCATTCCCACTTCAAAAGATGGAACATCTCTAGAGCAAGATCAAAAAAGGAAAATATTTTTTAAGCCAATATTCAAGAAAAGACAACTAATATAGTCATAATAAAAGCATCTAATATAACACTTATGGGAAAATAAAATAAATCAAAAAATTTAATACCAAAATATGGGGTACTTGGTTTTACATATACACATATAAAAGACGATAAGAGTGGCATGCCAAAATTTTAGGATCAAAAGCATGATAATGATTATGATGATGATTATGTAGAAAATCTGTACAAAACTCCCAATGACATAGAATATACATGTGACAATCCCCTTGATAATATATTTAAATTGTAAAAATCAAAAATATGACTATACGTAGATTCTTGATTATTTCATTTTGTAGTTCTTCTACTTTTACACATGTGATTGATTTGATCAATTCCTCTAAGCCCTTAGATTTTACTAAATTTTTAACCTTTTGAATCTTCTTTTTCACTTACCAAATCTTAACAATTAGACACAATCATCTATACTACCTTATTTTTCCATTTACCTTGATGTTCTCACAGTCTAAAGTGACCAAATTTCATTTTCTATCAAGGATAATATCAACTAGTATGGGATAGAATCTACTGCCATAACTATCCTAAGTTAGTAGATGATGTCATGTACCTTTTTTTAAAGTAAAATAAATAAAAAATCACATAGAGCCTTAATACTACCAATTTATTGATATTTCACTCGGTTTTAATAAACACAATAGTACTTATTCACATAAAATCTAGTTTTTTCATATGTTATATTTCTCATACATATGTGATACATACATTTACAAGTGTACATTTGATAAAACAAGGATTAAAATTTTTTCCTTTACATACTTATTATATTCCCTATAAGCCTTATATCCACAATACACATATAAAATGGGGACATCTTGCTCATACATGGCCATGCCATCATTTTTAGTGTATAATTCACATTGACACATGTTACAAATTGTTTAGATCCCTCTCCTTTCTTATACTTTTGAACCCATGGTAATCACTAGTTTCTTTGGCTCTAATTCAAAATCAAGGTCTGAGCATGATTAGACTTTTATTTTACATCATTGTCATATATTATTTATCTCATGATTGGTAGATACATACTCTTTTTCTATGGCACATGCATTTTATTGGTATCCATGAGTGTTATGTATGATTTAAAAAATTTATATGGACTTGCCTCTAGCTAGAACCCACGTTAAACTGGGGGCATATTTTTCACATGTTACAGTATTTATAGGTGTCGTTACTTTATGACTCATATACTATATAGATATATACTCTTTAAAAATGTCTTACTAACATCTATATCTTACATCATGTACATGGATATTTTATTTACTATGATATGATCACATATAATATACATGTGTAGACTATATTTATAGTTACATGTTGTTATGTATGGCCCTTGGAACTTATGTGCAAATTCATTGAATATCGATATGAGATCATTATTTGGTATGAAATTTGAACATGTCCATTAATTGAGGCCCTTGATCCTTTATTTTATGTTACATTTGAACATGTCCCTTATTTTCAACATTATTCATGTCCTTTTGTGTTTGGCCCTTGGCCTCATGTGTGTTATTTAACCTTTTTGGGTTTTACATAAGCAATTCATTATGTTTGGTTAAGGGGATGAGATTTCTAAATCAGTTAAATAAATTAAAATAATTAATCTATTTATTTGTTATGACTTTGACCTTATTTGAATTTTTATAAATAGCAACAAATAGGGATAAATAGAGACTTAATGAAAATAGACTGTCGAGGATGATTTGGGTTCTAAAACTTGGGATATGAGTAGTCTTAAGTATCACAAGAAGGATTCTAATGTTCATCTATTCATTGGATAGTAGCACCATATGTGTGTAGTGTCATCAATGTGGTGCTAATGTCCTCTTTACAAGACTATTTCTATTTTTGGGGTACACATGTGCTTATGTCTGTATGTTATGTTCCTCTATGACCAAAGCTTGTAGCTATGTATTGTACTTGAAAATCTTGATTTTGTATACAAACCTTAGTTCTCTTTGCAAGTGTGATACGTTCAATATTTGAGTGTGTTATTAGGATGGACTAGACATCCTCAACACCCCATTGTGTAGAGAGTTACATACTAATACTCTAAAGAGGGATTAAGTCCAATGTAGTTCTCCCACCTAGTGCTTGATGTATGTGCAAGTGAATGCTAGAATGAGAGTAGATTTGGATGCCTTGAATGTGCTTGAGATTTAGAATGCTTTAAAACTGTACTTAGGGTTGTAAATGGTAGTACGTAGAAAGTAGGGCAGAATAGGGATAATGTACCTTTATTTTACACAACTTTATCTTTGATTTGAATAGTTTTTGCATTTATTTTCTATCTTGTGAATAGAGGTGGATTAGACTTGTATTTATAGGGTTTTATTTCTTATGTGAATAATAAAATGAGATTAGGCCAACCTTAAGAGGGGCACACATTTTAAAAAGTATTTTTTGAGAAGAGTTGGGGCTAAGTACAATAGCACCCAATTGGGGACACTAGCACCATACGGTTGTAGTGTCCCAAATGTGGCACTAATGTCCTTTTGGCATATTGATAATAATTTTGGATTGAGGTTAGAGGTGATAGTTCAGGGATTGTGTCTTGACTAGCTTTAAGTGAAAAAGATATGTTTAATGGCTAGAAATGTAAGTCTAAATCTATAGAATAGGTCTATGGCAAGCTTAGGGATAGGGTAACTCAAGCAACACTCTTAGCATCTAATTACCACTTTTAGGTGATTAAATTTTCCCCCCATATATGTTAGTAATGTTTCAAAGTGAAATGACTAGTATAAATAAAAATGAAGCATACATGGACTTACCTTGAAAGTGAAGTTCGTGTAGCTAAGTTTGAATATGCAAATCTAGGTCTGTGTATGTGAAACATGATCCAAATCAATGTCCTAAAATGAAAGATGCAAAAATTAATGCTTACTAATAAGATAATCAAAATCAAAAGACTATGCTAAAATCAAATAACTGAGTAAAGAGAGAGGAAAGGAATGAATACACCTCATTGTGTACATAAACTAATGCATGAACTTGGCAATAACCTACATGTGTAAAAGTGTATAATGATCATATCATTAAATAACTTTAACTAAGTTGATGGAATAATCTATCCTCATATGGGTGGCTCAAAAACTCAATCTAATTTTGAATCTATCATTACCCACTGCTACTTGGTGGATCCTAATTTCTATGAATAGCTTGGATAAGATTGTAAGTGTGTTGAACCCTCTCATTTAGGTGGTTCAAGAACTCAAGTGGGCCATGAATCCATCATTTCCCCTTGTGTGAAGTATATGCATCTATAACTATACTACACAAATTATTGAAATTATCTAACTGGTTAATCTAACTATGTATTCAGCTCCACAACCACTTAGGTATATCAAGTGGCTCTAGGCCACTCAGGAATGCCAACCACTATAGATGGAGTAAAGCATGAATCTGGTGACAACCTAGAATGTGATAGAAAGTGTATATATCATAGATAATGACATGGAGTTTTCCATTCTATCTAATCAAGCTATCTGAAGCTGAGTATATGGAAACTATGTGGTGTGCACATGCCCCCAATTTGGTATCTAAGTATATTGAATCTGAATCAAGTATGTAATAGTTGAATTTGTGTACTAATATGAATGTATGAGTGATCATACCATGCATTATTCCCCTAAATATGAATAATTGGTATGAATATTAATTTAAATGACTAAATTTGAGCTAAATCTAAACATAGCTACCAAACCCATGATTGTATCTGTGTAAATACGTATTATACTTGGTGTACTAGTCTAAATTATCTACATTATCCTGAAGCTGGGGATACTAGACAATAACACCCTATAGTGGATAGTAGTACCCTGTGGTACTAGTGTCCTAATATGGGCTCTAATGTCTACCTATTTTGATCTCTATGTGGTTTGAACTAATTGTTGAACCTCTGTTTTGTTCTATGTCTACCCTAAGTCTGAGTTTTGTAACTAAGCCTTTATGCTAAAATGTATCTATGAAAATAAAAATAGGAGCATGATCTGTATAACAACCCCTGTAAATGCCCCTTATTTTGAGGGTATTTATGAAATCTATGGAAGAACTACCCTCTAAATAAGTAGCTCTACAAAATGTGTTAGCCGAAGCATGATATTTCAATATAATGTACAAACATAACATCAGAATGTAAATATATCTAATCAATAGTAAGAAATGTAAGATGTATGTTGTAATCTAGCATTATAAAAGGGTATCAATATAGATGTAAGTAATGTATAATAGTAGTAAAATTTGAGTAACTACCTAGGGGGATAGGGCATGATGTCCATCAAGGCTCCTAAGTAGGATGGGTAGCTGCATGAGAGCTCTCATACAATCAAAAATTGGTATGTGTATAATAATCAAATATAAGTGGCATAGTGTAGAAGCATAAAAATAAACAAACATAAAATTACATGAGGCATGTAATAAGTAGGCCAAGGGGCCATATTACAAGGGACATGGGCACATGTCACTAAATATAATAATGAAGACATACAAGGACATGTTCAAATGTCCACATATGCAAACAACAAACAAATTGGCATAGAGCCACAAAGAAGGACACGTTCAAATATTTGCATATAGAATCATGGAAGAGCACACACAAGGGACATGGGCACATTTCCAAAGAATACAAATAGAGAAATGGCATAGAATCCAAGGATCAATGGAATATTCAAATGCCCTTGAATATGTAGGAATCATAATAACATAATCAAGTTTAATCTAGGAACTTGAAATGAAAGCATGTATAATTGTGTAATACAAATCTATCTAAATTCCAAGGTGCATATATATTGAAGCTAACTAGTGATAGTCAAAAAAAATTGAGCAATAAATAACAATGATCAATATCAAGATAAATCGGTGTGTAATTGGATTGTATAGTATGTAAGATAGAACTTGGTTATAGTAACTGTGTAGGAAATGCCCCAGAGTGGGTTGATGTAGCAATGTATAAACCTAGATTGGTGTAAATACCTTTGATGGGTAGATGATAGCTATTTTGGATTAATGTAATGGATTGAAGTCCTATCTAGAATCTATAAACACTCAATACGAACAATGAAGCATATGTGTATGGTAAAACCAACTACACTAGGATAGCTAGAAATATGCAATATTTGGTAAGTAGTAGAAATGTAAACAAATCAATGCATACAATTTGTAAAAAAATTAGATTTTTGAAATATTTGAATGTTTTTGTATTTTGACATTATATTGTTTTTGTGTTTTTTGAGTATAAGTTATGTGCATTCATATGAAAATAAACTATGTTCAAGAAGCAAGAGAGAAGTAAGTAAATACTAGAAATGTAATGAAACAAAATACAAGCAAAGTGTAATTTGTCTATAGAACCAAGATCACATCTATGGGATGTAGATAATAAAATTGTGGATCTATTAGAAGATCATTCAGTGTCAAATATTGAGCCTGACCAAACTCAAATAAGTCATCATCATCATGATTATCATACCAATTTATATGTATCAATGGGGCCTTATCCTTATCATGAGTCTAGAGTCTATGCATCTGAATGGCAAGATTCTCAACTATGTAAATACTTTTCATGTAGTCATAGGGAAAATTGCATTATATCATAGATTATATGTGTGAAACTTTTATTTATCATATATGTCATCATATAAAATGTGAACCATGTGTCCATCGTGATTAAATGTCAAGCATCTCTTTGACTGATCAACTGTAGCATCCATCACCTGTAACCATATACTACCAAGTGCAACCTATATATGAGTGTGTCTACTCAAAATGAAGAATAATTTATTAACCACCTAGGGGCCACATGCAACTGGTAATCTAATATGTCCAATGGAGTCCTAACAGTGTATAGCATGTCATATCTCACTCTCCTGATAACCAATGTGGTGTAAAAATCCCAAAGTGCAAGTATTAGTATCAAAATCCTCATCTATATCCATATGTGGAAGATATATATCTACGACAAATATATTGATGCATGGGCATCTTGGAAAGCTCACAAATGAACTAGAATGTGTATTAAATATATTCAAATTTGAATTTGAGTTCAAAATGTTTTTCCTGCCAAAAGGGAATTTCAAATTTTTAAAATGTTTTTAGTAGGTCTAAAGAATGTTGAGGATATTTAATGAATGAAAAATGTTTTAATAGACATTTTGTGGTCTCATAAAGGTCATAAATATGTTTCAGAGTCAATAAGTCAGTTTTAAATGTGAGGTGGCAGTCATGGTTCAACTCCTTACATGGTCTAGAAGTGTTGAAGAGGTTTCTTGATCAAGAAACCATTAGAGATATTGATTTAGGAGTTTTCTAACTTTTATAAAGGATATATAGTGCATGTGGTCCATAGGAGGTAATTTATATGTGAAAGAAAACAAGGTAGACAAGGTAAAATGGTGAGAAGTCTACCTAAAATAGGGATGAAGGACTATGTATTCAGTTATTGTGTAGATAGTGAAATCAGTTGAATCAATAAAGTTGGTGTATTTGAAATATATTAATATTTATATGTATGATCTTAATCTTATGGTGTGATGGAATTTTTATATAGAAACTAAGATTCTTTAATATAGTATTTGGAATTTGGTAAGGAATTGGGTTTCTAGGACTGAAACAACATGATATGACCTTGTATGGAATTTGGGAGTTTGATTTAGAACTTTGTATAGTCAAGAATTCTTGATAATATGAATTATTGAGTTGTTTGAAACAATTTTGATGCTTTCCAATTTTTTGAATTTGTGGTGAAGGTTTCAAGGAGTAGAGATTTATTGGACTGAGACAAAGCTCCTGTGTATGTTCAATCAAACATTCAGATAATGAAGAAAAGAACCTTATCAAGCAAATCAAGTACAATGGAAGATGATTCTTGGGTTAAATTTCATCCATGTAATCTTATAATTTTTTATCCAAACAAGTATCTTTATGTTTGAACCTAACAAGGAAACTGAGTGTAAATCAACTCTATGTATGTTTTGTGCTAAATACTCAGTAAGTAACTTTAATAAAAGGATTAATTAATACATGGTGTGAAGTTTGTTAGGATGAAAGGATAGTAGATAGATTTATCTTTAGGTTATAACAACCTTGGAGGAGTATTTAATACATTTTGATAGTTAATTAGCTTAGCAACCCTATTGCAATTCACACAGGTTGATTGTGACTTAAAAACAATGTTGCAAAGTCCACATATTGCAAGTGTTTAAGAGAAACCAAGCTTAGTTTAAGATTAAGGAATTTTTAAGAGGTCTAAGCAGCCCCAATCCCACTATTATTGTATCTTGAAGTGGTTTATAGATCAATATATGCATTTAAATGCCTTCTCGGCCTTGACAGTTGTTAGAAACCCTAGTTTTTAAGGTTTAGTCCATTGAAGGAGATTCAACCATTGAAAACTCATGAAAACTTGTAATCTTACATTAATTTATGTTCTCTTACTTATCAATGTGGTTTTAGAGTTGGCAGGTACTAATAAGTATGTAAATGTGGTTGTGTGCTAGTGTTAGGCCTAGAGAAGGGCTAAAGGAGTAAGGGTGTAACAAGAAAAGTGAAATTTTACAAATAAGAAGGTTAAAAAAATTATGGATTCACCTGAGGGAGCCAAATGGTTATCTAAAAATGTCAATAGATTATAGAGAAATTCTATACATAGTTTAGGCTAAGGAGATTTGCTCATATGGACGGTTAATTGAGGAAAGGCTTAAAGAAGTAAGTATAGGTTGCCTTGAGAGTTGTTCCAAAAGGTTTATGTGGGAGTTGTATGGCTAAAAAGGGTCCTTGAATAATTATTTATTTTCTTGTGGAGGTTTGTCAAAGACTCCCAACAAGGAAGTTTACCCATAAACAAGGCTAGTAGGAGAGAAAGCTAGAAAAGTGCTTGTGAGGAGTAAGTGACTAGACAGTTTAAGTTGACGGCATGAGTAAGGTTGTAAAGGGAGTGTTATAAGAAGATATAAGGTCTTAATGTGAACTAAAATTTCATTGTGTTTTGATTTTGTATGCAAATCCATTTTGGCATTGATGCATTGTAAGAGTGACTTGAAGGTAAAAGTGAGTACATGAATAGGAATATTTTAGTCTATTGAATGTTATTGAATGATTTGTTGACTGTGGAAATTTCATGTGGAAAAATAGAGAATAATGATCTTATAAATAATTTTATGGAACATTATAGCTATTATGACATGATTGTCTAAAAGGACTAGGCATGAATGAATGAATTTAAAAAGATCTTGAATGAAGGTTAAGGCAAAGTTTTTTGAAGAAGTGAATTAGCTCTGCATCATTTGGCATCAGAGCTAGGTTGATGCTCTAGTAAATTTATATCCAGGTTGATTACATTGTGCATGTTGCATGTTGCATGAAGTTGTAGGTAATCAGGAAGGCAGATTGTAAAGAGACTTGTTGGAAGATAGAGTAGGAAGGCATATTGAGAAGGTATGATACATTTTGTGGTTGATTATTTAATTTGAATGTATGATTAATAGAAAACATTAAGTTTTGTGGTGGTAGCCCTGAATCAAGAAGAGCTAGTACCAAGCTCAAGAGGAGAGAAGCTCATAAATAGAGCTCAAGAAAGTGAAATAGTCCAAGTGTGAAGGATAAGAAGTTGAAAGGCCCAAGTGTGATTTGAAATAGAAGGTTCCAAGTGTGAACCAAAGGATATGGTCTAAGTGAGACCAAAATAAGGAGAAGAATGTGCCCAAGTGTGGTACTTAAGGTGAATATGAGAGAAGAGGTAGAAAAGAAAGGGGAAAATAGGGTTAAGCATGAAAGCCACAAAGAAAAGATGGTGCATGAAGACACCAAGAGGAAGATTGAGATGGTAGCGATGAGGCAAAAAATGAATGAGATGTTGATCAAGATTGAATAGATGAAAGAGTTTGTGAACCCACATCTTGTTTGGGTCATGAAAATAAATCCACTCAAGTGTCTAATCGAGAATATAGTGGAAAGGAGAAGAAGATAAAAGAGGAAGGACAAGGAGGAAATCAAGCCTCATGATTTGAAATATAATGTTACTTTGATATGTTTGAATGCAAGTTTGAGAGATGAAGAGAAAGAAGATATAGTTGAGCCCATTCATAGGCTCAAAGAATAAAATTAAGAGGCATATGATGAAGTGGTGATCAAAAGAAGTCAAAATTAAGAATAGATTCCATGTAGAGTCATGTTGATGGAACAAAAACAAATAGGTCAACCATGGTGGAGGCAAGATGGCATGAAGAAGGATGAGATACTCACTCAAGAAGAGGCAAGTGAAGCCAAAAATTTAATGGCATAATATCATAAGGAAAGGTATGAAGGATATTCTAGCTTCTATGAGTCTTTAATCCTCATCAAATGTATAGAAAAAGGGTTAAGGAGGTTACCAAGGAAAGCATAGACCTATGGAATGTAGTGTCCAAAATAAGGGCATTAATAAAGGCAAGAAGAAATAAATCACATGATGGCACTCTATATGAAGGAGTTGCATCTATTGAGGTTGAAGTAAAGGTGGAAGATGAAGGATAAGTCATGTAAGGAGAGAAACAAAATGCATTGATAATTGATACAAAGAAGGAGAGTGAAGTATGCAAAGCACATGAAGGTGCTTGGAAGCAAAATAAACAAGCAAGCAAAGAGAGAGGATGGATAATGCCTCAAGGGCATGAGAAATGATATGTTTTCTTTAATGAGTTGTATTTTTTAGGTGTAGCATGGAGGAAGATGGAAATAGGCAAGATAAAGTACAAGTGTGGCAATCAAGAGAACACACACCTATATGAGTGTTTGAATGAAGAAGAAGATTGGATCCAAGTTTTTTTCTCCCCTTGGGAGTATGATGTAGGGGCATCTTGGAATGCTCATAAATGATCTAGAATGTGTCTTAAGTATGTTCAAATTTTATATTGAGTTCAAAATGGTTTTCCCACCAAAAGGAATTTTCAAATTTTCAAAATGTTTTTAGTAGGTCTAAAGAATGTTAAGGATATGTAACGAATTAAAAATGTTGTAATAGACCATTTATGGTCTCATAAAGGTCATAAATATGTTTTAGAGTCAATAAGTTGGTTTTAAATGTGAGGTGGAATTCATGGTTAACCTCCTTACGTGGTCTAGGAGTGTTGAAGAGGCTTCTTGGTCAAGAAACCATTATAGATCTTGATTTAGGAGTTTTTGAAATTGTAGAAAGGATATATAGTACTTATGGTCCATAAGAGGTAAGGTAGATGTGAATAAAATAGGGAAAAAAGGGTAAAATGGTGAGAAGTCTACACGAAATAGGGATGAAGGACTATGTATTTAGTCATTGTATAAACTATGAAGTTAGTTAAATCAATAAAGTTGGTGTATTTTAAATACATTAATATTTATATGTATGATATTAATCTTATGGTGTGATGGCATTTGTTATATAGGAACTAAGAGTCTTTAATATAGTATTTGGAATTTGGTGAGGAATTGTGTTTGTAGGACTGAAACAACATGAGATGACCTTGTATGGAATTTGGGAGTTTGATTTAGAACTCTCTATAACCAAGATTGCTTGCTAATATGAATTTCTGAGTTGGTTGAAACAATTTTGATGCTTTCCAAGTTTTTGAATTTTTGGTGAAGGTTGTAAGAAGTAGAGATTTGTTGGACTGAGATAAAGTTTTTGTGCATGTTCTATCAAACATTTAGATAATGAAGGAAAAAACCTTATCAAGCAACTCAAGTACAATGCAAGATGATTCTTGGGTTAAAGATTATCCATGTAATCTTATAATTTGTTATCCAAAAAGTATCTTTATGTTTAAACCTAACAAGGAAACTGAGTGTAAATCAACTCTGTGTATGTTTTGTGTTAAATACTTAGTAACTTTAATGGAAGGCTTAATTAATGCATGTTGTGAATTCTGTTAGGATGCAAGGATAATATAGAGAGTTATCTTGAGCTTATAACAACCTTGGATTAATCTTGAATACATTTGGATAGTGAATTTACTTACCAACCCTATTGCAGTTCACACACATGTTGACTATGACTTAAAAACAATGTTGCAAAGTCCATATATTACAAGTGTTTAAGAGAAACCAAGCTTATTTTAAGCTTAAATAAGTTATAAGAGGTCTAAGCAGACACATTCCCAGTAGTATTTGTCATGAAGTGGTTTATAGATCAAGATATGCACTTAAATGCCCTATCAGCCTTGACAGTTGGCTAATTTTTAGGGTTTAGTCCATTGGAGGATATTTCACCATTGAAAACTCATGAAAACTTGTAATCTTATATTAATTGATGTCCTCTAACTAATGAAGGTGTTTTTATAGTTTTAAGGTATGGAAAAGTATGGCAATGTGGTTGTGTGCTAGTGTTAGGCCTAAAGAAGGGCTAAAGGAGTAAGGGTATAGAAAGAAAAGTGAAATTGTCCAAAGAAAAAGGTTTAAAAAATGATGGATTCACCTAGGGGAGCCAAATGGTTATCTATAAATGTCAATAGATTATATTAAAGTCCATACATAGTTTAGGCTAAGGAGATTTGCTCATATGGAGGGCTAATTAAGGAAAATCTTAAAGAAGCAAGTATAAGTTGCCTTGAAAGTTATGTTGAAAGGTTAAGGTGGGATTTGTATGGCCTAAAATTGTCCTTGAATAAGTAGTTATTTTTTTTGGAGGTTTGTCAGATACTCCTAACAAGGAGGTTTACGCATAAAGAAGGCTAGTAGGAGAAAATGATATAAAGGTGCTTGTGAGGAGTAAGTGATAAAATAGTTTGAGTTGATGGCATGAGAAAGGTTATAAAGGGAATGTTATAAGAAGATATAAGGTCTTAATGTGAACTAAAATTTCATTATGATTTCATTTTGTATGCAAGGCCATTTTGGCATTGATGCATTGTGAGAGTGTCTTAAAGGTTAAAGTGAGTACATGAATAAGAATATTTTAGTGTATTGAATGTTATTGAATGATTTGTTGACTATGTAAAGTTCATGTGGAAAACTAGAGAATCATGATCCTATGAATCATTGTATGGAACATTATAGCTATTTTGTCATGATTATCCAAAAGGACTAGGCATGAATGAATGAATATAGTAAAAAAGATTTTGAATGAAGGCTAAGGTAGAGTTTATTGAAGAAGTGAATTAGCTCTACATCATATATGTATAGTCAATGGATCACATCATGATTATCTATGCCTATGATGACTCTATCATAGTGCTCATATCTATGTAGTAGCTTGTATCATTGGTAGTGGTGATACTTATGGAAGTGGAGGCTGTATAATCTAAATAGTGCCCCTAGCCTTAAATTTTTTGAGCTTATGTTGTAGCATTGCACATATGTTTGTATCATGTCTTGTGTGTCTATAGAAATGATTAAATGGTTGCCCTTCTTATGGTGACAATTTTCTAGTTGATCTATGTCAGACTATGGATAATAACATCAATTCCCTATCAAGTAATAGTTGTAATATTTGATGTAGTTTGTCCTATGGGCTCCCTGCCTAAATCTGTGTAACTGAATCAGTATCCACAGATGTGACCATATGTATTTAATGGATCAAGGGATCTGCTACTGAGTATGGCTAAGAATGGGATCCTATAGATGTAGAATCTTGAATAAGTGATGTTACTAGTGTAGGGTGAGGTATAAGTGCCCTTGAATTATCTTTGTATTCCCCTAGACCCACTGGGGCGTAAATCTCAATCCACATAAATAATCATCAATGTATATAAGTGGTTGATCATATTATGTAGTGGCCTATGAATTTGTGTCATAATTATGAATGTAATCCTCTTCTAAATTTACAAGTAAAGGTAATTGGGCTATGAGAATCTCATCATCTATCCTAGATGAGGATGTTTGTACTAGGAGAGTTTGTTTATCTATGCTCGATGAAGGTAATTATACCCAAATAGGTTGGCCCTCTATCATAAGAGAAGGTAATTGTGCTCAGAGAGGTTGGTCTTCTATCATCAATGAAGGTGTCTATGATTTAGGATGTTATAAAGGTGGTGTATGAATAATCTTACTATACTCCCCCACCTCATAAGTATACATCTACTCAATAGGAATCTGGTGAGGTGGGGATTCAATGATAACATGAGGTGTCCCATTAGATGATGTACTTAGTATAGGAGGCTTAGTGAGCCTATAATATTGAAATGGGTAAAAAAAATTTGGGTATGTGTATAGGTACCCATCATGTAAAAATTTAACATATATGTGAATATTGGAAGGTATAGCCTCCATAGCATGTATCAAGGGTCTCCCTAGTATAAAATTAGAGTGTAAATGATTTGGCATGACCTAAAAGTGGGTAGATATATCTTTGGTCCCATTGTAATACCCAATGTGATTGATCCCAATGTCTATCTAGGAATGTCATCAAACCCTTGAATGTTCTTGTATGTTTTTTGAATAGATGCTATATCAACCCCCATGGTTTGAAATAATGTGAGGTTACATATATTGAGACCTGAACCACTGTCAATGAGAAATTTTTTAATCATTATATTATTGATTTGAGCTTGAATAAAAAGTGGTAAGTTTTGAACAATGACTGATTGTGAAGATAAATCCTCATTTGAAAAAGATGTCACTTCTTTCACATCTTTTATAGTATTCATGGTAGATGTAAAATATAATGGATCAGTATCATAGGGAACAAATCTATGATTAAGTGTTTGAAATAAAATATCTTTAAATATTATTTCTTTTTGAAGTAATTCCAAAATAGATATTTTAGTTGGTGTATTCCTCAACTAATCCATAATGTCAAACTCTCTTTGTTGATCTTTTTGTGTTGTTTTGATCTACTGGGGATGAGGAGGGATGGTAAGGTTAAGATGCTCCTGTAAAGGCTGAGGAGGCACCCTATTCCACCTAGTGAGAACTCAAACCACAAAATCTACTATTTGCCTGGGGTAAGTAGTAGAGGCAGAATGGGAGCATGTTGGGAGGGTGTACACCGGAAGCACACAATTTGATTACCAATACCAAGCAACTTAATATGCGGAAATTAACCAGATTCACCAAGTAACTAGAATTCAGAATAACACAGCATATGAGAGACAATACCAAATTGTATTAACACTTTATACAGAAAAGAATACAATAAAGAAGATGCCACTTCTTCTCCACCACCTTACAGAGGTTTCCCACGCCTCAAGTGAACAGTAATTCTTCTCCCCAAAGCTCTCCCTCTCACAGGTCCCAACACCCAACTCAAATACAGAGTTGGTGTTCACCTCCCGTGCTCCACGCACACCACAAGTGCTCCACGCACTCCACAAGTACTCAAGGTACTTCAAGTAGATCTCCCATGAATCTGCAACAACCTGCAATTCAACAGACCATACTTATGGAAGGAACTCCCTTGCCTTCCTCTTGCTCTATCCGAGTACACACCTGTACTCCAAGTAGATCATGCCTGATACTGCTCCCTATTGTGTTGCTGTCTGTATGACCTTGCACACCTGCAAATCAAGCAATGGTTCCAATCACCTGTGAACCTCGACCTTGCACACACATACACCTGCAGATCAATGATCTTACTTATTGAAGAACCCAGCTGGCTCTCCAATCCAGCACCAACACACCTGGTACTGTGGCACTAGGAGGAACGCACCATAGCTCTACCTCACACACAGAAGGAGCTTATAATTATGCTCTCTTACTCCCTAGCACACTTTTCCAATACAACCATGAGTCTATTATATAGATCTCATCCAAACAATGATTAGACATCTAATTACCATAATTAGATCCGCAGCTATGAGTCTAAAATTAGCACTCATCATGCAAACTCTTGGTTCGTTAGCTAACTGCCCGTAAATAGCTCGCAGTCGAACCACACAGGCGACCGACGCCGGTCCCTGTCCGCCTGGAGGTGACCGACGTCGGCCGATATATGACCGACGTCGGTTGCTTCTCTGTGCTATCCCGCCGACGTCGGCTGATCAGACCGACCCCAACTTCTTCTGCAACTCAGCAACCTTCAGCAACCTCCTCTCCTGTTTGCATCAGTGAAGCTTTTAGCTCCACAATCCTAACAATCTCCCACTTGGAGATAAACAGCTGCACTGTACCTATACCTGTACTCTGTCTAATCTGTTTCCTGGTTTGTATCTCTCTTCAAGCTCCCACCTGAAGACAACCCACCACACATCCCGTGGTGTACCACCTGTCATCCGAGTAACCTACCACATCCGAACCTACAACACCTGTAGTGAAGTCCTAACCCTGCATAGCAACATCTGCTGCCGGTCCCTCTCAGAAAACCTGAGAATCCACTTCCACGAATTGGCTCCTAACTCTCTGACAGCTCCCACTGCATGGGAATACTCAGGTCTATACCAGACCTCATGTGATTTCGGACACTGTACCTGTCCAGCCCTTAGTGTGCTCCAGCTCTGTATCCCGAACCTCGCCAACACCTGATTCACATCAGCTCCCACTCGAGACAAAATCAACCAGTGATCTCCATGCCTCCCATGTCAAAGAATTCCGCTGCTCCAAACTCCTCATGACATGCCACTGAACTAATCTTACCCTTAGCTCAGCAAAACCCTGTATGTACACCCCTGCTAGCTAGCATACTATCCACATACAGCAACAGAATGATGTCGCGACTCATCATCCCCCTGGTAAGCCAAAACCACAGTAGTTACCCTGACATTGACTAAAGCCATGCTCCGTCCTCCACCTGTCAAAACCTGTACCACTGTCCTGCAGCTCCACAAGATCATATACCTGATCTTCCGTCTCATGTGTCCGTTCTCTCCATTCTTCTACTAAGGAATCCATTCGTCTCTATGCTTTTATACCTGCTGGCATCTCTACCAAGACACACCTGTCTGGTTCTCCTCCAAGGAATCACATCCTTATCCATGCCAAGCTCACACCTGTTTCCTGGATCCTTCCTGCTCTACAATCAGCAACAAGTATGAAGAAGAGGAACAACGAATTTGAGGGCCTACTTACGCCTTCAGTCCTCCGTATGGGTGTTTGAGACTCCTTGACAGCTTGCTGTCCACCCAAAATTCGTTACAGTGACCGACCTTGGTCACCCCACAGTCTGCATCCGACCGACGTCGGTTCCATGCGTCTGTACCTGACTACCAACCTGCCTGCGCTGGTGTCCCTGCTGCCGACGTCGGTCATCCTAACCGACATCGGTCTTACATACTGTCGACGTCAGTCCCATGACCGACATCGGTCTTACCCTGCCCGACATCGCCGGCTTCGGTCTGCACATGACCGACATCGGCATCTGTCTGTTCGACGCCGGTTCCTCCTGACCGACATCGGTACCTGTGTTCGCCTGTGAGTGATGACTTTTTACCCGCGAGCTTCTTTGAATCAAAATCCATGTCCAAACTGCCCTGCTCAGAAGTATCCAGCCACATCCACTGGGTTCTGTCTGCCATCTCCTCCATAAACACCAAGGCTTTCCAGTTCTTAAGCCTGTCAAATATATCTGTCTTCCGCTTAAGAACATGCATCTCCTTCCTGCTCATGTGACCAAGCCTACGAAGCCACGTCTTCGCAACAAAAGAAGAATCAGTAATATAAACAAGTAGATAAAGGATACCTATTTTCTTACCACCAGCTAATTCAAGTGCATCCGCTGTGAGAGTTCTTGTGCATCTCTCATCACCCAATCTTTCTGAATAAATTAGCCATATCTCCAAACCTGGGACCTGCATGACCTTCATCAACACCTGTGTGTTGGCCGCCTGCAATTTCAGCTTCACTTCCCCTTTGCCAATTCTTTGGCAAGGCTCACCAGCTCCTCTACCTGGAACTGCATGGAAAGAGGCAACCGAATCTTTTATCCAAGATTCAACTTTATCCAAGAAACCTGCAAACACATCCTGTGCAACAACACCTGCTACATCTGTATCTTCAGTTTCTTCATGCTGATCTGTTACCAACCAACAATAATCTTTTACCTGCTCTTTCTTTCCATAGGACCGTGAGTGACCATCTGTGCTTTTCAACTCCTCCATTCTTAGCTTACTTTGATCTGCAGTTGCTCTACTCCCACTCGATCAGAAACCCCTGAGAGTGACCTGTAACCAAAAACAAAACCTGCTTCCTCCAACCTCAGCTCAGATACCACCTGTTGGTATCAAGCTCAAGAACCTACAACCAAGGCTCTGATACCACTTGTTGGGAGGGTGTACACCGGAAGCACACAATTTGATTACCAATACCAAGCAACTTAATATGCGGAAATTAACCAGATTCACCAAGTAACTAGAATTCAGAATAACACAGCATATGAGAGACAATACCAAATTGTATTAACACTTTATACAGAAAAGAATACAATAAAGAAGATGCCACTTCTTCTCCACCACCTTACAGAGGTTTCCCACGCCTCAAGTGAACAGTAATTCTTCTCCCCAAAGCTCTCCCTCTCACAGGTCCCAACACCCAACTCAAATACAGAGTTGATGTTCACCTCCCGTGCTCCACGCACACCACAAGTGCTCCACGCACTCCACAAGTACTCAAGGTACTTCAAGTAGATCTCCCATGAATCTGCAACAACCTGCAATTCAACAGACCATACTTATGGAAGGAACTCCCTTGCCTTCCTCTTGCTCTATCCGAGTACACACCTGTACTCCAAGTAGATCATGCCTGATACTGCTCCCTGTTGTGTTGCTGTCTGTATGACCTTGCACACCTGCAAATCAAGCAATGGTTCCAATCACCTGTGAACCTCGACCTTGCACACACATACACCTGCAGATCAACGATCTTACTTATTGAAGAACCCAGCTGGCTCTCCAATCCAGCACCAACACACCTGGTACTGTGGCACTAGGAGGAACGCACCATAGCTCTACCTCACACACAGAAGGAGCTTATAATTATGCTCTCTTACTCCCTAGCACACTTTTCCAATATAACCATGAGTCTATTATATAGATCTCATCCAAACAATGATTAGACATCTAATTACCATAATTAGATCCGCAGCTATGAGTCTAAAATTAGCACTCATCATGCAAACTCTTGGTTCGTTAGCTAACTGCCCGTAAATAGCTCGCAGTCGAACCACACAGGCGACCGACGCCGGTCCCTGTCCGCCTGGAGGTGACCGACGTCGGCCGATATATGACCGACGTCAGTTGCTTCTCTGTGCTATCCCGCCGACGTCGGCTGATCAGACCGACCCCAACTTCTTCTGCAACTCAGCAACCTTCAGCAACCTCCTCTCCTGTTTGCATCAGTGAAGCTTTTAGCTCCACAATCCTAACAGAGCAAAGATAATCAAGTGGTCTAGGTGGAGGTAGAATAAAAGGGTCCTTTGATCCCTTTTTCATCTATTAGTGATTGGAGGTAGCTAAAAGTGAGTCATATAGCAATGATCCAAAGGAAAATGGGGCTCACATGATGGAGGACCAAAATGTGAAATAATTTTAGCTTGAACTAAATCCAAGATAGGTGTTGGAATATTGTCATTGATGTCAAAGGGAAACATCAATGGAAATGTCTAATAGGAATGAAAGTGTCAAAGGAAATTATTACAAAAGTGTTTTTGAAGATAAACAAATTTCTTGATGGAAGTGATTAGATCCGTTAAAAAGTAACAAAAATATTGGATGGATATTTTCCATAACAAGGTTGTCATTTTTGAAATCTAAAGCTGACCTATATTAGGATAAAATACATTTATTCTAGTGCTCAAATTTTGAAGGGACCAGCATTCATGAAAGGACAATTTTTTAAAAGGCACATATATAGTTGTGTTTTTAATTAAATACCATCACTAATGAAAAACTCATGGTAGCCCATGTGAAAAGGTGCCTCTTGAGGAAGGATGTTCCCTTTGGAAAGTTTTTTAGGCTAAAATAATTCCCAACATTAATCGACCAATTAAGATGATTTGTGACCATTTGAATGGACCTTTTCATTTGAAGAGTCATCACCTTAATTTGTGGATTTCTGAGGGTTATAAATAAGTGCATAACGAGTGGAAAATTTATAGATTCAAAAGTGAAAGATATAAAAGAAGAGAAAAAATATTTGAAGGTATATTTTTGTGATAATATTGAAAGGAAAAACTAGCAAGTATAAGGCAGAGCATAGTAGCAAAAACACTCAAGTGTAGATCGAATCAAAAGGAAATAAAGCAATGTTCTATCATCCATTGTGTTAGCAAAAAATCAAAGATAGAAGAGTGATTCTTATGAGAAGGTTGGTGCCTTCATTTTGAAGTGATTAGTGTCTCTTGCTGAGATGGTGCTCAGTAAAAGGGGTTGGTGCTCCTATAGTTTGGTGCTTATAAAATTGTATTTAGGGTTGGTGCTCCAGTAGGTTGGTACCTATGAATATTTATATTAAGAAAGTTTATCCATGGTTTTATCCCTAAAGGGTTTCCACATATATCTGGTGTTACTTTGCATTGTGTTATCTTATGTTTTGATTTGATTACTTTGAATATATTAATTGGAATAAGTGATTAAGTGTTAGAAAAGAAAAGAATATATAATATTGATTCACCCACCTCTCAGTATTAGCCTATGCTCAAAAAATGGTATTAGAGTGGTTCCTTTAGGATTAGTTTGACCACTGGAAGGTAGATCTTGGAATCACACATGGCCAATCATCAAGTTTAGGAAGGTTTCTCAACAAACAAGGCTATGTTGTTCAATGGAACAAATTATGCATTTTAGAGTATAAGAATGAGGACTTATATAATAGCCCTAAGGTTTGATATATGATAAGTTGTTATGGATGGATACATGGCACTGCAGACTCCACCAATGGATATGGCTGAGAAAAAGGCTAGTGAAAACAATGCAAAATCCATGAATGTTATTTTGTGTGGCCTATCAGAATCTGAGTTCATAAAAGTAATGCAGTGCAATTCAGCTAAAGAGATATGGGATAAACTTAAGACCATTTATGAAGGAGATAACAAAGTAAAGATGGTGAACCTTAAAAGTCACAGGAGACAATTCAAAAGCTTAAAAATCAAAGAGGATAAAAACATTGCAGTCTATCTACTTTATGTAGATGAAATTATTAATATCATCAGAGGACTTGGTGAGAAGATTGAAGAATATGCAATTGTCTAAAAAGTACTCAGATCTCTAGCTTTAAGATTTGATGCAAAAATATCAGTGATCTAAAAAATGAAATACTTGGACAAACTCACAATGAATGAGTTACATGGTATTCTCATAGCATATGAGATGCGAACTGAGAAAGAAAATCTATCGAAAATGAAAGTAACATTCAAAGCCTTGAAAAAAGTGAAGAACAAGGAATTTTAATCAAGTGATGATACCAATGATGAACTTGATGAAGAGGCACTATTTTTTAGGAATCTCAAAAAGGGGTATGGGAAATAAAAAGTTAATTTACCTTTCAAATTCTTTAATTGTGATAAGATAGGTTATTTTTCTACCAAGTGTCCTCATGAGGATGAAATTGAAGATGAGGAAAATACTAACGATGAAAGGAAAAAGAAATAAATCAAGCCTTACTTTAAGAATAACTTCAAACAAGGTGGATGTAAGAAAAACTCTAGTAAGTATAAGAAAAATCTCTATTCCAAAAGGGATAGTAGCTCAGTCGAGGAGAGTTATGAAGAAATATCAGATAGTGACAGGGAGGAAACCTTGTTTATGGAAATTAAAGTGAAAGTAGAATCTTGTAATACAAAAACCTTGGAATAAGAGGGTGAAATCAAAAATGATGGAGAGGTAAATCTAGAAGAAGAATTAATTTGTGCCTTGGGTGAAATAAAGTTGCTAAAGAAAAAGAATTCAAAAACAAGGTTCAAGTTCAAAAACATGAATAGGAAAATATTGACCTGAAAACAAAGATAACTCAGATGGATAAAGAGTCAGATAAGATTCTAAAAGGCTTAAAGATACAAGTAGAGGAGATGAAAAGAATCAAGAAAGATATAAGAGCCTAATTAAAAACAAAATAGGATGAATGCATTGCCTTGAAATCAGAATTGGAGAGAATAGCCAATGAGTTGAAAAACATATCAAATTTTGAAAAGAGTACCAAAGTATTGGGTAACATTATAAAGACCTAAAGATCACCATCCATTAAGTTTGGTATTGGCTATGATGAGAAACAAAAGAACACCAAAAAGGGCAAATATGAATACCTACAAAATCAACAAAAGGGGTAGATGCAGAGAAGCCTAAGACCTATGCTGATGCACTCAAAAATTTAGTGAGCATAAGTGATAAGAAATTATATCATGTGAAAAAGGATCATGTCAATCCTCCTCATAAATAAAAAAAGGGAAGAACATTCCAGTTAAATATTTTAGAGGATCATTTCCATCAAGGTAAAACCATGTGAAAAGGTACAGAAATTCATTCTATGGTTATTGCTACTCTTTCAATTACTTTGGGCATAGAGCAATAGAATGTAAAAATTGTGTAAGGAATGAATATTCATATAACTATGGAAATACTACTCATGGAGGTTTCAATAGGATCTATAACTCATTTGCCCCACTCAGGGATTATAATGAGAATAATACCATATGTTATAATTGCAACAACTATGGACACATAGCTCGATTTTGGAGAAGTGTGTTTGTAAAAAATTCAAAATAGAACAAGAAAGTGAATAATCTTGTGGTAAATAAAAAATAATCTACAAAAATATGGAAAGAGAAGCAAGAAGTTGGTCAAGAAAAAGAAAAATCCATGCTCGTGCAAACAACATTCCATGCACAAGATAAAGCACAATAGTGGTCTATTGATAGTGGATATTCAAGCCACATGACCAGAGATAAAGGAAATTTTATTACTTTGAAGAAAATAAATGAAGGTACAGTGAATTTTGGGGATAATGCTACAATAAGGATTGCTAGAAAAGGTACCCTCATCCTTGATAATGGAAGGATGAAAATAAAAAAAGTTTTGTATGTTGAAGGGTTGAAGCATAACTTATTGAGCATTAGTAAAATGTGTGATCAAGGGTACACATTCACATTTTATGCTCAAGGTTATGAGATCAAAAGAGTAGACATAAGGAAGTTAGTTGTTGATGATAACAAAACATCAAATAATTTTTACATACTCAGTGAAGTAAAAAGAGAAAAATCCTACATGAACCAAATTGGTGAAATTTGGCTATGGCATCGAAGAATGGGCCACATTAACTTTGACAATCTTGTGAAGATCAGCAATAGGCAAGCTGTCAGAGACGTGCCAAAAATTACAAAACCACAAGACACCCTGTGTAAACAATGTCAACATGGAAAGCAGACAAAGGTGAGTTTCAAGTCAAAATAATACTCAATGACCAAGCCTCTGGAGCTGATTCATAAAGACCTATATGAACCAACAAGAGTACAGAGCTTTCAAGTTGAGGTCTACTTCATGTTTCTCATTGATGACTATTCTAGAATGACATGGGTCACTTTTTTAAAAGAAAAATCTGAAGCATTCAAAAAATTTAAAGCTTTTAAAGCTATGGTGGAAAATGAAAAGGAGTTAAGATAAAATGCTTAAGGTCAGATCGAGGAAGTGAGTTCCTCTCAAAATAATTTAATGATTTATATGAGGAGAATGGAATAAAAAGACATTTCTCAGCTACTAAGACTCCATAGTAAAATGGCATTGTAGAAAGAAATAATCAAACAGTGTAAGAAATGGCAAGGACAATGATAAATGAATCCAAGATTTTAGATAGATATTGGAGAGAGGCAGTCAATACCATATTTCACATCTTAAATAGAGGACAAGTTAGGGTTAACATTAACAAAACACCCTATGAATTATGGAAGGGCAGACTAGCTTTCATGAAATACTTCAAAGTTTTTGGAAGCAAATGCTACATTAAGAGGGATGATGAGGACTTGGGGAAATTTGACTCAAGAGCAGATGAAGGTATTTTTCTTGGATACTCCTCAAGGAGTAAATCTTATAGATGTTACAATAAATAGTTGAAAGTGCTAATGTCAAAATGAATGACACTAAGCCTAAACAAGTGAGTATACCAACAAATGTTCAATCAGAAGAATCCATCTTTAAGGAGGAAGAAAAAGATAAAGAATAAGAAGAATGGCAAGATACAAGGGCAGCATCTAGATTCATTTAAAAGAATCATTCTAAAAATCAAATCATCAAGGATCTTGACACTAGGGTGCAAACTAGGAGAAGGTTTTTAAATACATTAGAAAGTATAAACTTCTCTCTATTATCTAAGATATAATCTAAGAGTTTCGCAAAATCTAGCAATGATGAGCATTGGATCAATGCCATGGAAGAATAATTAAGTCAAATAGAGAAGAATGAGACATGGGAGCTTATCCCTAGGCTAAAGGACAAAAATGTGATAGGTACTAAGTGGGAGTTTAGGAACAAACTAAACGAAGATGGCCAAATAACTAGGAATAAAGCAAGATTGGTGTGTAAAGGATATGCTCAAGTTGAAGGCATCAATTTTAAAGAAACCTTTGCTTCCATTTCAATATTGGAAGTAATCAAATTATTTTTGGCATATGAAAGTTTTAAGAACATCAAATTATATCAGACAGATGTGAAGTCTATGTTCCTAAATGGAAAGTTAGAAGATGAGGTTTACATCAAACAACTAGAAGGTTTTTGTTTGTCAGAAAACAAAGATTATGTGTGTGGATTGAAGAAAGAACTATATGGGCTAAAGCAAGCACCTAAAGCCTGGTATGCCAGACTTGATAAATATCTACTTAAATAAGGATTAAAAATAGGAGTTGATGATAGCAATCTCTACATCAAAACTGAAGGTGAGAATCAGTTGATTGTGGTGGTATATGTTGATGACATAATTTTTGGAGCAGATAGTGAGAAAATGTCCCAACAATTTACAAGAGAGATGCAAAAGAAATTTGAAATGTCCATGTTGGGTGAGTTATCATTTTTCCTTGGTTTACAAATTTCCCAATCAAGTAAAGGCATATTCATCTCTCAAAGTAAATATATAAAGAAGATGTTATAAAAATTTAGAGTAGAAGACTGTACTCATGTTAGCACACCCATGGTTACAAGATGCAAGTTAAGTAAGGACGATAAGTATCTGAAAGCACATCAAACTTTTTATAGATCCATGATTGGTAGTTTATTATACATAATAGCATCATGACCAGATATCATGCAAGTTGTAGGCTTGGTAGCTCAATTTTAGGTAACTCCAAAGGAAACACATGTGTAAGCAGTCAAGAGAATATTCAAGTACCTCAAAGGCACTATGGACTATAGGTTATGGTATCCATAAGGTGAATATTTCACATTAAAAGCATACACATATGCAGATTGGGTAGGAAGTATGGATTACTAGAAGAGTACAAGTGGAGGAGCATTTTTCCTTGGTAAGAACCTAGTTTCTTGGTTAAGCAAAAAGCAGTTATCAGTTTCCTTATATACAACTAAAGTAGAATACATAGCAGTTGTATCTTGTTGTACTCAAGTACTTTGGATGAAGTAAACATTGAAGGATTTAAAGATAGAAAATGATGATCCAATCACCATTTTATGTGATAACACGAGTGTTATTAACATTTTAAAAAATCCTATGATGCACTCAAGGACAAAACATATGTCAATCAAGTATCACTTCTTGAGAGAACAAGTGGTAGAACATCATGTGAAGTTGGAGTATGTTGCTACAAAAGAATAGATTGCAGACATCTTCACAAAGCCCCTCCCAAAAGAAATGTTTAAGTTTCTAAGGTAGAAGTTGGGAGTGATTCATTCTTCATCCAACCATTATCAACTAAGAGAAGCATATGTTGAGGGAGAGTTAATCATTGCATTATTCAGCTCTATTGTGGTAAGAGGCATTATTGGTACATTACTTTACCTTTGATGTCAAAGGGGGAGAATTGATGTTGGGGGAACAAAGGAGGAGAACCACAACAAAGAAGAGTAGATTACCAACAATGACAAAGGGGGAGATTATTGGAATATAGTCATTGATGTCAAAGGGAAACATCGATGGAAATGTCTAATAGGAATGAAAGTTTCAAAGGAAATTAAAAAGTGTTTTTGTAGATTAATGGAATTATTGATGGAAGTGACTGGATCCATAAAAAAGTAATGAAAATATTGGACAAAAATTTTCTATAACAAGGCTGTCATTTTCAAAATCTATAGATGACCCATATGAAGATAAAATACATCTATTCTATTACTCAAATTTTGAAGGGACCAGCATTCATGAAATGATAATTTTTTAAAAGGCACATATACAGTTATGTTTTTAATTAAAGACCATCATTAATGAAAAACTCATGGTAGCCCTTATGAAAAGGTACCTCTTGAGGAAGGATGCCCCCTTTGGAAAGTTTTTAAGGCTAAAATAGTTCCCAACCTTGGTTGACCTATTGGGAGAGTTGTGACCATTTGAATGGACCTTTTTGTTTGAAGAGTCACAACCTTAATTTGTGCATTTCTGTGGGTTATAAATAAGTGCATAATGAGTGGAAATTTTTTAGATTTGAAAGTGGAAGATATAAAAGAAGAGTAGAAATATTTGAAGGTAGATTTTTGAGAGAATATTGAAAAGAAAAACTAGCAAGTATAAGGTAGAGCATAGCAGTGGAAACACTCAAGTGTAGATCAAATCGAAAGGAAATAAAGTATTGTTCTATCATTCATTGTGTTAGCAATAAATTAGAGATAGAAGAGTGATTCTTATGAGAAGCTTGATACCTTCATTTTGAAGATATTGGTGTCTCTTAATGAGTTGGCCCTATAGGTTGGTGCCTAAAAAATTGTATTTGGGGTTGGGGCTCCAGTAGGTTGGTGCCTATGAATATTTATATTGAGAATTTTCTCAATGGTTTTCTCCCTAAAGGGTTTCCACGTATATCTAGTGTCACTTTGCATTGTGTTATTTTCTGTTTTGATTTTATTACTTTGAATATCTCAATTGGAATCAGTGATTAAGTGTTAGAAAATATATATATATATATATATATATATATATATATATATATATATATATATATATATATATATATACATATAATATTGATTCATCCCCTTCTTAGTATTAACCTGTGCTCAATAATAAGAGTAACATACATGTGTACCTTTCTACAAATATTTAGAAATAAACATACTAAACAAAGTGCCAAGATTTGCACCATGAAATAAAAGATGGCTTATATCATGACAATCATGGTAGCAAGTTGTAAATTGAGATTTAGTGATGACTAAAAATGTGAACCTTAGGGTTGTCTAGGGTTAGGGTTTTGTAATCTAGGGTTTCTTTGCAACAATTTATATTAGATGTAAAATAAATTAAAACCCTAATGGAAAATGGATTTTAATTAACTAGGTTATCTAAATAAAATAATAAAATTAGAAGTTTGCATCCCTATATTTATTGCATAAAAATAAGAATTAATACAAGCTAGGGTTTATACAATGTTTGAAGTAAGTCAATTTTGCCAAATGATTTAACCTTTTAGGGTTTTACAAGAGTAATTACCTATGTTTGGTTAAGGGGATGAGATGTATAAATCAATTAAATAAATTACAATAAATAAGCTACTAATTTTTTATGACTTTGACCTTGTTTGAATTTTTATAAATAATAACAAATAGGGATAAATAGAGACTTAGTTAAAAACAAATAGTCACGGATGATGTAGGTTCTAAAACTTGAGATCTATAGGATTATGATGTTCATCAATTTACTAGATAGTAGTGCCTAGTTTGGATAGTAGCACCATCCATGTGTAGTGTCCCCAATATGGCCTTAATGTCCTCTTTACAAGATTGTTCTTATTTTTTTGGAGCACCTGTGCCTATGTCTGTATGTTTTGTTCATGTATGACTGAAGCCTGTAGCTATGTATTGTACCTAGAAAGATTGATTTTATGTGCAAACCTTAGTTCTCTTTACAAGTGTGATATTAGAAATATTTAAGAGTGTTAGTAGGATGGATAGGACATCCTCAACACCATGTTGGGTATAAAGTTACCTACATACCAATACTTTAAAGAGGGATATGTTGATACTTCTAAATGTACCACAGGTGCTCTTCAGTGTTGATGAACACCTCTTATTTTAGGATTCAAAAATCCGAGGCATGAGTTGCAATTTGTGACAATTTGGTGATGTATGTGGTGGAATAGAAGCAGAGTATGGGAACTGTCCACAATATTTGTTTATTTTAGTGGTTGGGAGACACCAGGGTCTGAATCTTTAGATCTTTATGAATTTGATGATTTCCAAACTAATCTAAATGAATATTAACAATGATCTTTAAACTAGAGTGAGTCTTGATAAAAAAATAAGAAAATGGAAGGGTAAGGTAAAAAGGAAATGGGATTACAAATTCTCATCTCAAATATTATGAAAATTTTCTAATTACTTTGAGCACACATGAACCAATTTATGTTATAAAATAACATGAATTTATATTACATCACAAATCAGGAAAAATTTAGAGGAAATATATAAATCATAAGTAAAAACCAAGTTTATTTTAAACATTTGCTACTATGGTTTGAATAGCCTAAGCACATCCAAATATAGATCAAAGTAAAATGAAGTATACTTGAGATCCTTACAATTAATCTAGCATTAGCACAAATCAACAACCCTATGACAGAGAATGTGACTCAAAGTATAGAGAATCATTCAAACTTAAGATGAAAACATGCAATTAAGAGATGACATTGACATTTAACAAACTATAAAGATAATCTTTTCAAAATTCCCTAGTTATATTAAATGTTGTTGGTATACAATTGCTCAAAATCTCTCTCCTTTTTATAAAATGGTATTCCTTGCCTATTTATAGGAAATATAGGTAGTTCACTGGTTAACTTTCTCAAAATATCCAAATGCAGGATAAGGACAGTTGTCCTTAATACAAAGGCAGAATGTATATGACCTACTATGTCAAAATTGACAAAAGGAAACCATATATGCTAATAAGATAGCATATATATGTTATAAAGGGATATTCTTTTATAAATTACATTGGTAGTGGGCCCCTCGATTAGCCTTGTCTGAGGAATTCCTTCACCTTGGTGTATTGCTCTTTGATTAGCTAAAAATCCACTGCAAGCTTCATTAGACAATCCTCCTCTTGATTTGCCAATGTGTCAAATTCCTTGTCAGCCTTAGCCATGAGTTCCTTGATACATTTTGCTTTCATGATCTACTTCCCTGAAGTAAGGATGGTGTCAAGAATCTTATGATTATCCTTGGAAGAATGGACTTGATTGTCCTTAATGCCTTGGATGTGGACACCAACTCTCTGCTTGAATTATCCATCACTGATCAAGGCCATAGTAGTGTCTTGAGAAGGGTTGTCCAACAAACTCCCCAAAATTGTCTCCATTCTGGTTACTAGGTCCTTGTCTTCCTTGATGAAGTTGTCAACATTGCTACACTAGGTGATCAAATCTTCTTGCTTATCCATCAAAACTTCCATGAGGATATCTAAATGTCTAAGCTTGATGATCTTGAAGTCTAAGGCCTACTTTGTTCTATGCACCTTGATGATTTCTATCATCTGAGCTTGAGAATCCTACCATTAGGTGATTAGGCTTGTACCATCTCAACTTGATGGTTTAAAGCACTTAATCTAAGCTTGATGTTTTTTAAATCCTCAAATATATCTAGAAAATTTTTATTTAGCACTTGTAATATGTCCTTAAGAATTGAGAGTAGGACTTGAGCCTCCAAATCCTACTTCTCCTTTTCCAAGTTGAGGATCCTTTGCTTCATTCCTTGGATTCTGGCCAAGGTCATTGTTGATTGTGCCACCACTAAACTAGCCATATCCTCTTAATGGATCATATGTTCCCCTACTACCTACCCTTGGATAGGAGTTAGGCTAACAAAAGGTTATACCTTTTGAAAAGTGAAGTCCTCAGTGCCAATGATGGCTTTCCTTATTATGACTCTCTCAAACCCTGATGTGTCTAGATTGAATTGGACCTTCGTGTCAGACTCCTTTAATTATGGTTGCTCAGGAAATTCTACATTTGAACTCCCAGAGGCCCTTAGGGTGTCAATCCTTTGGCTTTCTTTATCATGAAGGATTTGGATCCTTCTCTTTCTTTGTCTATTTACAATGTCCTAGAGCCATAGCTTGACATTATCTTGCACATCTATGCCAACTTTGATTAAGGCCCATGATGAAGAGAGAGATGGGATTTTTGTAATTTAGGAATGATTGGTCCATAAATAGGGTTCTCATCACTGAAGAGTTTAACTTCACTGGTAGGGTGAGTGAAGGCTAACCTAAGCTTCTTTTTAAGTGCCAAGGGCAACAAGACCAATTCTACTTGTCTCTTTCCTCCATATAGTGGGATCAAATTCTTGCTTATTACATTAGAGGGATCCTCCCCCTATCAGATCCATAGGATACTGTAATGTCAACAAGGGTACTCTCCACTATTTCTCCTACCTCTAGGTCAATCATGCTAATGATTTCCACTAAGGAAAGAGGCCTTTATGGGGATATATGGGGTTAATCACCTTCACAAAGTCTATACTCTATCCTTAGTTCCTCAACCATAAATTTACCTTTTCCTTTTATATCCTCAAGTTGCCCAACCTAGGGTGGCATTGTCAATTCCACTCATTGAAGCTTAAAATATTTTCCTCCAATAGGCAGTTCTTGATGAGTAGTCCTGAATGGTCCTGGCAACAAGAGATAATGCAAGGTATGCAATTTCCATCTCTCTCCTAAGGGTTTATTATCTTTGACTAGCCTATGGTGCAACTGGATATTATAGCCTTTGATCCTGAATAGGACCTCTTCAAAGTTCTTTATCCTTGTATAGATACCATCTCCCATGCCTAGTTGATGTTTGTATTCAATCTTTGAGATATTTTTATCCTAGATATGGTTAGTCACTCTGTTATTTGGGTCCCACATCTTAAGTTCATCCAACTAGAAATCAAAATAATTTTTGTAGATCACCATAATTTCTAATTGCTTCCAATCTTTGATCATAATCCTGCCAATGTCCAATGGAAAGGGGTGGAGCTAAGTCTTCTTATTTTTCTTGCATATCCTATCTACACCTTGGATGATTTGATAGGCAATCTCTTATTCTTTCTATTCTTATTGGTAGGGTTGAATCATGATTCTTTCTATTCTTATCTTAGTGCAATCTAAATAGAACCAAACATCCACCATGGCTTCTATTTGCTTTTTTATTTGAGGGTGGAGTCTTGGCATAGGGACACCAGTGATTGCCTCATAGATATTTATGAAAACACCATCATAGATAAATTTCATGTGGTTCCTATATTTGAATATATGTAATTAGAGTAGTGGTGAGAGATTATGATCCTACCTTCAGGGGATAAATTTTGGATGCCAGGGAAATCCATAGAGGCCAAAAGTGAATCCAAGAGATAGGACATCATTTGAAATTGTTTTGAGGTCCTTCTCTTAAAGGTTGTGAATTTTTTGGCCAAGAAAAACCTTATTAGGTCTCCAATGGGAGGGGTTAAGTTCCATTCCAATATGCAGTGAACATAATATACCCAGACTTTGTTCACATAAGTAGTGGAAGGGACACCAAAGGCTCTATTCAGTAAGGTCATAGCTATCCTAACACCCTCCCTAAATTTTTAAATAGGATGCCCACAATTAGGGGACCTAAAAATATGGGAGCCTTGGATTAACCACAATGTGAGGAATGAATCTAGGTCTTGGGTGTTTTTTCACTCTCTCAAGGATGGGAGATCAATATGAGGAAAGGGGAGCTTATAATAAGTTTCTAAGTCCATAGGGGTGATTCATGCAACCTTATTAGTGCTTCCCTCTTGAATTATCCATTCTTTATCTATTCTGAAATCAACAAAAAAGGGAGCAAGGAGGTCAATACAATGCATTACATCTAGTTTAGCTACAGCATGGTGGAGGCCTACCATCTGAATTGAGACTAGGTCATTGTATATTTGATGTATAGAGGCATTCCTCTTTTCTTCCTAGGAAATTGGTTGCAATTTATCCATAAGGAAGAAAAACTTGGACCAGTTCCTGATTCTATGCACATTTAGGGTTGTCAGGTCCAACTCTATCTTTGAAGATCCTTCCCTCACTATCTGAAGTTAGATAAAATTCTACTTTCATATTTATATGTTGCCTACCCACTACCATTTATGACACTAAATTATATTTTCAAGGTCACCAAATTTTTCAATAATGCACTTGCTTCAAGGTTTAGTTGCACTATTTTGATTGGTTTGTGACCAATTCAGCTGACTCAGGTCTTCTTTGTAGAGGGCTTAGGGTTTTTGGGCTTTAATGGTGGAAATATCTAGTTTCTTAATCTTATATGTGACTTATATTTTATGGGACCTTATTCTCATGCCCTTTGTGCTTTTGAGCTTATGATATCTTTGATTTTGATTCTCCATGCTTACGTAAAGCCTATGTGGCATGGCTCTGTGCTTTTCATGGTAATTTTCATAAATGCTAGTTGAAGACTAGCCATTGGCTTTAAAAAGATTTCATTATTTTGTTTTGATAATCCAAATCTAAGTTATTAAATTATTATTGGTCCGTTGATCTTTAAGTTCATGGATATGCCACTTGGCACCCCAATAAATTTTACCCATGATGATTATTCTTGCTAGTTGTTATCTCGACCATACATTAGCCACGTATCGAGCTCGTGGGGCCTTTGAAAAGTCTTCAATATTAATGTACCATTAGATCAAATCTAGTGGGTGAGTGATCACCATTGATTTTTACAAGGTCCAAGTCATTTAATTAAGCACCCTTATTAAGTAGGTCTCATCAAATTTTCATCCTTCGGTTTACAAGCTACCACACATCATCCTCATGGGGCTCTATGTACCTCTATCAATTACCATAGCCATGGTTGGGCCATGTTTCAAGCTCATGAATCCTTTTAAAAAGTCTTTGGGCTTGACACATCATTAGATCAAATCCAACGAATGAGTGATCATCATTAGATCTTGCAAGATGCACACCTTTTAATCAATCCTATGACTATATAAACTTAGACTTAAAAAGTTGTTCCTAAAGTCCTTTTATGTTAAGAAAAATAAATTAGCTTAGGTTAAGGCCTTTTATGCTAAGTCTTTCTACATAAAATGCTAGGAATTCCTTTGAAAGGGTCTTTAGAAATGCCCCCTTTTCTTAGGCTTTAAAAAATTGTCTAGGTTAAATTTGGCAAGGTTGGTAACATCGACTACATCCTTGTGGACATTAAATGATAGGAGTGAGCTTATAAAATTTAAGATAATGTATTTTCTTTGATCTAATGATTAGGTGCCATGCATCGAGCTCTTAGGAATTCCTAGGGCTTCAAGGTCCATGTGCATCATCGAATTAAGGCCCATGAGGCAGTGAAGACTGTTGGATCATAATCCAAGTGTTTGATAATGATTGGTCTCCCTTTTGGTGTTGGATTTGGTTTATGCTATTGGATTCAAATCTCTAATTGAATGCAAGGCATCAGATCTACAAAAGTGCATGAGCTTTAAGTTAAGGATCGATATGTATAAAGGCCTAGACTAAGGTTTTAACCTTTAAAAATTTGTTTGTGCTTGCAAACACCAAGATATTTAAACCTTAATAAAAACCTAGTTAATCCAAAAGGGATCTCAGGTTTTAAAAGGGAAAATAAAATTTCCAATTCTTGATTTTATATTAATGTTTGGTCATGTCAAGAAACATAATTGAAGCTTAATATAAAGTTAGACTTAGAGTTTTTATAACTGAAAGGAAATATAATTTCCTGCTAAACTTTTCTTGTAGACATTTGAATTCAAACCCCTAGGGTTTACTACTTAGGAACCCTAGATTTCTCCATAAAACTTGCAACTAATCACCTCAAAGAAAATCATTAGCAACATTAGTCCATAAAAAATAATCATAACCAGATACATCAAGGCGCATGTCTTTTAATTATATTGCCTTTAAATTTCAAGAGATAATAATCCTTTCACATTCAATCTAGAACACATATGTTTTGAAACATTCACAAGGGTCCCCTTTCAACAAAATCACAAAAATGGGGGTATGTTGGTCTCAACATGATCAAGTTCAATGTAGTTCTCCCACCTAGTGTTTGATGTATGTACAAGTGAATGCTAGAATGAGAGTGGCCTTGGATTCCTTGAATGTCTTTGATTTTTGAATGCTTGAAGACTAGACTTAAGGTTATTATATATGGTATTATGCATAAATTAAGGTAGAATATGGATGATATACCTTGATTTTGCAAAAAATTGTCTTTGATTTGAGTATCTTTTGCATCTATTTTAAATCTTATGAATAGAGGTGGATTATACTTATATTTATAGGTTTCTATTAATTGTGTGGATAATAAAATGATCTTAGTCTTACTTTAAGAGGGGCACACATTTGAAAAATTATATGTTGTGAAGAGCTAGGGCTAAGGACAGTAGCATCCAGTTGGGGACAATAACACCATGTGGTTGTAATGTCCCAAATGTGGAGTTAATATCATTATGGTAAACTATTAAGAATTTTGGGTTGGGCTCAGAAGTTATAGTTCAATGATTGTGTCTTGACTAGTTGTAAGTGAACAAGGTCTATTAAATGGCTGAAAATACAAGTCTTAGGCTCCAGAATAGGTCTATGGCAAGCCTAGGGATAAGGTAACTCAAGCAACACTCTTTGCATCCAATTACCACTTTTGGGTGATGATAATGTGTAATATTTACTTATGTGATTTTTTAACATGTCTCTTGTGTGTGGACTTTGGCATTATTCTTATTGTGTTTGTGTGTTTTTTGATCTTGTTATGTTTGATGAGTGTTAGGATCCATATCAAGCACTAACTAATGCATAAGATTATAATTTTACAGTATACTACCATGATCTTAATTGATAATATTTTATATACCTTGCCTCATATGTTACATACATTATTTTAATGTTGCATATGTTACTATGTTGACATGTTTTTTACATATTCTATATTATTCAATGGTTATTATTGACAATTTTACGATCATTGGTCAAAGTTGCTTACGTAAAAGTTTTCAAAAACACTCAATTCATGGATTAAAGGTCCAAAAACATATTCAAGTATCATAAAACATTCATCAGGCCAAAATTATGTTCAAGAATAACTCACAAGTCCAAATTTTGATTGAGGTTTCTTGTATTCCTTTAACTAGCTATTTGTAAACTAGTGAAGGTAATTTTTAGATGTTCATTACATGAAGCTAAAGAGGAGTTGGTTAAAATAGTAATAGGAGGATTTTTTTCCCCTATTCCATCAATATTCCATTCATTTATTTTAGGTTATAGTGTCTTAACTTTATGAATAATCGTTAAGAAGAATAAGTGCTCTAAAACCCTTCTTAAACCCTTATTTCGATTTTAAGCAATATGTTTGAATTTTTGAGTTATTTGTTGTAAAATAAAAGTTTTTTTAGATATATTTGGAATATAAGATCTTTATACACACTAATAAATCAAAATTTCATGGAAAATTATTAATAAATTAAAAGGATCAAGCATTAAGGTTTTAAGTAAGAAAGACAGTCAAAAAAGGTAATTTTTTAGAGGTTTAAGTGATTGTTTGAGAACATAAAATTCTTTTAATGATAATATGGATTATTACATGTCATAATTCAAAAATAATTAGGTATTTATGCCTAATAAAACTCAATAAAATGATAAAACGCAGACGCACATACCTTCAGAAATAAAATTGGGCAAGCTAGTCAACACCAAAAAGTGCATATTTTGAGTTTTATTATATAAAAAAATATTTAAATATTACATGGAGATATGTTTTAATATAATTAAATGTTTAAAATTGGTTTTAATTCTTTATTTTATCTTAAGAAAGAGAAACTACCAATATACAGGTCTGATCATGAAAGGAATGAAGATTTATTCACTTTTTTGCTCACATATGAAGTTATAAATGGGTGTTTCAAGTCCCTCAAATGGAAAAAAATGATTTTATAATATGAATAATTAATATAAAGGTATAAATAAATTATAATTCAATTAAAACCAATTTAAAATAGGCTCAGCTCATTGAAAAACATCTCCAGATCATACCCAGGGCAGCAAACAAGTACTCTTTTTTGAATTTTTTTAAGGGGTTTGGTGAAAAAATTTGAATATTTTTAAAATTTTAAATGTATGACTGATTTATACCTATCCAAAAATCATATTATTAGTGTTTTATCAATCTTGGAACTCATTTTAGATCCCCTAATCCAAATTAGGGTTTATTGAGAACAAGAGAGCATATGAGAGCATAAAATAGTGTTTTTTGGAGTTTTTGGAGCTAAAATTTTGTTTTAAGGTATGTTCCACCATGGTTATTATTTTTAAATCATATTTTTTATCTTTATATATTCTAATTATGAAGATACATAAATTTTTTGGCTCTCACAGTGCATTCAAGAAGCTTGTCAAAGTTGCAAGTCAAGATAAGTGAAGTTCAAAACATACAAAAATGGAGAAGTTAAGTTTGAGTTTTGGTAAATATTTGAGGCAATATTTTTATGAATAATAATCCTTATAAAATCATACAATTCCTCTCTTACTGTTCCTCCCCTTTTGGTTAAATTTAGAAAAGTCAAAAAAGTCAAGTTGCATGCAAGTTGCAAGTCAAGATAAGTGAAGTCGAACTCCAAGTGTGAATTCAAGATAATTCCAGTCAACTCAAGATGAAAGTGGAGGTAACTAAAGTATAAATTTAATATGAATTTAATACGAAGAATATTTAACTAAATACCTAAAATATTTAACTAAATAAGATCAAAATTTGCATGCAAGATCACAACAAGTTAACTCAAGATTCAAGATGCATGAAGAGCCTTCTGAATTTTCAAACATGCAAAAATAGTCTCCCTTTCTCCTATCATGTCATATTACATGAATTAATGTTTAAAATAAAATTACATGTTGTATTTTAGGTGTAATTAAAATGGATTTGAAGGTGGAGTTTAATTTTTAGTTGAAGTAGGAATGAACTAGAATTTACATGTGGACTCATCTGGAACTTTTTGTCTTATCTCTCTCTTATTGTTTTAAATATGTACATTAATTTTTGAATGATTATGATATTATTATTATTTTTTATTATATAAAATTTATCAAAATTTTATACTACATCACTTTTGAAGAAATAAAGAGCTAAATTTTCTTTCATTCTCAAGCTTTCATGAAGTGTGTGTTTATTATTCATTGATAGAAATTAATAAATTACTCTCTTTTCTAAGTTTATGTCCAAATAATTCACTTTTATGCAGCAAATTATAAATATTTTAGGTCATATAGAGTGTCTAAGTCTAGTTTCTACCTAATCTGGAAGTGAATTCAACCATTGTTCATTCCTTCTTAGCTAGTGTGAGTGTTTGTCAACACTTTTATATGAAATATTGATGAAAGAGTGATTTTATGAGAATGAAATGAATGTGTGTAAGTTTATTTAACTTCTAAACTATGTTAGGTATCTTCATAATTTAATCCAACATTGGTGCATCACCCAAACTTTCAATTTTCCTCTTTATTTTTAGTTTTAGTATTGTTCTTTACTCATTTTTCCAGTCAAGAAAGCACTATCTAAGCGAGTTTAGAGAGAAGTGGGTGAATGTAATAAAGGTAACCATATATTAATCTGTATATTCTCTCCATCATAAGGTCACCCACACCTTGGAGAGTTTCCATTGTATCAACATTAGTGATAACAAGCATAGGTTTTTTACAGGGTACACTTTTGAGTGATAATATTTTTTGGCACGCCCAATGGAACACAGATTGAAGCTAAAAAAATACATTTACAATAGTAATAATTATTAGCTTTATGCCTAAAGTCACTACAAATAAACATGGCTATCCCAAAGAATCAAGTATTTGTTCCTTTCAATGATGAAATCCCTCTCAATTTGGCCCAATATGATGATATTCCAGCCTCAACCCTTAAAATTCTACCATATTTCATAGGTGAAGATCAAACTACACCCATAGAACATATCAAAGATGTGGCCAACTTGTGTTCATTCCACCATTTTACCCAAGATAATGTTATCATCTATTTACTTACTGCATCCTTCAAGATAAATACATTGCAATGGTATAAGAACCTTCCCTTTAACTCCATAGCCTCTTGGGATTATTTAGGTGAACCATTTTGTAGGCAATTTGAAGATAAATTAGACCATTTATCCCTTGTTGAGCAGCTTACTACCATCAAGAGAACACCACATAAATTTATGACTAGTTTTAATTTTATATTTCATAAAACATGGAATAGAATCCTTCCCATGATAAAGCCATCTCTTAAACATGCTTTTCTATACTTTTTGAGAGCCTTGAATTATGATATCTCAGTTGTGAATTAGTCCATGGGTGGTAGAACACTCTCAAATGCTTATGAGGTTGCCATTAATGCTAAAAATAATCTAATTCAAACTAATTACTTGCACCTAGGCCTCCAATGCCAATTTTTATAGAATCACAACTTATTATACTTCATAAAGCACCATTAATATCCCAAATGCCAACCCCTCAAAATCAAGATCAAGCTCCTCATAGTCAATCTAGTGGGCTTGATGAATTAAAAACTATGCTACAATCTTTTGGTAATGAGTTAGATGAGATGAATAGGCAATAATATCAAGCCAATAGGCCTCTATATCAAGCTCAAGGAGATATTATACCATACAAACCATATGTTGCAATTAATCCTAATGTTTTTTCTCAACTAAGGTCCTTCTTCTAGTACAAAAAAATTTGATACAAGATTCAAGTTGGCAGCCTTCTAACATCAATGATGTGCAGAATCAAGCTTTAGTAACATAAAATATGGTAGCTCTTCAAATGATATAAGAGGAAGCAAATCATGGATAAGTATAATCAAATGCAATCTTGGTGAATTTTCAAGTTGATCATGTGGTAGTAAATCAGACTAGTGAGCCTAGAAAATCAAATAACTTTGTTGTAGTCATTACAAGATCCAAGAGAAGGTCTATAGATGATCCCTAAGACAAAAATTAGCATGTTGAAGCAAGATTCACCAAGTGCCTCAAGTTCAAGAGTAGCTAATAATTACCTATATTCCTATGCCACCAAATATAACCTCTTGCCCTTCCACCATCTCCCTTTTTGAAGGAGGGCCTATTGTATGGAAGGAAAAAGAAGAACATTCAAGTAAAAAGTAAAATTTGTCAAGAGAGGATGATCGATATTTGTATTAGTTAAATGAGATTCAATTTGGCATAGAAGGAGATCATATTTCAGCCCTTGAGGAGTAGTCCAAACATTTATAAGTTCCAGTTCAAGCCAATCAACATGAGTATGCATTGGAGGTTGTAATCTCCCCAAACAAATTAGAAGTTGATAACCCTTAAGAAAAAGTAAATTTCTATTTTGAACTTTCTTTTTTCTTTCAAACTGATGAGCCTCTTCCTGGATTCAAAGAGGAATTTGATGAGACATAATAGGACTTAATTGATGTACAAGATAATGAAATGAAGTTTGAATACTTTTTTGAGGAAATTAGATCAGGTTTTACTCTTATGTAAGGAGAATATGGGCTGGAAAAGACAGAAAAGGGTAGCTTTGACAAGCAAGACAACATGTAAGAAAGTGTTAATCCTCCTATTCTAAAATTCTAAGAGTTAATTCCACTTAATGATGACTTGTTTGATGTTCTTAAGTAATGATATCAACCTCTCAATTAGTTTTCATATTTTTATTCACTCTTAGAAGATGAGAAGCAGGATGTATTTCCTCTTGAAACCAATCCTACAAGTATGTCACAAGGTCTGTCTCAATTTGTTTAGATTAAGTAGTCATTTTTTGAAGAGGTACAATTTAGTTATAAAGATAATATTGGTGAGATACATTATATAAAAATAGCATTTCCTATTAGCTATCTATCCTAGTTGGAGGCTAAAAAATAAAAGCTACTACCTATCATGTTAATTTTAGAACATGAAGAAGAGCCTAAACATGTTCAAAATCAGCTCAAGTGTGCACTTCAAGTTACTCATGTTTCAATAAAAGTAGAGGAGGTGTATAAGGTTGATTTTGAAGAATAAAAATATGTCATTATCAACATGTAATCTATTCTATTCTCTCATGGCTGCCCTCAAGTTTGCTAGTCACATGAGCTTGGGGAAGAAGGGTAACTACTTTACACTACCAGTTAATGGTTTTATATAGGACTATCTCTAGTAGTTAAATTAGGTTATAATATTTTAGATTAATATTTTTATATTTAATTTTCTTCCAAGTATTTTTATGCATATATTATATTAGTAGTTCAGTTTTCAATTCCTCTAAGTGTTATCTTGCACATCTTTCAGTTGATAGTTGTTCTAGTTTTTAATTCAATAAGTACTTATACACAAGTGTTATAATTAATTGAGGAAGAAAAAATTAGTTTTATATTTGGTGACATTTTTATGAATCCATATCCCAATGTATATATCCATTTTTCTTGAGTGTTAGCAGGTAAACATCCCAGCAAAATCACCAAGAACGTTGATAATTTTACCACCATTGATCAAAGTTGCTTATGTACAGGTTTTCAATAAGAATCTATTCATGTATTAAAGGTTACAAAATATATTAAAATAATAAAAAAATATTAATAAATAAAAAAATTCTCAAGAAAAGCTCACATGTCCAAATTTTGATAGAGGTTTCTTTTATTCCTCTAACTAGTTATTTGCAAGCTAGTGAAGGTAATTTTTAGATGCTCGATACATGAAGGTGAAGAGGAGTTAGATAAAAAAAATATTAGGTAGATTTTGGTGTTGATATTAAATAAATATTATATGTATTTTTTTTAGGTTATATTGGATTAACTTTATGAACAATCATTAAGAAGAATGAGTGCTCTAAAACCCTTCTTAAATCCTCATTTGCTCAGTTTTAAGCAATATGTTTATATTTTTGAGATATTTATTAAAAACTAAATGTTTTTAAAGATATCATGTGGAATTTAAGACATTTATACACATTAATAAATAAAAATTTTATGAAAAATTATGAGTAAAGGCAAAGGATCAAGCATTAGGGTTTTAAGCAAGCAAGAGAGACAGTCAGAAAAAGAAATTTTTGAGAGGTTTAAGTGACTGTTTCAGAATATAAAATTATTGTAATGATAATATGGGTTATTAAATTTCATAATTAAATAATAATTAGGTATTTATACCTTATAAAATTCAATAAAATGGTAAAACTCAGACCTACATGCATTCAAAAATAAAATTCGGCAACCTAGTCAACACTAAAAAGTGCATATTTTAAGTTTTATTAAATGAAAATATTTGAAATTTTACATGAAAGTATGTTTTAATATAATTTAATGTTTAAAAATGGTTTTATTTCTTTAATATTCCTTATTAGAGATAAAATTCCAATATACAGGTATGATCATGAAGGGAATGAAAGTTTCTTCACATTTTTGCTCATAAATAGAGTTGAAAATGGGTGTTTCAGGTCCCTCCAATCGAAAAAATTGATTTTATAGTGTGAATAATTTATTTATAGATATAAATAAATTATAATTTTATGAAAACCAATTTAAAATAAGCTCAACTCATTAAAAAACATTTCCAGGTCATCCCTAGGATAGTAAGCAGGCACTTTTTATGGATTTTTCTTAGAGAGTTTGGTGAAAAATTTTGGAGATTTTTAAAAAATTAAATTTTTTCCATATTTATACCTATCCAAAAATAATATTATTAGTGTTTTTTTAGGCCTATAACTAATTTTATACCCCCTAATCCAAATCAAGGTTTCTTGAGAACAAGAAAGCATATGAGAGCATAAAATGGTGTTTTTAGAGTTGTACATGGATTTTGGAGCTAAAATTTTGTTTTAAAGTCTGTGAAAACATGTTTATTATGTTTAAATAATCTTTTTTCTTATACTCTATTCAAATTATTAATATCCATAAAATTTTTGGCTCTCACAGTGCATTCAAAAAGCTTGTCAAAGTTGCAAGTCAAGATAAGTGGAGTTCAAAACATGAAAAAATGGAGAAGTTGAGTTTATTTTTTGTTATATATTTGAGTATATATTTTCATGAAAAATAATCCTTATAACATCATTTACAAAAGTCAAAAAAATTAAGTTGCATGTAAGTTGCAAGTCAAGATAAGTAAAGTTGAACTCCAGGTGTGAAGTCAAAATAATTATAGACAAATCAAGATGAAAGTAGAGGTAACTAAATTATAAATTTAATATTCATTATATACCAAGAGGATTTAATTAAATATCACAAAAAATTTAACTAAAGTATATTAAAATTTGCATGCAAGATCACAACAAGTTAACTCAAGATTCAAGATGCATGAAGAGCCTATTAACTTTTCAAACATGAAAGAATAGTCTCCCTATCATTTACCATTCCATATTACATGAAATAATATTTAAAATAAAATTCCATGATGTATTTTAGGTGTAATTAAATTGGAGGTGAAGGTGGAGTTTAATTTTTAGTTGAAGCAAGAGTGAACTAAAACTTGCATGTGGACTCATTTAGAACTTCTTGTCTTATCTCTCTCTTATTATTTTATATATGTACATTAATTTTTGAATTATTATGAGATTATTATATTTTTTTCTTACATAAACTCTACCAATATTTATATACTACATCACTTTTGAAAAAATAAAGAACTGAATTTTCATCCATTCTCAAGCTTTCATGAAGTGTGTGTTTATTATTTATTGATAAAACTTAGTGAACTACTCTCTTTCCTAGGTTTATGTCTAAATATGAGGTAAATTATAAATATTTAAAGTCATATAGAGTATATAAGTCTATATTATACCTAAAATAAAAGTGAATTCAACCGTTGTTTATTCCTTCCTAGCTAGTGTGAGTGTTTGCCAAGACCTTTGTGTTAAATATTGATGCAAGAGTAATTGTATGAGAATGAAGTGAATGTGTGTAAGTTTATTTGGATTATAAAGTGTTTTATGTATCTACATGATTAATTATAACATTGGTGCATCACCCCAACTTTCAATTTTCCTTTCCATTTTCAATTTTAGCATTGTTCTTTTACTCATTTTACTAGTCAAGAAAGCACTATCTGAGACAGTTTAGAAAGAAGTGGGTGAATGTACTAAATGGAACCAGTCCTTAATCTATATATTCTCTCCATTATAATATCACCCACACCTTGGATATTTTCCATTGTATCAATATAAGTGAGAACATGCACATGTTCTTTGTAGGGTATACTTTTGAGTGATAATAGTTACATTTTACTACACATGATACATTTAACCTTTTCTTTTGAGACAAGTGAATTTTAAGATACACAATTCCATCACCTCAAAAGAGGGAATTTCAGTGAATTTTACATACATCATATAATCCTCTTCAATATAAAAAATAGTTTTAATTACATAAAATAGTTTGAAAGGTCTTAGAATGGTTCAAAATTCAATCATTGGTATAGATTACGGGGGAATATGCCATACATATGCACCTAGTATATAAAAATGTATAGATTCATACAATTTTAGGTGCATGATATATATATTCATGCACAAACTTCAGACATAATTTAAAATTTTGCATCTATATTTAGTTATATATTTTACAATTATCGCAATGGGGGCAGGATACAAATTCATGCACACTATACTTTTTTTCAAACTCAAGGGGCGTGATACAAATTCATGTCATGATTTCAATACTATTTGCTATTTATGAACATGATAGGAGCATGGATGTTTTCCATTATCTTTTTATCATCCATTCAAGAACTAAGGAACAAATTTTTAATTAAATCTACAAGCCATATGCATTGGTTTATTTTGTTAAAGTGAATCATGCATAACTTAAAGGTTCATTTCCCCCTAGCATTATTGCCTATGAATCCATTGTGGATTTCAACATATTTCATGTCTTGGGGTTACAAATACTAAAAACATAAGTTGACGCTTATACATACCTAAATGGGTTTTATTTTTCATGCAATTTCAATTCAATTTTGGGCTTAATAGCCCTAAAACTTTCCATTGGTTCATCTAAAGAACCAACATCTCCAAGTGCTTCATGGGAAACACTAATTCTCCAATGCTTCAAGGAAGCACCATCTCTAAGAAAAGTTACAAGAGAAATATTAGTTTCACACATTCATGTGTAATCCTTCTTTGTTCTTTTCAATATTTTTAAATTCAAGTTACATAAAAAAAATTCACATATGAGCATTAACAACTTTTACATCATTGTAAGATTTTCCATCGAACACCTTGCATGATTTGGAGCTTTCTCTCAAAGGAAAAATGTGTTACGCACACTTAGGTATATATTTCCTTTACTCTAATAATTTCATTTCTAGACTAATCGGGGAGGGAAGGGCAAGTGTACTCACTCAAATTTGGTTATAAATACTTGATAATGTTAGTTTTGCTCCACTTTCACTTTATTTGACTTGAGCACTTAATCTAGACTTATTTTTCCACCTCACATTATCCTAAGCACTTATGTGGACCTGTTCCTTTCTAAATTTATATCGTACCCTACAAAAATATTCTAAAATGTTAAAAACCCCTCTAAGTATCTTTATGGACATCCCAAGACCCAAAATTTACATGTTTCCTTTAAGGACAAGATTGACCAGTAAGGGAGAATAGTGGCAGTCAGTTTTGTTCCATATGGTTCAATCCTTTCCTTAACCATTTTAATGGTAATTTTTAAAATTTATGCCCTCCCTTAATAGTCGTTCTGTATTTTTAGTATAGTAATGTGAGGTTTTCCCCTTTTGTATTGTTATAAAGGCACACTTAAGTCACCAATTCTACCACTTGGAAATTTTAATATAGAGGCATACTTACACTATTACACACTAAGCAAAGCTTTGTTATTATTACCTAATATGATTTTAATCATTTGAATTAGTCCTTACCCAAGTCAAGAGCATGTTTTATCCAAGCCAAATCAAAGCATGATCAAATATTCAAGCCATCTCTAGATGAATACATGTTATAAAATGAGCACAATTTCAAAAAGCACTCTAAATGAGAAAACTACATGGGTTGTATTATCATTTTTGAAGGTATTAGATAAAAGGTAGTGATCAATCATCATAGGGTTGATTGGGGTCAGCTTATCCCATTGCATGTCCACCTTTTCTATTTATAGGTTTTCAACAATTGTAAACATATTAGGCTTTCAACTTTGAACAAGTCATTTGTCATTTTTTCCACACATATGAAGATCAAAATTTCCACTCACATGTGTGATTTAATATGTCATAGATGATCATGCTCTAATTTATTTAATTTTTAATAGAGGATAGAATTAACCAACTTTATACTTTAGTGTCAGTTGATTTTGTCTGAGTTTAGATGATCTTGTCCTTCATCAATCTCAGTCATAATTTATATGGCACTTGCACAATCAGTCTTTGTTGATTAGTTCCAACCTCTACTTAGTTTCACATAGTAAAATCACATATAATAAATAGCTAATTATTTTGTTTTGTTCATAGTTAGACTTATTTCATTTGATTTTACTTTGTCAACTTTAGCCCTTTTCTTTCATTATGTTGGTCACAAGTTGATTTATAATATTTACTTTCCTTCTATTTAATTTATCTAAATTAGGGTTAATCGCCACATTAATTCAAAATTTTAGATAAAGTATTTACCATAATTTTTTCCTTTTAGAATGCAGTAAATTTTTTACCTTTAAATCTTTAGAAAATATTTGTTTGATTTTCTAGCTAAGGATTCAAAAAAAAAAATCTTATTTTGTCTATAAAATCTCAGTTTTAAATTATTTTTTTGCCCACCATTTTATTTCTTTTTCTTGATTTTTTTTCCAATATTTGATTAGTATTATTACTAATGTCATATGTAGAGTTAATGGCATCAATTTGTTTATCTTTTTTGCACATATATATTTGCAAATTTTCAAACTCTAAGGTCAATTCTGCAAGTATTTCAAAAACACTTTTTTAAGTTGCTATGAATTAGGATTTCTTATTATTATTCACTCAATTTAAATGACAATGGCCTTACGGGGTTTATTATAAAGAGGACCCAGTTCAAATCTTGGTTGGTTCTTACAAGCTCAATTTCTTATCATTATCAAATGTTTTCCTATAAATAATATATAATTTAATTTATTATAGATATAATCATTATTATTTAAATGAAACTATCATATTAGTTTTTCCATGAACTATTGGCTAAATTACTCAATGATCTCATTCTAACATATTCAAAATATTAATGTAATGTCAATTTAAATTTGTATGACCTTTGCCATATAAGCACTTATGCTGCCTTCTTGATGTTAAAATGCCTTAAATGAACTCAATGTGAGATGAATTTAAACTCAATTTTGAATATATGGTAATGAGGGATGGAATGATTGACAATAATTTTTTGTATTTGTGTGATCTATAATGGGTGAGAATGCTTAGATTTTACATGGAAACCAAGTAACCTATTCAATTTATTATTACTAATGCCTCTAATTGATGGTTTTAATATTATCAGCCTTAACACTTAAAATTTGGTTATATTTGTGATTTTATCTTTGGATATATTATTATTTTGGTTTACATTTGGTTACATGCTTTCTTTTGTCATGAACTTTAGTCCTAAGCTTCAACTATGGGTTTTTTATGTTCTTATAAACAATATCAATGGGTCTTGTTGTTCCATTTTGTTCATCCACCCCAAGTGGGTGAATTTATACTAGATCAAAATCAAAGGTTTTTATAGTGTTGTATTTATACTCATCATATAAATCAGAATAATCATCTTCTTCATTGTAATATTTATTTGGCTATTGAAAAATATCTCCACTTTCTTCTTCCAAGTCATCATTTTTATTAATTTGAGACACTAAGTAACTAGTTCAAAGCTAAAGGCAAAGGCCACGTCTTTAACCTCAATGGAATCCATTAGCTCCAAAGTATATCCTCATATGTCACAAACACTTTTAAAATCTTTGAAATTTCAAAAGCTTCTTTTATTTATGTGAACCCTTACCTTGTATTAAAAATTATTACTTGGTTGGTTGTATTAAAAAAATACCTGTTATGTTAAAAAAACTATTGTGATGAGTGTTTTATAATTATCATTTTATGTTTTTAATTGAAAGGTGTTTTATAACTTTTATTCACATATTTTGTTTTTGAAGGATAAACACTTTGATTTTTGTGTAATTTGTTTTGGACTCTTAGCTTTATATGACTCTTTCATTTTGAGTATTTTTAAGAGATTAATATTTTAGTGGTTGGTGTAATAATTTTTATATATTATCATATTTATTAATTAAATTGAAATTATTTGATAATATTTATTTAATTTTAAAAGAGATACATTAAAACCAATATGAATAAAATAGTCTCCAAAGCATTCATTGGTCATTAAATCATATGAATTTAGAATGATTGTGTACATGTCAATTATTGGTCTAAATTAAGTGTTAATAACACATTTTTAGATTTCAAAATGTCTTTGTATTTCACCTTAACCTCTTATAGATGTCTCTTTTTCTCTCCCTTTTTTATCATAACCTTGAACTATGTGCTAGGAATATGAGGGTCATTTATGTGGCCTCTAGTGTTTAGAATGTGCTCACCCCATTTATCTTGTATTTTATTCATTTTGAGTATTTGACATTAATTTGGGAACCAATAAGTTTTTTATTTAAATTTTATATTTAAAAATATATAATTAAAGTAGTTCATTTAATAAGTAATATGATCATTTCATAGAGAATATATCAATCATTCATAAGAGATCAAGTAATCGTAGATAATTTATCAATGTTGAATCTAGTATTTCATGTAGAGCACTTTTGGCACACTTGCTAGGTTTTATATGTCACTGTCATTATTTTAAATTATCTGTTCTCTTGTTTTATATATTTTTATTGTTTACATTTCTCACAATGTGTTGCATTGCCTGCTCTTACTACCTTCTTGTGTGGGGGGGAAATAGGATAACACCTTGATATTACACTATTTCCCTTTGAGATCTTCATTTATGTGTTTGTGTTTTCTAGTTTTAAATCATTATATATATTTTTCTTTTCCCACTTATTGATTTTAAAAAATAATAGAATCTTTGGTACTATTTTCATCCAAATTGCATACATGGACCTAGTGTTTTCAAATTTGATATCAATGGCTCCAATATCAAGTACATTCATACCATCTTTGTATTTCCCAAGGTTGGTTGGTGTAACAATTATTTTGGATAATTTATCATATATGGTATCCACTTGGTAATAATTTTTTTCAATGTTTTATTTAGCATTACAACATTCACCAAATTCAAACATCACCATTTGGTGTATTGGAATAACTCTTTCATGTTCATTTTAGATGGTTGAATCTTATTCAAGTGAGGCATAATAATGTCTATAGGTTCAATCATTCTATAAAATATAAATAATACATTATTTGTAGGACATGTATATATAAATCCCTTATGTATAAAATTTAATCCTTTATATAAGGTGGATGGAATAACTCCCATATCATCGATACAAGGTCTCTTAAGTAAAACTTTATAGATTACATCATTAGGTATGAGCTTACATTATGTGGCTACAAGTTTTGAACCAAATTATTTATTCAATGTAATTGATCGAGGAACATTTAATTCTTGATTTTTTAAAAAAATTATGATAATGTTTGAGTTAATGATGACTTGTCTTCTAAATCCTAGTTGAAAAAGAAAGGACTCACTACAAATTTTTAACCTTGAGCCGCTATCCACAAGTACCCATTGATCCATATGTAGTTGATTATAATTTGAATATACAAGGGTAACATTGATCAAAAATATTTTTTTGAGGTATTCCATCATCCTCAAAGTCATTGAATTTCATGCTATCTATCAGATATCAAAAAATAGAGGCAAAGTGAGAAGGTTGAATATCACTTGAAAAAGTAGTTTCGTCTAAAAATTCATAAAAGATATCATTGAAAACATTTGATCTCATAAGTAGATATAGAATGTATATATTTTATTGTGTGTTCTTAAGTTGATCTATAATGTCATAATATTTGACTACTTGTAATCTAGACTTGGTATCTTGAGGCCAATTAGGAGGGATGTTTGGGTTATTCCCACTTTGAGATTATGAAATATTAGGATGGGTTATTGCATTCTTTTCTATAACCCTCATTTGTATAATATGGTCAACCTTATAGTAATTCATCATACATAAGGAAATGTTTGATTCAATTAAAGATATATCTCTATAAGGCACTAGTTATTCTACCACTTACAAGGGTAGAAAGACATGATCATAAAGTAATGTCACAATTACATGCAACCCTTATGCATCTTGGAAAATATTATAACATTTTATGATATACCATTGGAAACATAAATATGAACAATAATAAAACAATTTTTACAGTAATAATAACATGATACACTATAATATACACAAGTTAGGACTATTCAATGTAGATATAAGCATTTGAAGGCATTCCATAGTTGAATCACATGTAATAATATTCATATCCATAAGAATAGCTAAAGTACACATAAATAATACTAGATTTACAATGATGTCTATAGTAATGGATAGGGATAAAGAGATGTGATTTTAAGAAAAACTTTAGGAAGAAGGAAATGAAATATATATTAGGGCTGGGGAAATTTAAACCAGATGAAGGAGCACAAGCCCTATGTAAAATAAACACTATAGAGAAGTGAGATATATCACTATGAAGGATGGAATACCACATCAAGTGTTAATGAAACCCTAATAAAACATAATATCCACCACAATGTAGGAAAATCCTAACCCTAATGGGTGTAAGAGAGTATGGGCTCACAAAAAAATAGTATAGGAAATTGGTTTTACATTAACATCCAAAACATATACCTACAACACATTACAAATAAGCTAACCAGATTTAATATAGTAAATTCATAAAATAATATCTTTTTTAAATAAATGACAAGATGGATTTTGAGAATAATAACTAATTTGTCAAAAAATTGGAGATATTCATAAGAAACAAACAACATATAACATGTCCAAATAACAAGGTGAACAAAACCTATAAAATCATGAGCGAATGGAAACGGCTCCCTAGCACCATTAAGTCACTCTTCCAATATTATCAATGCAATCTTCTAGTACCTTCAAGTCTCATTTTTATCAACTATTGCAAACAAAAAATATTATTTGGTGATCATGTTTGTTAACTTCAGAGCTCCAAAAAACTTGTTTACTTTTCCAAAATTTTATGGGGATCTTTGTGAAACTAATCTCCTTAAAACCCTGATATAGCACCACTTATATAAAGACCATAAAAAATTGGTGGGTTATGTTATGCATAAATATACCTAGGCAAAATTACATCATAATGCAACACGTCTACCCATACATGATGTAAAGTTAGGCCTATTTATATTTAATCTAGTAAAACAACAAATCAGATCTAATTATATATACATATATATATATATAGTATAGATTCAAAAATAAATAATAATAAGGGATTTTATAATAATATGTGATTTGTCTTGAATCTAGGTACAATCATAAAACATACATAGTATAATACTCATAATAAATAAAGACTATTTTTTGTAATGCACTTTTCCATAAATGTTAGTCCATACTTCTGGTAATGCCAACTAATGGTTATATAAAATAGGTAATTTTTAAAATATAATTCCATGATCATGTTCACCTTATTTTGGGCTCAAAAAAGGAACTCACTTTTCTTGAAATTTACATGGATTTCTAGGGGGAAAAATCCTTTCTCTGTAACCTTGACAACTCATTACAGACCAAACAAAAATGGAGAAATCAATGTTGGGCCTATGTTATCCATATATTATTAGCATGCCCCTAATATGAATTTATTTTATAAAACAACATTCAATGCATTTCAAAAATATTTTTTTTCTTACAATCACTAATCCTATATGAACTTTTTAAATTCAAATATGCTCTAGATGCTCAAAATTTGCTCTCACACGTCTATAATAGCTCTCTAATAAATGTGTGACTCTTATTTTTAATTTCTTGTATCACCTAGTCATCACATGTCCTTTGTTCACTAATTCAAATGTGTATTTATAGACTTATAAAATTTAAATTATTGCAATGCAATGGTCATTATTTTGATCCTGATAGTCGGCTCTTTTCTATTATTTTCATTCCTTCCATTATAAACCATGTTTTGTTAAGATCTCTGAAATAAGGAGAAGACTCTTCCTTTTCTGATCATCGATCCACCAAGTCTATCATAGAATAATGATCTTCTATACGGGGGATCTACTAGAGGCCTATACCCTTCCCATACTAACATGAGTTCCCCTCCACCCTATATATAGATATAGATTAGATAGGGGCTCTTATCCTATATAGGGGAACCACAAGATGGCCTATAACCCTGTTAGAACTATGTGGCATGGAGTTCCAAATCTAAGAAGACATGGAAGAGGACAATCATACAATAAATTCAATTGAAACAAACTCCTCTATATATATAGGCAGGTTTCCCCACTAGATACATACATATCTGATAGAGAACAAAACTATCATATAGACCCCCTCTATCTCTATTTAGTATACAGATGGGATGTGACCTATCTATATATGGTAAGGTGAATAGGACCAAATTGGTGTGTGATCTGACACATAATGGGTGAGTAAATTCATAAACTAGTAACATAAGTCACTAGAGACCCAAAATAAGGGTCACAAGGGCTTAAGGTCTCATGACAAAATTGCATATAGTATGTTTTTTGTGCCTAAAAATTATACAGTATATAGTTTAGGGAAACATACCCAGAACCCAAGGGAAAAGGTTGTTAGGAGAGATAAAAAGAATTGTGGAAAACAAGGAAAATCATAACCAAAAACATTATTAAAACACATGTAAAAACATGATAATAAGAACCTAATATGAATTGATAATCGATTAATATGTAAGTAACCTAGAACTATGTAATTTGATAACTAGAAACTATCCATGAACCAAAATTAATGTTCTATAGGGTTGTATTTTGGGGCCTCTTTTATCCATAATTATTATTAGGGCCCTAAAATGTGTATTCAATTTCAAAAATAGGATACAAAGTATAATGAATGTTTTATGGGTAATCCAGTGAATACAGGGCCTGATCCTGTATGATTTTTCATACTATAATAAATGCATGATAGAGAAAGTAAATGCTTCATATATGTTTGAATTTTGATATAAATGTTTGAATTAACTCCTATATCACTTTCATAATTGACTTATATATGGATACCTTTAATGCATTCATGTCTTATATGCATTAATGCATCTATTACTTATATACTTTTCAAATTCAAATTATGACATATTAACTCGTAAGCTTCTACAAAACAAGTGGAAAAGGCTAAAAAAAATGGTAGCACATGACATAAGAGGCCAATAATAAGGGTAACAAAGTTCATTCCTATAAATATACACTATATAGTTATGGGTCACATAAAATATTATAAATTGAAGGAAATGTAGACAGGAAGAGAAAGAAAGAGAGAAAAGAATCAGGAGGAAGAAGGCAGGGAGACATCCAAAAACATGGGGAATGGCATAAGAAGATCCTCATATGAACTCATAATTGAAAAGCATATGAGTACCCTATAAAAAATCAATTTTATGACTAATAACTACCCCCATAAAAAATTAGGTGTCTACACCTACTAACAAAAGCTTTAAGGTGCATGTGTGCTAAGTGCCCCCCTAAATTGTCGTTAGGGTAATGAATAGTTATGGAGGTCATCTTTAGATGATTTAAAAAACATATAAAATCCCATAATATTTAATGATCCAGTAAAATTATCTATGTAAGCCTTAAAATGCTTAACACAAAGACATGATTGGTTTGTAATTGGTAAATTCCCACATTATTTAAAAAACAAGTAGGTAAAATTCCATAAAAATTAATAATATAATTAAATTCTCATGTAAAAATTCTTATGCTTAACACAAATACATGATGTGGTTGTAATTGGGTTAAACTTGCATAGGTAATAATAATGAGACAAAGGCAACTTATCAAGCATTACATGAGATGACTTAAGCATACACGATTAAAATCCCACATAAATTAATAATATAATTAAATTTCCCATGGAGAGCTTAAAATAATTGACATCAAGTTAATTAGTAATTTATTGTTTCATATTCCATAATATGAGTTGATTTAGCTTGCTTTGAAATTTGAACTAGAAGGAGCATTTGAAATATACTTAAGCTTGTTCAATGTAAGCAACTTGACCTCATACTCTTTGACAATATGGCATAGTTCATCAAAATATTTGAACTTATCAAATATAGTTTACTCTTGAAGTGGAGATAGAAAACTTTGAGTGAAGATATTTTGAAGCTCATTATCAGCCATTTGATTTGTAATTTTTGCTAGCATAGTCTTGTGTCTTAGCATATATTCATTGATTATTTCATTAGACCCTTATGTGAACTTTGCAATTTAAGCATATAAAATCTTTTTAGAAATGTTGATAGAAAAGTGTGTTAAATTTTTATTTTCAAAAGGGTTGAAATCCTTTACTGATTGAAGAGAAATATCATAAAACAATCTAATAACATATTCTTTGAGACTTATTGAAAAGAGTTTTGTCAATAATTTGTCATTGTCTACATAGTCTAGATAAGCTACATGGAATGTAAGTAAATGTTGTTCAATATCACCTTTGAGTTCATAAAAAATAAGATAAGGAGTCACAAAGTGAACTGGTAGTGGATAATATGTAATTTTGGATGCCAAAGGGTTATGTAATAAATAACATGATTCTATAGAGGGGCTAGCATGATATATGGTTTGCTCAATGTGAGATAACTTAGATTGTAAAGTAAGAAGTCCATGCTCAAGAGTAGCATTTATTCAAGTAATAGGGCGAGTGTAAGTAGCATGAGTGTGCAAAGGCATAAATGCATTTTAAAAACCAAGTGATGTTACCAAACCAAAAGGTGATTATATAGAAATAACTAGAGGTGTATAAATAGGAATGGGTGTAATAGTAGAAGTATCAACATTGGAAAAAATATCTTGGCCACTTTTATTTTGCTCATCTATATCAACATAGAAGATTGAATCAATTTCTTATAGATTATCATGAATTAATTCCATAAATTACACTTCATTAATTGGACCAAATTATTCCTTATTGGGTTTTGACATGAGAGTCATGATGCACCCTTTAAGAGGATGAGGGATAACCACTAGAGGTTCCTTTGAAGTTACAAAATTTAGACAATATAAAACATATGCTTCCTCTTGTTACCAAGTCATTTCATATTTGACAAAAGCTATTGGAGAAGAATAATTACATGATATAATTCTACAATCATTTGTAATATGAAGATGAGTTTTAACATTTTTTAGTATAGCTTTTCTGTTAATTTGACATTGGATCCATGTGAAAACATAATGAATAACATTCTAAAATTTAATACAAGTAGTAAAAATTAATTTTAAAATCATATGTAATACATGACATAAAGATCCACTCGTTGATCCCATTATGATACAATACAAGCAAAAATCAAGGTATAAGGGTGATCTAGGCAAGGTTTTAATGATTGCGTGGGCTCTCAAATATACTTGTTCGTTTGTTGGTCAATGTCATCTCAATGTTTTAGATCACTAACTATAGAGGTAAAACTATGTCTATAGCCCACCAATCCCATTTCCAAGGGTATAATGAAAGTACCTTCCTTGGGTGATACGCACCTCTCAAGTGCACCACAAATCAAATGACTAAACGAGGCTTCTTATGGTTTAAATAAGGGATCCTAGGTGTTTCTAATATATAATGAGATACATGGAAAATAAACTTTGTATTTTGTGTTGTATAATGTTATGAGTATTTGGGTGAACCCCTCATGCCATGATGTCTATAAAATAGATTATTGCATATCCCTTTACAATAGTCACTAAGTAGTTTTAAAACTACCATAACATAATTTTTAAAAATAAGTACAAGTAAATATAAAATAAAGACAAAGAAAATCGAAAGATTTTTGGGTATGGATATCAAAAAGTTTCAAATCGAGATCGAAAGAAAGATTTTCAATGTCAAATTTATCCAAGGAGAAAAGATAATTTCTTCCGTGTCAAATTAAATCCAATGTTGAATAAGATTGGATCATTATGTGTCAGATTTATATCTAATTTTGAAGGCTATTTTTTTTAGTTTCATGAATTTTCAAAAAAATTAATGAAATTCTAGGACAAAAATCAAGCAAATATAAAGTTATGTTTTAAAAATAGTAGGTTCACCAGAATGTTTAATCTATTTTAAATTGAAATGAATCAAACTAATATATCTAAACTATTGAAATCAATATACAAGAAATACATAGATTCAAAATTAAAATATAGAATATGAAATTTTCAACAAAACTAGTAAATAAGCCTATAGATATGCAAACCTCCCTAAAATAGATCTTATGTTGACTATGCAAGTTGAATGTGGATGGAAACTAGCTAAAATACTTAAAAATTGCATTGTGTTTAAAATAAATTATTAAAATTATGTTGAGATAAGTATGTGGTAGTATGATAGGGATGAAATACAACCTTGTATTTGAACTATGTTTGCATCTAGATTGGATATATAACTATATTTTTGTCATGACCACCTATGGATAATTGTGAGGATTTATTGATTCTATGTTGGAGTTGATTTATCACATGAAGACATAAAAAACACAAAACCTTAGCTCTTGCACAATAAGCACAATAGAGATCAAATTTCAAAAGGGGGGAATAGGGTTAGGGGAATAGCTAAGTTATCCTAAGAAAATACCTTGTAATCTGAGTGTTAACTACATAACCCAAATGGATCTTAGGCCAATGTTTTTCTCCCTAGTAAGGTGAGTGTGTGATCCATGAATGTGAAACTATATGAATATAGATAGAATATTGACTGGAAATCTTGACAATGGAATCCCTTTACCTATAATAAAGATATTCAAACTTGGCATATGATTGTTAGAATGTAGCATAATTGAAATTGGAATAAATTGTGCTCTTTTACTCAATATGCAGTAGAATTTTTAAGTGATTACTAGGTGTGTTTGAAAATCCTTGATGTGCTTATATATGAAAATCTTTCAAATATTTCTTCTATTAAACCTTGTTAAATGTGCAGGAGGGGCTAAGTGCAACATTAAAAATTTACCATTGGAGCATGGGGGACAAGTTTTCACTAGTGGACAATTCCATAGTGAGGCCCTATTTGACCTAATATAGTCCTATTACAAAAGGATAGGGACTGACATAAAAGGTATGACATGTGCTCATAGGCAGATTAGGGATGTCAAAATGATATTCTAATTATTTTCAAGACATTTTGTAGAGTAATGAATTATCCCTTATAGATTATAAGTTAGTGAAATAGAAAATGGGCCAAGTGAGGGAAGGATGTCAAAATTAAACATTGTCAAGCACTTAATGATTAATGCTATGTTTCTACAACCATACAAAGCTCCTTATTGGAATGAACCACTCCACAATTCTCCTTATTATAATCAGCCACTCCACGTAATTTTTTATTATGAGATACCAACACATACAATAATCTTCACTTTCTCACATTAATTTCTTCATATTTTATGTAATACTCAATTACCTAACACTACCACTTCCCTATACATGTGGTTATCTATACCAAAATTTGGTATTAGATACTTTGGATATAACAACTCTGGAACACTTTGACACACTTGAACATTATGCATAAATTTGATTCTTATGTACACTTTCCCTCTATCTGCCTACACTTATATTGCCTTTTCCATTTACATTTTCCACGTACACCTAATCAAGATCAAACTAGCTTGTACAAGTACCTTCTATAATCCTAAACAAACCTTTTCCATATCTCATATCATTGATTTACACTCCTAGGATAGTATTGATAACAGTTGGACAATTGTAACTACCACAGATGCCTTCCTCTAATGATAATGTCCAAGAACACTCAATGTTTATTTTTTGATTTGGTAATTCTCCATTACATCAGCCTAGACACATTTCACATCTTAGTCATAGTGGGAAATAATAAAAATTTAGTTAGAGATACAAATCAATCATAAGGTTATACTTATCTTGGAAAGTCTTAAGAAACTTAAGGAATCAATCAGCACTCTCTTAAGACATTATCACAAATGAATGCACATATAAAACCCCTTAAATGAGCAGCCCTAAATCCCAATTTAAAAACACATGAAAGTAAAATTTGCAATGTATCAAGTTTTGAAAGCTAAACATTGCATATTATTCTAAAGTAATCATGATGTTTCACACACACACACATAAGTCTAAGAAAAACATTTGGTTTGACCCCTCTTCAGAGTATTGGAATTTAGGAAATGCTCAACCATTTAGTAGAGAGTGATTTGGGTTATCGAACCCAAAATAATAATCCCTTTTTCAAGGGCATCTTATGTCAAAAGTACACCTAGAGTTTGGATAGAAAGAGAAGGAAAATAGAGATTAGTGTATCGGACCAAAGGTTTATTCACAATAAGTGTAGGTTCATCATTCCAATAACTTGCATACTTTCACATCTTAAAGTGACCCTACCATAAATATTAGATAGTACCAATTACTATAGGGATCAAAATTTACTAATAGTGTCTAGGTAGGGTGTGAGCCTCTATTTTGAACTTGTGCACTTAATGAAGCACATCCAAATCATTTTATGATACCGAGACAATTTTTGTAAGTAATAAAAAATCATAATAAGCTAAGTACTCTTCTACCCTCTTACTTTTTCAATTATAAATAGAATCTATACAATATTATCCATCTCAAATTATATTATTTATATATTTTACAAAATTTGATTTTCTACATTTTTACACTATTTTAGGACATCTAAATCCCAAAAAATTAAGAACATTTTGGTGAACTTGGTCATTGAATTGAGCACAAAAATACATATATTTTATTCTACATTAAGGTTTCAATCTTTCTTAGGGTTTCATATTTATCCTATATTAGGGTTTACCTTTTAGATCTGATTTTTGATTTCTCCATATTTACATAAGTGAACCCCTAACATGACTATAATGGATGCTAATAGTTTATATTTTTTAATCCAATCTATGATTGTCGTGGTTGCATGTTTATTTCCTAAAGTATATAATTTATTTATATTTCATGTAATAAAATAGGATAAAAATGGATATAATAAAGCAAAGGATGATATTACACATGATGAAATATTATCTCTCCTTAATAACACATATTTTTTGAATGTTGAATCTAAGATGATTCTAGTTACTACTCAAAGGGAAAAGGCATGTATGACTCCTTTCATTCCTCCTCTATCAAGACCTCATGGTAGAGATAGCCAATATCCATCCCTTATTATTCAACCTAGCCTTATATTGGATGTATAGGTCCATGTTATCACAACATGAAGAGGTAAGGTATATAATCTTGTAGGTCAAAGTGGAGGAAATTAAAATATTCCTCCTACTTTCCATCAGCGACCTAAGGTATCAACCAATCCAATTACAGATTATGATGTCATAGATCAAATTAAGAACACTCTGGCAAAAATCTCTATATTGAAGTTGCTCAAGAGATCCACTATCTATAAGGGCATTATTTATACATTACTATGTGATGCAACCTTACAAAACAATTTGGAACCTCCTTATTTTGTATTCATTATCAATACATTAAAGGATAGTGAAGACAAAATTTATTTTAAAAAATAAGATTTTTTTCTCAACATACTATAAATTAGTATCTCCCACTTTTTTTCAAGTACATATATTAAACAATAAGGTTAATCAAGTACTTAAAAATAATGGATTAGGATTAAACATTTGTAATATCACATTTATTCAAACCCTTGGTATCAATATTAATTGTATTCATAAATTAAATAAGAACATCAGATATTTTGATAATTTACCTCGCCAAATGCTAGGAATATCTACATTAGATATAATAGTGAGGCCTAATTATTAACCACTGTATTTCAAGTGATTCCAAACCATTTACATTATAATTAATTACTTGGTATACCTTGGATTAATTATATGGATACATTCTCATTTATCTCACATTGATGCTTGAAATATTTGCATTAAGGATGTTTATATACATGTCCCACAGATAATAAACATTTTGAGTATTACATATTAATTGAACCTAATGAATTATTTATACCATAATATAACGTCCATCACTCCTCCATAGTACCTAAATTTCAAGTCATACTAGTATAATGAATATACACATATGAGGTAGTAAAGAAAAGCAAAGCTAATGAAAATACATCATCGCCAACCATACCACCTAAGTAAAAAGTGATAAAAATCACCACCCATGTATGAAAAAAAAGGAATAAACTCTAGATCTTATTTTGTTGATCAATATAAAAGATTTACATTGAATGATTATTGAGGAAGATAGTAATGATGATGACAATGAAATCCCTATAAACATAGATGAGTCAAAGAGATAATATTTCCATAATTAGTGAAGTATATTGCTAAATATTTATGGTTAAAACCATGTAATATTTTTAAAATCAATGTTTTGAATCACACTCCACGAACCATCATTAGGATGAGAAAATAGTGTTCTTGTGAAGCCCCAAATCTCACAAGTTTGCTTTTAGACATTATTTTATTGTACACACATCCTGATATAGTGTGCTTTATATGTATTGAGACATGAGATTTTATTGTTAACTTATATTCGATACAATGAATTATATAAGTGTGATGATTTTAGTTTACTTAGGTTATTTTAGTTGTCTATTATGATGCTTATTTGATGTAAGAACATCCTTCTAAGGATGACTCATTTTAGTGTTTGTTTGAACAATTATGTTTTGGTCAGTTTTTTGTGGTCAATTAGGTGTTTGAATGGTGTTATGAGTCTTAACTCACACTTTGGAATATTATCTAAGTGTCTAGAGGTGTTTAGGTAGGTTAGAATTCAAAATTGGCATTTTCTCACCAATTTTCATAATTTGAATTTTTGAATTTGTCAAGCATTGTTTAGGAGTTTTTTATGTGTGATAAGGGGTGAATAAGTTTGATTTTGTTAATGGAACATTATTTAAAACACCATGGGCCCTAGGTCACATATGTACAAAAAAAATAGTCTTGGTGTAAACTTACCATGTTTTAAGTAGCCTTTGTGACCATTGGAAAGGCAAAAGGTGGTTAGAGCAGTTATAGTTGATATAAAATTTGTAAGTTTTGGATTTGAGACAGTGATGGAGTATTAATTATAATATGGAGAGAGTTTAAACTCCAAGAAACTGATCAATAAGTCCTCATTTTGAAGGCTAAACCAATGGCAGACCCTAATTTTTTGTGCATAAACATTGAGATGATTGTGTAAATTTGTATATTGGTAAAAAAATTAATAAAGATGAATTTTTCATGTTTATAATATGTTTGGTAAGTTTTATATATGTTTTATAATGGTTTTTAAATCATTTTATTAAGTTATTACAAGGGCCTTGGTGATGGATCAAAGTGCAGACTAGTATACCCTATTTTTTGTGTTGAAAGAGACTAAATGCACTGTGAAAGAAGGAATTCTAAAGTAAAAAATGTTTGATTACCTCTATGAATTTTTAATACTATTTTTGAGTGTTATAAAATGTTATTAGGATGTTATATTACGTTTTGAAGATATATTTCATGTGGTAAGTGCTTAAAACCTACAGGGGATTGTATTCTAACACACAAGCACACTAGGAACGTAAGATAAATGTTGAGCAGAGGATTTAAAGGTGGCATCCAATGATTTTAAAAGGTGATAAGGGTGTAAAAATATATTTATAAACCTTTAAAAAAAAATTAAACCCTTTTTTTAATCTAAAACCTCAAGATATTTGCTCTTGGGTTCATGTAGACAATTATAACCCTAAACTAGGGTTTTGATACAAAATTCCATTTTACAAGCATTTCACCTAATGGAAATTCACTAAATTTGGTAATTTTATATTAAAAATATTTTGAGAAGATATTTTTGAAGTTTTTTACCTATTAATTATGGTTACGTATAATTATAAAGCACTGAGTATAGATAGGGGTAGTGAAGGCCTAATTAGGCCTAAATAGAGTACTAAAAGGACTAAAAAAAGTGACTTCCAAGTAGATTATAGCCAAGATAATTTTTAGAGATGTAAAATAAGATATATTTTGGTAGGAAATGATGTTATTTTCTCAATACCAATCTATACTAGTGGAAAAATCCAAAAAAAAGGCTACAAAAAACCCTGCCAAAGTGAAAGTGGTGTATGTTGCAAGAGGTGTATTGAGAGGTCTTACGAGTTGGAAAAGGGATAAAATAAGACTTAAATGAGTGTGATTTTTATATCATAAAACTAAATAAAAAATGAAATCCTATAATCAATTAATTATTAAAATTACCTTTGAACCATTGTTAATAGAGTTAGCATAAGAAACAAGTCAAGTGTGAATTGTCAAGTGTTTTTTCTACATCATTTGGTATCAAAGCCTAGGAGCTCTTGGGAGGATAATAAGACAATATTTTATCTATAGGATGTGGATCATCATCAGCCCAAATAAGGTTTCAAGCATTTTATGCATTAGTTATTGAGGTAAGAAACTTGCAGGCAAGGTTGCAAGCCATAGAGTTGGCTTAGAGGAGAGAGATGAATAGGGGAGATGTGATTGAAGGAGAGGATGAGGTTACCCATAATGAAGTATTATAAGAAGGATATGAAGGTAGAGTGTAAGAGAGGTTTATAATATAATTTCTTGGAGTGACATCAAAACCCAAGATGGAGGTGCCAATGTATGAGGGTGGTCTCAACATTGAAGAGTTGGTCGATTGGATCTTAGATATGGATAATTACTTTGATTATGAAGAGGTGAATGAGAAAAAGAAGGTAATTTTTTTAGTGACAAGGTTCACGGGATATGCATCCTTATGGTGGAATGGCATAAAAGAAGAAATAAGAAGGGAAAAAGAGAACATAAGGTCATGGGATAGAATGGTGGCCAAGATGAAAGGCAAATTCATGCCTAAAGACTAGCAAACCCACTTGTTTAAGAGGATGAAAATTTTGAGACAAAAGGCTATGATGGTGAAAGGTTACATAGAGAAATTATACAAGCTAAATATCTGAGTAGGACACAAAGGAGGATGCAAAAAAGGTTTTTAGGTACATCAATGGCCTAAAGTTTGTCATTCAAAGTGAGATAAGTATTTTGTCACCAATAACAGTAGAGGAGGCCTATCAAGTTGGATTTAAGTTAGATGAAAATTTTTATAGAAGGCAAAGTAAACAAAATAGAGGGAGAGGTGGTAGAAATTATAGAGGTAGAGGTTGGCAAGAAGGAAGATGACAGCCAAGTAATAGAAATCAGTGGCAAAGTCAAAGCAAAGAAGTTGGGAGTGCTTCTAAGAGTTCAAGTCCATCTAGTAGAGGTGGATATGGATATAGAGGTGGAAGATCATATGGTAGAGGAAGATGTAATAGTTGGTTTGTTATAAAATGTTTCAAATGTAATAAATTTATAGGGCATAGATCATATGAGTGTTCAAAAGAAATTCAAAGTGGTAGCTATTGGAGTGAGAGTATAAATCAAGTGGTTTAACAAAAAGAGGAGAGTGTAGATCCATTTCCAAACTATGTATAAGAAACTGAAACATGGAAAGTTTTCTAATGAGGATAGTTATTTGAAGACAAGCCATGAGGAGAGAGAACCACCATGAAGAAAGACAATGTTCAAGACCATGTGTAAGAGCCAAGGTAAATGTTGTAAAGTCATAGTTGATAATGGTAGTATGGATAATCTTGTGTCTTATATGATGGTAGCTAAACTAGGATTAGAAATTAAAGATCATCCAAGTCCTTACTAAGTCTCTTGTATTCAAAATAGTCAAAAAGTCCTCGTGAATGAACAATGTTATGTAGATTTATAGATAGGTGGCTATAAGGATAGAATTTTATGTGATGTGATTCCCATTAACATGTGTCATATCATCCTTAGTAGACCATGGCAGTATGATATAAGGGATATGCATGATGGTAGGGACAATAAATACACCATTGAGAAGGATGGAAGCAAGCACACACTAACCCCATTGAAGGATAGTTGAGCATGGAAGGAGACACCAAGTAATGTGATGATGTTTGGAGAGAAGGAATACTTGCCAAAAGGATTCAGTTACATCATTAAGGACAAGAGTATGATAGTTGAGAACAAGTGTCAAGGTGAAGATAGTGAAGTACAAGTTGCCAAAGCAATAAGATAAGAGGGTGCAGTATTTAACAATAATTTTGAGGTGTTGAATGCAAGCAAAAAGTAGTTGTTACAATCAGACCAATAGGATGAATTGTTTCCAAATGAACATATGGAAAGGATGTTTGCAAGCTTATCTTGTCACTTGTCTTTGATAAGGATCATGGAGTATTTAGAAAACTTTATTGAGAAGGTTGGCATGTTGAGAGAGTTTGTTATGGGTAATGAAGTGATTGACTAGATAAATAATATACATCATACAAAGAGTAAGTAATTAAAGAGTTTGATGGTACTATAGATAAGAAGATGACACAACAAGACACAATCCAACAAGTAACAAATCCAAGAATAACAAAGATAACCATGTAAGTGTAAGAGTGTGGATTCATAGAAGGCAAGAAGGAGTTGGTTATTTTTAACTTATGTGTTCCATGTGTATGTTGGTTGTAGGAGAACAACAATATGTTGAAGATGATCAGATGGGAGATCAATATGCAGAAATCTAACCTCAAGGGAGGAAGAAAGGTGGCATTGGTTAAAGAATAAGTAGGTATATGTGTCAATCATAGACCTTGGGATCTATGAGTATGTGACATTGCATAGTTAGATTGAATGAGACAGATACATTCTAAGGAGGAGGTCAATACAAGCTGACTAAACTTTCATGGAAAGTTTCTTTTGCACCTCAGTAGTATGATGCAGGAGCATCCTTCTAAGGATAACTCATTTTTGTATTTGTTTGAACAATTATGTTTTGGTCAGTTATTTTGTGGTTAATTAGTTTTTTAAGTGTTATGAGTCTTAAATCACACTTTAGAATCTTCTGCAAGTGTTTATAGGTCTTAGGTAGGTTATAATTCAAAATTGCCAATTTTCATAATTTGAATTTTTGAATTTGTCAAGCATTATTTAGGAGTTTTTGTGTGTGTTACAGGATGAATCAATTTGATGTTGTTAAGTTAAAATTATTTAAAAAACCATGGGTCTATACCATTGTCCCTAGGTCACATATGTATGTAAAAAAATAGTCTTAGTGTAAACTTACCATGTTCTAAGTAGCCTTTATGACCATTAGAAAGGTAAAAGGTGGTTAGAGCAGTTATAGTTGATATAAAATTTGTAAGTTTTGGATTTGATATGGTGATGGAAGATTAATTAAAATATTTATAGAGTTAAAAATCAAATAAACTAATCAATAATTCCTCATTTTGAAGTCCAAACCAATGGTAGACCCTGATTTGTTGTGCATAAACATTGAGATGACTATGTAAGTTAGTATACTGGCAGAAGAAGAAATAAAGATGAATTGCTCATGTTTATAATGTGTTTGGTAAGTTTTATATATGTTTTTTAATGGTGTTTAAATAATTTTATTAAGTTATTTCAAAGTCTTTAGTGATAGATCAAAGTACATACCAGTATACCCTATTCTATGTGTTGAAAGAGACTAAATGCATTACGAAAGAAGGAAGTCTAAAGGAAACATTGTTTGATTGCCTCTATAAATTGGTAATATTGTGTTTGCATGTTATACAATTTTATTATGAATTTAAATTACATTTTTAATATATATTTCATGTGGCGAGTGCTTAAAATCTACAGGGGACTGTATTCTAACACAGGGAGACTAAAAACGTAAGAGAAATGTTGAGCAGAGGCTTTAAGGGTGGCATTCAATGATTGGAAATGGTGAGAAGAGTTAAAATAGAGATTTATAAACCTTGTAATAGTTTTTAAACCCTTTTTTTAATCTAAAACCTCAATATATTTTCTTTTGGGTCCCTGTAGACAGTTATAACCCTGAACTAGGGTTTTGAGACAAAATTCCATTTTACAAGATTTCACTTGATGGAAATTCACCAAATTTGGTAATTTTATATAAATAAATTTATATTAATATAATTTGTAATTTTTTTACCTATAAATTATGATTATGTACAATTATAAAGGACTGAGTATAGACAGGGGTAGTGGAGGCCTAATTAGGCCTAAACAGAGTACTAAAAAGACTAAAAAAAGTGACTTACAAGTAGATTCTAGCCAAGAGAATTTGTAGAGATGGAAAATAGGAGAGATAGTGGTAATAAATGAGGTTATTTTCTAAATACCATTATTAAAAAATATTTAATTTCTATTCAATTGAGAGAAGACCATGTTTACATAGTTAGCACTTCGTTCAATACACAGACAATACCCTATCTATACAATCAAATGCCAAGGAAGGTTTTTGTGTGCTTGATAAAATGATTGGTTATGGATTTGGTGAAAGTAATTATCATGTGTTTGAGTATAATAATTTTTTATAATAATCCATTGGGAGATTATAAACCCTTGGAGTGCAAACAGACCCTTGAAACCCTACACAGTCCTTGAAAGGACTCACAGAGTTCTGAGTTTTGCCTAGTTTAAGATATAACAAGATTGTTAAATGATTATCACATATTTTTTAAGGTTTATTTTGTTAATATATACCTATTTTATGTCTTCTTTAAAAAAACTATAACTAGAAATATTAAATTTTAAAGCCTCTCGGCCTCTATAGTTGTCAACCTAGGGTTTCCAAACCTAAAACCCAATATATTCTATTCCAATGAGTGAAAAATTCTGAAAATGTGTAATTAGGTCTATTTTTACATGTGTAAATATAATAATGAGGTTTTAGTTTTATACCAAATGGTATAGTATAGATTTGAGGTCTGAGCAAGTGTTGTAGGGCTAGAAAGACTTAATTAGGTAGGTGTTTACAAAGGAAGCACTAACTAGACAAAGAATAAAGTACTAAAAATTTATTGAGACATGTAAGTAGATAGAGGGTGGTATAATATGGTCTTATATATTCAGGTAAGTGTGCATATAATCTAAACAAAGAGAAAATGTGAAAAAAGGCTACAAGCCAAGTAATGTCACTATGAGGTTGAGGAGTATAAGAGGGTATTAGAGAGTGATTGATAGGTTAAAGGGGATTTATACAAATTTTTTGTGTCTAATATAAATCATACATGACCAAATATTGTATTCAAGGTATCTAAGACAAGATTTGGTGGGTCAAGCCAAGAGAAGAGTGAGTAATGAGGAGATTGAGAAGAGAGGAAAGTGAAAGGAAATGGATCAGTGAATGGAATGAATGAGTGAATTATAAATGATAGGTTATAAAATGTCTAATTACATAAATAAATTAATCCAAGGTATTTTAGAGACAGGGACAATGAAAGGAGGCTATTAAGCCTAGTAAATAATAAAAAGACTACATCAAAGATTGAACCTAGTGAATCAAGCTTATCATCAAGAAGTTGATCAAGTAAGTCAAGATCTATGGAATGATGATTATCAGGATTTTCCAAAGTACCTTTGTGGTATTAAATGAGGTTATTTTCTAAATACCAATTTGTACCAATTTGTACTAGTGGAAAAAGTAAAAAAAGATGGCTACAAAGAACGTTGCCAAATTGAGAGAAGTGGTGTATGTTGCAAAAGGTGTACTGAGAGGTTTTAAGAGTTGGAAAAGGGATAAAATAGGACTTAAATGAGTGTGAATTTGAAATCATAAAACTAACTAAACAATTAATCCTATAATTAGTTAATGATTAAAAGTACCTTTGAGCCTTTGTTAACATAGTTAGCATAAGAAACAAGTCAAGTGTGAATTGTCAAGTGTTTTCCTCTACATCATTATTATATTTCCATACTAGTGGAGTTATTTTTTATTAATCATATGATTGATTATACAAATGTTTAGATGATTGGATGTAGTATATCAACATTGATATGTTATGCCTTAGATATTGCAGACACCTAAATTCTACCACATTTAGTGTTGTAATTTACATCACTAAATATCAACATAATCATTACTATTCTTTACTAACTCATCATTAGAATTACGGATTTTATCCTAAGTTCATTAATATCATGTCCCCTCCCAAATTCAAATTTTTAATTAATCTTAATTAACTAATCCATTTCTAATTAATCATGCACACATAATTCCATAAAACTAATTAATAATTCTAATTTCTAAGTCACCAAATCACATCCTCAATTCTCTCCACCAAGAGGTTGAATCACCCAACCATCTCCCTAATTCTCTCAACCAAGTGTTGAGTCATCCATCCAACTCTTTGGAACATTTATCTACCATGGTGAGTCATTCAACTATATTGACTCATTCCTAAAAATATTTCAACTACTAACTTCCCCACATTTATCAACCACTTGAAGAATTTGTCTTCTCCAATTGGATGAGGACTCAAATCTAGCCACCCAAAAAAAAAGAGATTTAAAAAATCAAGATTAAATCTAACCATCAATTCCTTATATGACAAGTTTATAAATTGATGTACTTCATCCATGTTAAATAATCCTCCATCAAGCTATTGAAGTGTTTATCCAATTATCAAATCAACCATCCACTTAAAATCATAATTTGTATGTCCTTATGCTATTGAATTTCCTTTGAATTGGAGATTTACGTTAAGAAACCACATATCGATATTTGTATTGAGCAACCACATACCAAAAACACAAGAGAATAACTAAGTCATAAAAGGATAAGATCCTTGCTTGGTTGGTAAGGTGAAGGTAACTTGATTTATTTATTTTGTTGAAGATATATCTAATATTTTAGAAAGATTTTACAATAAAGAGTTAATTAATTAGTTTTGGTTTTTTAGTTTCAAGTTATAATCTTTATATATGACATTCTCACACACCCAATGGGACCCATTCCCAATCCTTTTAATCATACATTCTCATTGATTTTTTAGTTTGTTTTAAGTCATGTTGATTCACTAACTATTATAATGTGTATTTGGAAGGTTTTACTTCTTGTTACAAGTCAAATTTTTCATGTTTAGTCTTACCTGAGTTTCTATTCAGTTGTACCTATAAACTGAGTTTCTATGAAAATGTTATGTACTTTGATAAAATCATAAAGTAGATCAATGAAATCATTTAACACTTTGTTTCATAGGTCCTAGAAGCATTGATGAAATAGTAAACATTATCCATGAAATCATCAAATCTAATATTGAAATCATCATTTCCTTATTTATTTCACTTTGTTGGTATTTTATTTATGTTTATTTCTCTATTATGCTCTATATTTTTACCATTTTCTCTATTTTATTCCTTTTTTCTACTTTTGTCTATTATTTTTCTAATTTTCTACAAAACAATGAAATCGTAACCATTTTTGATGAAATCATACAAATTTTAGCTAAATTGTCTATATTTTCAATGTACTTATCCACATTTTCATCGAAATCATTTTAATTTTCAACAAAAATGTATAGTGTTTTGGTGAAATCGTTATGATGACTATTTTTGCAATTTAAGTACTTTTCTTTTTGTTTCCTATCATTAACGAAATTGTGCATATATTCGAAAAAATCATTTTGAGTTTCCATAGAATTATTTTATACATCTTTTTATTCATTTATTTCTATATTTTTATATTTTTGTTTTGACTAATTTGTAGCCTTACTGATTGTCAAAGACACTTTTCAAAACTACTAACAATTTTTATGCAGCCCTGCTTGTCAAAGACACAAATAATCAAAGTAAATTTTTTTGACTTGCTAACATCTTTTATTGTTAATTCTTTGTTTACTTAATTAATTTCATTTTGTTAATTTGATTTACTAACATTTCTTGTTTAAAATCTTTAATTAAATTCTACTTGTTTAAATTCACTTGTATTTACTTAATTTCATTTCAACAAGTCTTTATCTATGTTATTAGTAAATTATGTATGGTGTTTCCTCACGCCACATAGGTGTAAATATTTAAAATTTAAAACAATCCTAACAAATTTTGTATCCCAAGAATCAAATTAGAGTATACTCTTTCCTTGCACCACATAAGTGGTGATCTTAGAAATCATAAATAATCTAAGTCTTTTTATTTTGTATTTTCTAAGGGCCCTATTGATCATGAATTTCATCACCATGTAGTGGTAAAAACCTCATGTACTAGTAGGGTATAAAAATTTAGGATCATCTATTTCAATTACCTAAGCTAAGTTAACCCCCAAATGACATGGAGTGGATTTGACCACCAATACCCAGGGTTTCAAAAACTACATCGAGGTTATATTTTTTGGTAGCACTCTACTAACATCCTAAAAATAAAGTGGGCACATAGGGACTAGACCCTTTTGTTTAACCCATTAATCTTCCTCTTTCATGGTCTCGGGCCTCATCGTACCAAAATGTATATAGAGGACATCCCCTAGCTAAGCTTGTAAGACTATTTAACCAATAATAATCATTTTTGTCATTTGATTTATGGTGCACCTGCTAGGAGCGTATCACCTATGGAAGTTACTCTCATCATACCCTTCAAAGTGGGTTTAGTGGAAAAAAGGCATGGAATCCTCTATAATTATTTCTTTGAAATATTGATCCAATGTTATCTAATGGATAATTATATATGAGCTCATGAATCACTCAACACCTTGCCTAGATTTATCCTTTAATATTATGGTTTGCTTGTTTGGTATTTATATTTTATTTGAATAGTTTAGAATTTTGTGTGAATGATTTGATTTTTTATTCTCCTTGTGTTATACCAATGATTGAATTATTGTCTTTTATGTCAAGTTCAATAATCTTATCATGTAAACTAAAGATCTAACACTTAATTTCAATTCTATGTTAAAAACCCATCTATAAAAACAAGTTATATTGATTAGGGTTATCTTGGAGTCTAAACCAAATCCTTAATCCAAACCAATATTGAGTCAAACCATCTTGATTTCAATACATCAAAACTATTATGAATTCAAACTATCTTGGGTAATATTCCATTTTGAGTAAAAATCCAAATCACCTTGATTCAAAATCATGAATCCAAACTATTTTGGGTCTTAGTCTATTTTCACTCAAAATCCAAATCATTTTGTGTCAAGATTATCTTGATCCCATAAAAATCATGAATCCAAAGTCCAATCAGATCTTAAGTCACAATTGATCTTGGATCCAAACCACCTTAAATACAAATAAATCCAATAATATATTTTCAATCCAAACCATCATTGGCTATAATTCATCTTGAATCTAAATTATCTTGGATCTAATCCCAATCTTGAGTCAAACCATCTTGATTCCAAAATTTCAATCAAATCTAATAATTCACTGTGAACCCTAACTATTTTGGGTCATGAACCATTTTAATTCAAACTCCAATAATCCTTATAACTATCTTAGATCCAAGACCAATCCTAAGTCACATACATAGAGTTGCATCATGTCTCTAAATACCCAATTTCAAGCTTACTTAAATAGTACTCAATATAGGGAAGACTTTTTTGGTAGAGACCCTTTCCATTTTGAGAATCAAGAAGAGCATGTAGAGTTGAATGATGATGATAGCCTTGTTAACTATAGGGAGCATGATCTCGAAGCTAATGATTCACCTAAAAAAACTTCTGACCAAGTCTATAGTTAACTCTTAGCACACAAATGATCAAGCATTGTTACATCTTTTAGGGATAGGTGTTAAACTACCTTAAAATTTCAATCTCGTGGAATTGCCTTACCTTATAATTAAGATGGATAAATCTCCTTATAAATGTGATCAATATCCACCAAGTACTTCCTTAGATAAATGCAAGACAATCTTAAAATATTCTCATGAAAATCCAAAAAAGGTTTCCTACATTCATGAAAATAAAGGGAAGGCAATTCTAGAAAATGAAACCCAACAAAATGAACCTCTTGATGTATCCAAACATGTCAAACAATTGAGCCAAAAATTAGTCAATCATCAATCTAAGATCAATAATTCAAATCTTAAAGTCAACAATACCAATCAAAATCAATAAAACAATAAAAATAAACCCCCATCCTCACCTCTCAAGGACAAATTATTTGTTCAATAATGGCAAAACATGAAGGACCAAATCCAAGGATTATAATATGGAAGTATATCCTCAAGTAAAACATTTAGGTTTGAATAACTATGCCCATATCCCTTTGATGTCAACATGATGAAATTACCTTTCCATTCTCATTTTGAACCTCTTAAGTTTGATAAATGCAAAGGAAAATTTGATCCTAGGGAACATATTGAGGAATTTTACATGGCTTATCAATACATTGCCTATAATGACAACTTTTTGGTTAGACTTTTCCATGCAGTCTAGGTGTTCAAGCACTAGAATGTTTTTTACATTTACCCAAGGGACCAATCACTACCTTTTTGTAACTCTCTAAGAGATTTGTTAAACATTTTTTATACAACGTAGAACATGAGTTGACAATGTTATACTTATGCAATGCCAAATAATGAACTCAATAAAGTTTGTCCTCTTTTTTACAAAGATGACATGCCTTAGCTAGTCATTTTCCTTGGTCACTACCTAAAAAAAAAGGTCATCACCATTTTCATGAACAATTTTAACTCTGAAATATCTTATCATCTCTAACTTCTTTGTGTCAACTCCTTTGATGAAGTCATCGAAAAGGGAGCTCAAATAGAAAGGGCACTTATTGCCAAAGTTCTTGTCAAGATTCACACTAAGGATAAACAAACACAAAGTAAAAATGGCAATCCTAAGTTATTCAATAAAAATAAGAATGTGGTAGGTGATGGCATTACAAATGTTAAGCGTATTCAAAACATTTAACTGATACCTGACCTTACCCTATCAGGTGTTTAAACTAGATAAGGAATAATATGAAGGAAATATACTCCTTTGAATGACCCCCTTGATGTAGTTTTACATAAGTTGGTATTTTCCAACATGATCTTCTTTCCAAATACTAAACTCTTTGATGAAAATGGTCCTAATCAAACTTGGTGTAAAGAAGATCAATACTGCAAATAACATAGAGTCAAAGGTCATGCCACTAATAGATGTCTAAAACTCAAAAATAATATCCAATATCTTATTGATCATGGTGATATATAAATATATAACAGTGCATCTATTTCTATCAATCAAAAGATATGGATATACCAAGATACCTTTCTAAAACATCACCAAGATCATTCTAAAATAACTCAAGGTCCAACACAAACCAAGAATGTCGACTCTACCCAACATACCCATCCATTTGATTTTATTGTCACCCATGTCCAACACATGGATAGCCATTTCTTTATGATCAAAATTAAAACCCAATATTGCATAGTCACTAAAAGGTGAACAAAAATCACACTCCTAAGTTCCCCTCTACTTACTTTTAGGGGCAATTACAACATCCTCAAGCAACTTGAGAAGACACCAGCCCAAATATATGTTTTAGACATTCTCAAAACATCTCTTGCTTATAAGGATATTTTGTATAAAACCTTACAGGAGTCAAGAGTTCCTAAGGATATCAACCCATCTAATTTTTAATCCCTTTTAGGACATTTGTCCTCTAACAATTAGGTCACTTTTGATCACACTGATATATCCAATGTTGGTTCATCTCATAATTTACCCTTGTATATTAAAGTCATAACTCCAAGCACAAAGTAAGAAGGATGTTTATAAACAATGGGTCTAATTTTAACTTGTGTGGATTAAACTTAATAAAACATATTGGTTATTTGATAACAACACTATAACCTAAAACTATAATTATCAAGGCCTATGATAATGCAGAGCACTAGTCAGTTGGAACTATACATCTTCCCATTATGGTGGGTCCTATCATACAATAAACCCTCATACATGTCTTGGATCTTGAACTTCCATATAACCTCCTCTTTGGATGACCATAAATTCACACCATGAATATCATTCCATCCATACTCCATCAATGTATAATTTTTTCTCATTCTCGAATAAAAGTTACAATTCTTAGTGATCCTCAACCCTTCCAATAATGTAAATTATTGGAATGAAGATACCACAAATATAATTATTTACCTATTATAAATGATACATATGAAAAAAATAAGGAATCACCAAAGCTCAAAAATTATGTCCATCAAGATGAGTTACCATATGCATCCAAAATCCAACCATCTACATCCGCAAGCCAACCATTTATATCTAAAAGTGAACCATCTACATCCAAATCCACAACTCCATCAACTAAATCTAAGTTTAAGATTATTGACAAAGGCATGGGAGAATATGAAATTAAAGATGCCTTCTACTTAGGAAAAAATCATATGTCTCCTAATAACCATGGCATGCCCCACTATAGGAAATAAACCTAAATTATTTTCCAGTTTGGCAAAACCTCTTTTGTTAAAGGTGGATTTATTTTAGATAAATAGATTGAAGATTCTAATCCTTACTAGTTTTATTTAATGATGAGCTTTCAAACTGATTTCAAACTAGTACATATCCTATACCCAAATCCATCATGTGTAATATTATGAATTATAAAGACAGAGGTCTTAGTCTCCATGAAAAGGACCTTTAAAACCAATATTTATCAAAGCAAATGAAGAACATTGAGGCATTGGATACAAACCACTTATTATTGATCTACTTAAATACATTAGTGATTTTCCCATGATGTCTAAGGAGTCCTCTTCTAACATTGAAATGATTTATATTCATAGTTGCTATGAGGACCTTTCATCCATAAACCTTTTTCATGACAACTATTTTAACCCTTTAACTCTAATACCCTTAACTCATAGCCTAGGACTGATAAGATCCACCCTCACTCAACCATTTCTAGAATGATGAAGTAATTATTAAATTCATGGGACTCATGGCTAATATTCTAATGGATGATCATAAAAAAGGTTTTACCATAAAATTGGCTAATTTAACATATTTTAGGGATCATGTAGATATCCACAGTCATAAGTAGGCTAATCATCAAAACAATAAAAAAGTTAAATCCCCTAATGAAAATTTATTTGAGGCACTATCAAATGAATAAAATATAGATTAAGAAGCTACAAATGAGGAAGTTAATATTCCTTCTCCTCCTACATAGTATAAAGATGAGTCCACATTGTTGTTCGAAGAAATTATAGATGTCAATATTGGCACAGATGAAGAACCTGAAATCATGAAATGTGCAACATCTTTAAATATTACAAAGTGGTTACTCGTAACCACCCTTTTAAAATTGTTCTCATATATCTTTGGTTGGTCATATGTAGATATACCTAGGTTGGACCCATCACTTGTAGTACATCACTTTGTTGTCCATGAGGATTCTAAACCCATCAAACAAAAACTAAGAAAAATGCATTCTAAGGTAGTTGTACTTGTGAAAGAATAATTACAAAAATAATTGGAGGTAGGCTTCATTATACCTATTGATTATCTAGAGTAGATCTCCAATATAGTTTCAGTCAGCAAAAATCCAACAAGAATTAGGGTATGCACAGACTTTAGTGATATCAACAAAGCTTGTCCAATAGACAACACTCCACTCCCAAACATTGATATAATCATAGACTCCAAAACATGCCTTGAAATTTTGTCACTCATGGATAATTTCTCAAGATATAATCAAATCAAATCCCACCCAAAGACCAACACAAAATGGCATTCATTACACTATAAGGCACATTTTGTTATTGAGTCATGCCATTTGGTCTCAAAATGTGAGTGCAACATATCAGTTTGCTATGATAGTCATATTCCATGACATGTTTCATGTTATTATTGAGGATAATGTAAATGGCATTATAGATCAATATAAAACAAGATCTCTGGTAGAAGTAGACAAAGACAAAAAATAATAATACGAAACTGAGCATTGACATATATCCATTCTATGTTTTTTTTTTTTTTCAAATTATTTTGAAATAAATACATGGGAAAAAAAGTCATTTTCATACTACTGCAATTATGTAATGATTGAGTTTTTCAACATGATTATAGATAACAAAGTATATGGACTAAAAGCATTTTATGTTAATCTTCCACGCAATACTTTTTTCAGGACTCTGTTATTGATAATGTAATATCTTGCTCGTACTTATGATTTTTGTTTGGGGTTAGATGTAAGTTGTGTAACAATACAAAACATGGGTCAACTATGGGCAAATGTAATTATAAAGCCCTAAATAATTTGAAAAAAATATATTTATCATTTTCCCTTGCACGTTGATAAAGATATTTCAAAACTAAGCATACAAGGATTTAGAAGTAACATTTTTTATATTATTTGGTAAGGGTTTAAAATCATGGATCTATATTCTAAATGACATGGGGGGAGAGGAATGGTTGCATTGCATTCTTTTTGTGTTTAGCATATTGCCTCTGCAACATGTTTTACAAGCTTTTAAATAGTTCAAATGTCAATGTTTTTTAGAAATACTTATATTATCCAATGAATTTGATGTTGAAACCGATGTATAGAAGAACCTCAGATATTCAAATTCATATTATAATATAAAATTAATTAGTCTTGGAGACGAGCAAGAGAAGATGAATGTACCTAGGCAATATAATAAAAAATTAAGAGGAAAAATATGGTATACAAAAGCTAGTTTACAAATATGTATTTCATTGAGTGCAATGAAGAAATAAATGTAAATTTTATGTTATAATTATACATGTACAAGTTAGAAACAAGAGTAATCTACTTGTTAAATCTCCTCATCACACTCAGTTATATGTTGCATCTAGTGGTTTTGTATGTCTTGTAAAGTTGTCATTTTTTATGCTTGAGTTTTGTTTCGTTGGGTTTTGTTTTCTAAATTTCAGCATTTTTTGATAGATCTATATGATAATTTGATGTTTGATGATCGAATATTACCACAATTTTATGTAGGATCTTTAAATGCTTAAGGGCGTGAAATTTTCATCTAAACCATAAGAAATGTGTTTTTGAGGTTAAATCAGGAAAGATCTTAGGATTTATTGTATCTATAATAAGCATAGAAGTGGATCCACCAAAAATAAAATCCATAATAGAAATGCCTCCACCTAATAATATAAAGTAGCTTTGTAGTCTACAAGAAAAGATTCAGGGCATTTGAAGATTCATATCCCAACTTGTTGATATATGTCATCCATTTACACATCTTCTAAAAAAGGACTTTGGATTTAATCAGAATGAAGAGTGTTAATGAGCATTTGCTAATCTCAAAAAAAATTTATCTAATTCTCTAGTTTTGATGTCGCCTACTCTAAGGAAGCCATTTTTTATACATTTTAGCTACATAATATGCCTTATGGGCACTCTTAGCACAACATGATGAACAAGGGAGTAAAAGGACAGTTTATTACTTAAGCAAGTCTTTGATATCTTATGAACACAATTACTCCACCACTGAAAAGTCATGTTTATAAATTTGTTTGCTTCCCAAACACTTTGAAATTATACGCTTAATAATCAAGCTAAGATCATTGCCAAAATTGATCCCCTTAAGTACCTTATTTCCAAATCAGCCCTTACAAGAAGGATGGCTAAATGGGTTGTGTTGCTCAATGAATTTGGCATTGAGTATGTGAATCAAAAATCTATAAAAGGCTGAGTTCTTAAAAATTAGTTATTAGAATCTCCTTTGATAAATAAATAACTAGATAATCATGGACTTTCCTAATGAGTCTATTTTATCTCTAGAAGATTCATCAAAATGGCAGTTATACTTTAATGGATCCTACACTAATCATGTATGAGTAGGAATCCTACTCATAACTCCACTAAGTGATCTTATCTTGAAATCATTTGAAATATGATTCTCTTATACTAATAAAATTTCAAAGTATGAAGCTCTTGTTTCGGGTTTAAAACTAGCCATCTAATGGGGCATTCAACACCTGTCAGTATAAGGTTACTCATAAATTATCATAAAATAAGTTAATGATGAATATCAAGCCAAAGATTATAATCTCATTCCTTACAAATGAATGGTTGATAGTTTTAAGTAGTCCTTATAGCATATTTAGTTTGAGCAAGTTCCTTGTGCAAACAAAAAAGTAGTAGATGCCTGGCCACCATCATCTCCCTTCTCGACATGCATCCAGATGTCGATCGAAGCCACTTCTTGGTTGAATAATTGATGACTCTAAAATATGAGATCCTTGATTTTGAAATGGTTTGTGAGATTTTTTATCCCAAATCCCATTGGTATCAATACATCTACACCTACCTACATGAAGACATCATACCTCCCAACCTATCCCATAACCACAAAAAATCATTTATCCAACATGCTTCCCATTTCACACTCCTTGGTAATGTCTTATGTTGAAGAGGCTATGATGGAACTTTGTTGAATTATATAAATTTAGATTAGGCTACCTTAGATATCAAGGAGGTTCATGATGGAATTTGTGGTGTATACACTAGTGGCATTGTCCTTACTTATAAACTTCTAAGAATTGGATATTATTGACATATAATGGAAATCAACTCTTATCACTATGTCTAAAAGTGTGTAGCATGTCGAAACCATGGGGACCTTAGTCATACTCCACCTCAAGCTTTGAAACCAATTTCCAGTCCATGGCCCTTTTCCACATGGGAGTTTGATATCATTAATAAAACTAATCATAATTATTTTGATGGCCATAAATACATTATAACCACCACCAAATACTTCACCAAATGGGTGGAGGTAATTCCACTTACCTACGTAACTAGTAAACAAATCTCTAAATTTATATTAAGTCACATCATTTGTCATTACAATATCCCATCAACTATCATTTATAATAATGCTAAGTCCTTCAAGATTAAAGATGTAAAATCCCTTTTCCAATAATTTCATATCAAACATAAATGGCCCACCCCATAATATCCACAATTTAATGGTCAAGTAGATGCATCCAACAAGAACGTCTTTAAAACCCTGAAAAGGGTTGTCAATGATGTTGGTTGCAATTATAATTTGCAACTTTATCCTACCTTATGGGCTTATCACACAAGTATTCACACACCCATGGGGGTATCCCCTTACTCCCTTATCTATGGTACCAAATCTATTTTACTAATTGAGATCGAGTTAACCTCATTATGTATTTCCTTGCAAAATTTAATAGATGATGAAGAATATAAAGTTATAAGACTACATGAGCTAGACCTTTTATATGAAAAAAGACTTACATTCACTTGATCACTTACATGCATATCAAAACTTACTTCGCCATATATATAATAATAAAATCACATATAGGGAGTTTGCAATCGGTGATCTTATTTTGAAAGAGAATCAAAGGAATACCAACATTGATCCTGAGAATAAAGGCAAATTTGAACCTAACCAATTAGGTCTGTATATTGTCTTAGTTAAATATGGATCGGGTGCTTAGAAATTATCAATTTAAGATGGTGAAGAGATTAATGAGCCTATGAACATCATGCAACTCAAGCACTTTCATGTTTAATGGCTTTAGTTCTCCTACAATGGAAAAAAAAAAAGAGAAAAAGAGAAATAAATCATCCAAAAGTGAAAACCATTCTTATGGCACTTTGGGTAAGTACCATGGTGAAAACTAGTTTTCTAGCACCATGTGTAGTATATATTGACTATAAATATTCATTTCACTTGGGGGCATCCTCCATTCATACCATCCCTCCTTTGTTTATCTAATTGTACAAATCCAATTTCCATTTTTAGTGAAGTCATCCTATCCTTGTCAATCCACCTAATACTTTTCATCCAATTTTGTCCTTGATGAATATACAAATGAGGCTTTGACTCATGTTTCAAAAAAAACTTGGTACATCTATTTACACATCCATACACACATGGTTACATTATCAACTATTAACATAGTATTTTGAAGCTTGGGCACATGACTTGCACTTTGTGCAATCCTTGGATATAGTTCCTCCCATCCATAATAATTCCCCCATCATCTGCATTCCTAATTATAGAACTACTTTTCCTTATGTATATAGTCTAATTGTTAGCCAAAAAATATCAAAAAATCTATAAAATATAGAAAATTTCCAAAAAAGTCCAAAAAAATAGAAAAATCCCGACATCATGTGTCCTTATTTTAGTTTCATGCCCATATCATACCATAGATACATACTTGTAGCCTTCATGGGCCCTATTGTTCCCACATCTACCCCCTGGAATATATCCTTAATCAGGGAAAAATAAGTATATCTTTATCATTATTAACACCTCTAAAACACAAAGGGTTTTTAACTTAGAAAAGGAAAAAACAAAATGATTACTTCCTTGATTTTATGTGTTTGTTTGCTTAATTTTTACTTGTCAACATTATGTGTTTTGTTTGCTTCTTTTACTATTTTAATTGTTGCTTTGCATCAAGACATTATGTGCATTTCTACAGTGTTATCATGATTTTTCCATATCATAGTGCACCATGTCATGCACTTATGTTTGTGTAGTCTTTACACATTATTATGATACATCATCATGGTCTTCCATACCATTGATGCATATTGTCATATGCAAAATAAAAATAAGTTTGCTCAAACCATATTGGAACTCCATGCAAATATAAACAACTATTTATCCTATCCACATCATTACATTATCTATCACATCCATAATATAAATCTAATCATTCCATACTAATTATCTACTTTAACATCCCATGATCCATAACTAACTCCATAAAAGACTGAACATGTGTCACAATGAAATAGCAAGGGAGATAATAATACAACATAAACACATTCATGTAAAAACATAAATAAAATAAATAATCCATCACATCATCATTTTTTCTAAAACATGAGACATATATAATGAGCCCCAAAAGAATCAATGTATCTATCGAATTTCTATGTATACATCTCAAAATCATACATTAAAAACATATGCCAAAATATCATTAGCTCTCATTTTATCCCTCTACTGGAGGACTCTGAAAAGGTGAACTCGATAATGCTCTATGTGATCTACTCTATGGTAGACCCATCACATATTGTGATGGTTATCTCACACATCATTATTATGATGTCATATGAACTATCATGGTTGACAATCCTGATATTCTCTCTGAGTACTCTACAAAATATGGTGTTCTCTGATCTATCGGTACTTCCTACTCATAAAGAATCCTATCATAGGTAACCTGATGCATAGATCACATAATATTTGATAAGGCTAGGTGTATTTATAAAATATCTCACTCTATCCCACTCCTCTCATAACCTCTATGCCTCACTCTGAGTTACAATTCTCTCTATAATCTCTATTCAACCCCTATTGATATCTCATCCTCTGTTTGTTTCTCTACATCTATAGTAAGTATCATCCCATAGCTCTCCTCTAGCTCCACATTAAGGTGGTCCACCTCATCCTACAATCTTATGATATCTACCAATCATTGTCCCCCATCCCCCTACAGGCCAACTATCTCTACATCTCTCATAATAATCTACCATCATAGGTTAACAATAAATGTTTCATCCTCTACTGATCATGTTGGTTGTAAAGGCCTGACTCCATCTCTTTATATCAAAGGTATCATAGGTTATGGTCATTATCCTCCATCTCCATTGTCATCACTATCTATATCAATCATAGGGATATTACCCTATCCTTCATCACCTCTACCTTATCCCCCATCACCTCCACCATATTCCCCATCACCTTCACCATGTCCTCCCTCACCCCCATAACCTCCATCCTGGTCATCATCCCCTACTACTACCCTCTCATATCCTCTATCACCCCTAACTTATCTCACCACCTATACACTCCTCTTATGTTGACATCTCCTCTACAGTAGTGCCCTTAAAACCCTTTGCATCCTCTCTACTAGTGTCTTTTGCCTTTTATATGGAAGATTAAACCTCATAGGTCACATTTTAACCCACCATACTTTGTATGCATGTATCACTCTTATATCAAAAACATCTCTCTTGATCTGAAAAGGTACATTTGATATGACAATCCAACTAGTATTTACTACTCTTAAGACTATCAATGGTACCCACTATTGGGTCTCCTTCACTTCTTGAGAAAATATGTGTAGCCCTGCATGAATATCATGTTGTATCTTAAACTGCCTTAAGACCCTATCTAATCTATATCTCTTGATAATATACTCATGTTTCCCTATAATGTAGAAAGGTGTAATAAAAAAAATCATCTATACCAATTCCTTGACCCATACTAGATCAGCCTCATGATATGGTCTCCATGCAATATTGTGAGGGGTGAGCTCATCAATATCTCTCCTATAATAAGCTAAGTCACCTAAGTGTCTCTATTGTCCCCCAACTATCACATGCCATCTATAGGCAAAAGATTTCTTGTTTGATCTACCTTATAGTTGTTGAATGGGTCTCTCTAGAGCTATGTGCTCCCATTCCCATACCTATAGTAATGTATAACCACTAATGCTCACGCCCTCATATACACCATCACATGTAACTCTTTGTATAAGTGTGCCAATACACATGGTACCTAGGCAAGCTCTGTAGCAAACTCTATCATGTCTCTAACAATATCTACCAATCCTGTTAGAAAGATCCTCCCACTCTTTTCAAATAGCAGTATACCACTAACAAGAGTCATCAATACTAGCATCAATGTATCTATATCCTCCCCTACTAGGCAAGCATCTAAATCTATACCTAAATCAATCATCAGGATAATCTCATCCCCAAATAACCTCTCTAATGACACAGTATGTGTGGTATCTCACCAATATATCATTGTACATTGCATTAGGATATGCAATATTTACCACACATCCTATAAGGTCATTGTAATCTCTCATGTAGGCAAGTGAAAGGTACTCGTATATGAGTGTCACCTCTTTGTAAATGTAGTTAATAGTGCTTTATCAACATGGATCTCTGACATTTCTATAATATATGAAAATATCATTACCTTTAATACCCCCACCTCATAATTTTTGAACCTACTTCTCAGCTGTAACACTACAAATCAACTTTCTTATGCTATAATTATATGCATTTTCTCCTACACAAAAATAAAAAATATGCATATTTATTCTATCAATCAATCACAAATTAACTCCTCATCACTAATACACAAGTCCAAAACCCTAATCTCATCATTAACCATTTACAATTTCAACTAATAATTCACTTACTCATTATTCCTTACGAATTCACCACTAGTAAAGATGAATTTTTTATTACCCATGATGAATTTTGCTACTATGACGAATCCATTATTAACTAAAAAAATTGCCACTTCAAACAATTTTTCTACTCACCTTCATGAATTCATCATTGTATAAAATGAATTCACTACAATTTTGATGATTTGACCACTAATGCATAAATTCATTTTTTTGTTATATAATTTCATTATTGTACATGATGATTTCAACATTTTTTATGACGAAATCATCATTTTCTCAACAATGAATTCATTTTGATAAATTTTAACATGCATTTATGACATCAAAAATAATAATTCACAAATTCACACATAACTTTCCAATGGCTTGCACCCCTGTGGTCTATGGTGCTCCTTCACTTGCTCATTGTGATGTTGATCAGCTAGGATATGGTCCATTTTCTCACAACCACTTATACAAATCTAGAGAACTATTCAAATCCTAGGTGGCAAATAGTAAAAATGAATTGTAATTTACCCCAACCCCCAATTTATTTACCCACCCAAGCCATTTTTTTCACCCAACCAAAGATTTCATTCATTTTTGACCTAGTTTCATAAACTTATAACCTCATTATCATTACAAATCACTTATCCACTTAATCATATTTCTCCATTTCTTTGTTTTTTGCTTGCAAATCAATTAAGTCTTTAAAAATCATTGGAATATATATTTTTATCCTCACATCTTGCAACCTATCAACATGATATCCTTCCCCAATCCACTTTTGTGCATATATCGTTGCATGGGGCATATCCAAATGTGCAAGTTATTTTGGAAAATATTATTTCTACACTCTATTCCCTTGCAACTATCCACTCGAGGCAAATCATTTTCATATCATGCAAGCATTTCATCAAGAATGGTAACTCTGTTTATTATGGTATCAATCACACTATTTTTTCTATCCATCCATGCCACCCTCTTTCATCATTTATTTATTTGAAGCACTCATATGCATCCTTTCTCCTCGAATGACCTCTTGAAGGGTCACCTAACGGCCTAATCTCTTGTTCAAGTCACTTGGGGCATATTCTCACATCTATTTCCACTCTACTTTTATTTATTATTTGAAAAGACATTGCTTCTGTTAGTCATAACACCCATTTAGAGAGAGAGAAATGTAGACACCTAAATTCCACCACATTTATTGTCATAATTTACTTCACTAAATATGAACGTAATCATTATTATTCTTTACTAACTCACCATTTGAATTCCAGATTTTATCTTGAGTTCACTAATATCATTTTTCCTCCCAAATTCAAATAGTTAATTAATTTTAATTAACTAATCCAATTCTAATTAATCATGCACACATAATTCCATAAAATCAATTAATAATTATAAATTCCAAGTCACCAAACCACATCCTCAATTCGATCCATCAAGAGGTTGAGTCACCCAACCATATCCCTAATTCTCTCAACCAAGTGTTGAGTCATCCAATCAACTCCTTGGAACATTTAATTAGCATGATGAGTCATTTAACTATCTTGACTCATTATTAAAAATCTTTTAACTATTAACTAACTTTCCCCACCTTTCTCAACCACTTAAAGAATTGGTCTTCTCCATTTGGATGAGGACTCAAATCTAGCCATCCAAAAATCAATGAGATTTAATGATATAAGATTAAAATTGATAATCCATTCCTCATGTGAGAAGTTTATGAATTGATATAATTCCTCTATCAAGCTATCAAAGTGTTATTGAAATCATGGAATAAACCATCCACTTCTAATCATAATTTATATGTCCTTATGCTGCTAAATTCTCCTTGCATTAAAGATTTACATTGAGCAACCACATACCAAGATCACAAGAAAGAGCATAATCAAATCATCAAAGGAGAAGATCTTTAGTTGTTTGGTAAGTTGAAGGTAACTTGAATTTTTTAATTTATTTTGTTGAAGTTATATTTGAGGTTTTATAAATATTTGAGAATAAGGAGTCAATTATTAGTTTTGGTTTCTTATTTTCAAGGTCTAATTTATAGCTATCACATATGTGTTCATATGAATTTTGTATGCATTGAGATTATTGTGTTGTTTACATTATGTAGCTTCAACTATCTAGGGTAGTGCATTTTATGTGTGAATTGATGTGTAGGTGAAAGGGGAGGCCAACGAGGGAATTGGGACTACATTGAACATGAGTGCATCATTGGTATAATGATGTAATGATTACTTGACTTCCTAAAATCCAAACCCAATTCTAGTGTCATATATAGACTTATTCATAATATGTGAACCTCCTTGCCCCTCCTACCACTATTCACCCCTTTAACACTATTAATACTTATTTTTCTAAACCTCAAGACCACTTTAGCATTATTATAAATCAATAAAGTAAATTTGTAAACCACATAAGGGGTCCCCTTAACCAAAACTCGGATGGGAACTTTCAACCAAGTTTATAATGGCTATAAAGTGTTTTATAGGTAGATGTTTGTGTATTTAAGGACCCCAATTGACTATAGGTTAGAACATGACTTGTTTAGAGTGTGAAGCAATCCATATGATATCCCATGTGCCAATTTATGGTATGCAATAGTGGGATCATTAAAGATGCATGGACTTACCTTGCTTACCCACATGGGCTTGTAAGAAGAGTAAATGATTGTGTGGACTTTTCAACCAAGAGCCAAAAATGGGAAGGAACACATGTCAACTTCCCATTGGCTAATAGATGTGAGTGCCTTACCTATATGAGGAATGAAATCCTTCCCTAGAAGGAATTTTTGGCCATTTTAAATTTGAGAAGTGGGAGGAGAGCTAGAGGAGAGAAGGAAAAGCTAAAGGAAGAAGGAAAAAATCTTGTCTTGTGAGAAGATGAACCAACCCAACCAGCTGAAGATAAATTCAATTATGTTGAACCAAGTAAATAACCTGAGGTATGCTTCCATATTCCTTTATATTTTCTTTATGTTATTACATTGAAATAGAAGCTTGTCCATTTTGTTTATTTAACTTGAAGAGATGTAGGGCCACTCAACCTATCCTTTTTTCACCTTTGCTCACCACAGTTGTGCCTATGGCCACTGTGCATATTTTAATATCCACTTGGGTTTTAGAGATGCACCACCCCTTATATTTAGATTGGATGATTTTAAAATCCATTTCTTGTTTCAATTTGACATCACTAGGCTGCCCATTTAGGCTTAAACTAATATATTTTTGTTGTTTTTGTGTAGTGGTAATGGTTAGTGGAACTAGGTTCTTAGGCCCTCCTACATGATTATTATTTGCATAGTGGTAGTGGCTAGTGTAACCATGTTCTCATGCCCTCCTATGTGGTTCTTATCAAGGTTGGAGGGCTAAGGTCTTCCCATGGCCAAGAGAAGTGGTAGGACAAGAGGGAGGCATCCCCATGTTCTCCTTCTCCCTCGGTGAACCCTATTATGTTTGAATGTTATTTTGGTTGCATTTGATATTATTTATTTTGAAATGGTGTTTTTTATGTTCTTGAATGATTTTTTGGGGTTATGTAAGTCTCAAACGGAAGAGGTGCTAGTTAGCCTTCTAGTTGAGTAACCTAGTTGAGTGTTCTAGCCACCAACCAAATATCATCTTGCTGAACTTAACCTTACTTATACCCCTTATGTTCACTATGCTCAAAGATGAGAATTTAGAGCTCAAAGGTGCCTAGGGTAGTCACCTGATGATGGTAAAAATATGGGAGGTGAACCCCTCATTCGGTTGGCCTTGTAGGTTATATGTGGAGAGTACTTGAAAACTTGTTATATCAATGCTTTTGTAATTATTTGGAAAAATGTTCTTAGTTTTTTCGAAAGCCATTAAAATGTAATATTTAGTTGTAATTATTGTGAAAATATATGGAATAAAATATGATGTAAAACTTATGATTTTTAATGCTTATTGTCTCGTATTAGTTCTAGTTGAAAGAGAAAGAAGAAAGAACAATATATTTTGAATGACATTGTAATACATAAGTCTTGATGAAATTAAATTCTCATGAGAAGTTATTCCATTATAAATACTCAATTTTTCAAATAAATGTGAAAAGTTAGATTTACATGCTTCCATTGCCTTGTTCCTAGATATGCCCTAAAGAGGCTATTATGATTTTATTATTTTTATGCATAATCAATGATATAAACCTCCAAAAAATAATTTATATATAAACTAGACTCTACTATGAATCCATAGAAATTCATGGATTAATTTTAGGAGCTACCAACTAAAATATATGAATTTTTGAGTAAAACCACTAAAAATGGCCTTAAATCCCTTGCAATCTTGTTTGAATTTTGCCTAATTTTGCAATGGAGGGATTGAAATAATTTTAAATAAAAAATCATGATTTTCTAACCCTATTTCTAATTGATTCTACTTTTTTTATTGGTGTTGCTCTAGTTATTAACTTTTGAAATTCATTAGTCTATAGGGTAATTTGTGGCCATACATGCCCTTTGGAAGGGCACATGTTCCTTCATGTAGGATAGCCCTAGAATAGGGATGACAATCACCCATGTGACCTAGTAGAAAGTGTAAGAGTCCCTAAGGGCCAATGGAATTACTAGATTTGACCTCTACAATCTAGGCATGTTCACATGCTTGCAATTACCACCATGGTTATTGGACGTAATGCATAGTATATTGACTAAAGTGATTTGGGTAATTGCATGGCTAATAAGCCACGTAGTGTACCCACCACAATATTTGGCATGGTTCTTAACCACCACCTAACTAAACACCATGATTAGTGTAAATTATTAAATTATTTATTTTATATAATTTTTTATTAAACTATGTATTTTTAATGTTTATACCTGAACATTGATATTTTAAACCCATAGCTATTATTATTAGAACTTGCCTGATTTGTAAAGCCAATTGCATCTACTTGGAGACCTAGAAGTGGGGGAACCCAAAATGGGCCCCCCTCCATTTTTTGATTCTCTTTTGCAAAAAAAAAATTTAAGGCCTAGAACAACATATTTTTCCATATATGACCTCTTTCTCAAGGGTACTTTTTGACCTTGTTGGCTAGTGCGAGTTCTTAGAAGCACCATAACAAGTTGACTCCAAAAGGGATCCCCATTAATTTTTTGTCCTCTATCATATGCAACATAATTTATATCTTTAAACTAAGTTTTGAAAATAATTCTACCTTAAACATGGCTTGGCAACCATTAATCATCATAGAGGAGCTTGAAGCTCCCAAATCATTGTTTCAACAACCGTAGGAGTTCAAAACCACCTAGAGACTTTCCATCAATCTAGGTACCTAAGAAATGAGCCCATGAACATTTATATCATGTCATAATTTTGAAAGTGAAATACATAATTATGATAAAAGCTTGGAGACCCCCACTAATGGTAGTCGTCTAGGGGTGAGGAAGGTGAAGAGGGATGACTATGGATAGGTCGTTATCCAACACTTCCTTCACCTTTACCAAATATGAGTTTAAAACTAAAATGAGGGGTTAGCAACCTTTATGGGATACTATAAGTATTCCTAAGAATTTTATACCCTACAATGATATGATGGTAAAGACTAATAAGATTTGACGATGAAGATGTGTTATTCCATTCTCAAGGAGCTTAAATGAGATATTTTAGAACCCTTTGGAGGTCGTATGGGGCCTATATGATTTTTGGTGTAGTACTTTCTATGACTTTGAATTAAGTTTAAAATAGATTTAAATTATGACATAAATGTGAACTAAGCCTTGTGATTGATCAAAATCACTCAAAGACATTTTTTAGCACCACAAAGAATTAGATAGAATCATTCAAGTCACTAGTTGATTGAACCCACCTCACCTTAGTCAAGAACCATATTTGGTCCTTAGGGACATGGAAACATTAGGTTATCTTAAAGAGTGTTAGGCTTGTTGAGAGCCTATAGGCCAATTTGAATGAGTGGGGCCAACATGGTTGTGTAAGCTACCATGTAACGATATGCACATTGGAATCTATGTCATTTAGGGATGTGTGATTTTTACATTACATTATGTGTCTTATGGTAATTGGCCAACTGTTGGCAGTGTAGGTGAGTAGAATGTGTTTTAGACATTCTAAAAAAAATTGATCTATTTTTGTGTTTTTTTAATAATATAATTTTTTCGCATGAAAATTCTCTCATCCTAATCATGGTTTATGGATCACAATTTAAAATGTTGATTTTTAAAAAATTACATGGTTTTAACCAAACATATCTAACAATAAACATAGATGGCTATCTATCTCATCTATTTTTTTTATTTTTTATTAGGGGTAAATACTTTTGACCAGAGTAATGAACCAAGAAAAAAATAGTTTTTATATAAAATAGAGCTATAAACTACACCTTAAACATAATGAGGGGCTTAGACCCCCAAAACCAGAAGGCCTACAATAACAATTTACACAAACATCCATGACTAATAATGAGTAAGTTTATTGAAGATCCCACACCCTCAACAAAAAAGACATCAAAGACCAATCAATAGGATAAACCTTCCAAAATGGGATAAATAACACTCTGAAAAAAAATAAGGTTACAATCCTTCAGCAAGCTTGTATCAAATACTCAACCATTAGGAAACAAAAAAATAGCATTGAAGATAGAGAAAAAATCCACTACAAAGAAGTGATTTTACCTACGAGCAAAAATGAATATTCTCCCTCTATAGGAGAGAACATATTCTAAAGTCCATTGTGAACCATCATCAATGGTGTATATTATATCCACCCTAAAATGTTTTATCTTCATCTTTATTCCTTTTTGCTTGGTTTTTATATCACCATTAGGAATGGTGACAGACTACTGTGAGCTACATCCATCTATGATTTTACAAAAATTGCCCACATTATTAGTAAGCCACATGACCCTTAGTTCCTTGATGTCAAAATCATCATGGTTAGGATCCTCTTCACCATGAGGGAGGGGAAATGAGATTCTTTTTGAATATTAGAGGGTAGATCAACACCTAAAGTATAAGAATAAAATTTAAAATATGATTTCAACACATAAAGTTAGCATCAAAAGATCCATCTTTATTTTTCCATATTTTTAGGGGTTTGAAATTAGAAGGGGCTTGAGAAGAACAAACAACTAATTGGTGACCAATCTGATTGTAATGGAAGCATCTAAATAGGAGACCCTCATAGTTGATAAATTGAGTCTATGAGCTAAGATAAGACATGGTCTAAATCAAATGGGCAAGAGGCTTGGATAGATTAAATAACCCACTCACACAAAAAAACCTACTACACTTCAAATCTACATCAATATTAACAAAATATATTACCTTATTGACCAACATTTTTATTTGTTATGGATACCTCATCACCAAGGGAATATTATACAATCTAATCCACATAGGAGTAGATGTGATTTTAGCTATTGAAGGATCAAACAATGGGGACCAAGAACAATAAAATATGTCATGTTTTCCATGAAACCAAGGCCTAGATGACCGCACATAATCCTTATCAGAAATAGATTGTAAAATAATGAGGAAAAAACCTTTGTTCAATAAGGAGAAGGCGGGGTCAACGACAATGGTCCAATTGGATTTATCCCAACAACATTAATCTCATATAAATTTTATACCTATATCACCAAAGGAGTATCAAGATGACCCAAACATGGTAAGCATTGATAAATTATGAGGTCTTATTTATGCACAATCTAACTTAGATACAAGTAACCAGCCATTTCAAACAACCATGAAGATATAAGTGGTGTAATTGCATCTCTAAAGGAAACTCTACAAAGTAAACAAGTTAAGTGTGAATGCTCTATGGTATATCACTAAATATATCATGATCCACCTTATAAGGAAAGCATAGATATAAATGCAATTTCTTGTTGTAATATCAATTAATGACAATATGCTCTCATAATAAGTATTCTATCAGGATAATGCTTTCTAAAATCTACTATGACTCGATCACAAAAAGCACTGCACATCACACAATGTATAACCAATGAATATACAAAACATGTGTAAAGCTTAGTGAATAGCATAGAGCTCATGGAAGCATGACCTTACACAAACCACGATACAACATTACAAGTAACCAATTTACAAAATAAACCGAATATTGTATTACAAATGTTAGTTGACAAGAATTTGATCATTATACCTTCCATTAGACAATCGATGGCTCATTTATCACATAAAAAGGGGAATTCATATTGTAGTTACCATAGAATAAATGATCATGAAATAGATAATTGTGAGGCATTATAACAAAAGATTCAAAATTTTATGGATCAAAGCATTATTATAACCATACAAGTGCAAATAAAGATACCTAAGATGGATACACCATTTTAAACTTCCAAAAATATTCAATAAAATAAAAAGTCATGTAAAGTGTACAAGCATCCACAAACGAACCCGTTGACTATTCAAGTAATCATAGAACATGGTTATTGACAAGAAGTCTATGTTGATGTAGAAGAAGGGGTCAATACATGCAGCATTCAATTCCTACACTGTTAGGCCACACAATAAATGAGCTACAACACATTATCTATTGTAAAGGGTCCATTGGCCATATTACATTACCAATTACTTGTAGGCAAAAGGCTATGGATCCAATAATGTTTTTGGTGCACATTGTGAAATAATTTCATGCTACACTTGGATAACAATGGCTATTAAAATTCAAGTGCTTATCCAAATAATTGTGTTACATTCAAGTTTTACAATAATAAAATCAAAATTCAACTCAATGGAAAGGATGAATAATAAAAAGTCAAACATTTAAGAACAAGTGAAGTGATATCATTTAATAAAATGAAATTTCATCCTAAACATAGTGTCATGAGAAATGAAATGTTTGTGCATAGACATCTTTAAAGGGGCAAGGAAAACATTACAAACATTCCAAGGTATGACAACTCTAGTGATGGTGTCATGATAACATTTGATGCAACTGTATATCTAGATATGAACACTTTGTTAATAGATCCAAGGTACACCCTTAGGCATCCCCTAGATGCAATCTTAGGAATATATATATATATATATCAAATCAAATATTCAAAAAATTAAAAAACTAAAATCTATGCATGACAAGTTTTGTTGGTACACATAAATGATTAATGTTGTTTGTCATATACATGGTGAATTAAATATCCATTTTCTATGCACATGTTTTTCACAATATACATGAGTGGTATGCAATACAAATAGGTTACATATGATATATGGACATACAAATTGCATGACATCATTTTTACCCATGGGAAACCTTTCTACATTGATGACAGGCCTATATTGGGGAATTTTTGTACATTTTTAGGCAATATCTTTCTATATTGGTTCATTGATCATAGTAGATTGTTATACATGACTTTCCCATGTTCATATTTTCTAGAGTGTTATTTCCTATGGATATTATGCTTTATACACTAGATGATGACATTGATTGTTTATGTGTCACAACCCCAAAAATTAACGCACAAAATTATGGACATTTAGGGTTATTATACTTGGTTTCCAATGTCAAACATTATACATTTATATTGAATCCCAACAACTTTAACAAAACTAATGTACATGATTACTCTTGCCTTCTTGTGGTAACCATAGGCAGAGTTTACTGGGCCTATCAGGTTAAGTGGTTTGTTACCAAAAGTCACTCAAACCCTTAGAAGGTACTTATCTCCAAACCAATAGATGAAAATATCTAGCTAATAAAATTGTGTTAAGCCATAATCTTAGAGTTAGAGCTTATTAAATAAAGTCATGTCAAATGAGTTCATTAACAACATATTATAATTCAAAACATTCTAGTAGTATAATACACTATGCTTTCATTGTAATCTATTGTAAATAATTAAGTGTTAAACATTACACCATTACTTTATTGGGAAAGCAAACTTTTTCTAACAGACAATGCCTACATGTGTATATTCAAATGACCATCACTATCATTCCAATCTCCTTGAACTAGAGTGTGTTCTTTATTGAACAAAACCAACTATCTGAATAGGTCATAGACTGCATGTTTTCATTATCACCCTTTTTCAAATATCATAACAAGAATAAACCAAATGATATTAGGGCTTGATCTTCCTACTTTATGCATTCAATAAATAGTTCATATTAAAGGTAAACAAACTCTTTCTTTGTCTCAATTATCTAACTGAAATAAGATAAGAGATTTTAAAGATTTATTATAATAAAACACAACTTACAAATCATACAATGCATCTTTGCCAATTCCATTTAATTGATAACATAGGTTCTTAACATCTTCTATCAGTAAAGAGAACATTTACATCAATCAAAACAAGGACCATTATCAATCTCATATCTTAATACCAAGTGTGTTATGATATTAGTAGGGCCACTGTCAATGCTAGTCTTAGACTATAACCTGACTCATTCCAAGTTCTATAAGTACATTTTATACTACTAAAATAAAGTTAAAAGTGATGGTGAATAGGACTCAAAAATCACTTAGGAGAGGTATATTAGGAGATTGTTGGAGCGGACCTCACAGCTGCAGTTCGTGATTTTTTCAGATCTGGAAAACTTTTGAAACAAGTTAATAATACCTTCATTGTACTTGTTCTTAAAAAATCTCAACCTTTACACCTTGCTGATTTCAGACCCATTAGCTTATGCAACACTGTGTTTAAGATATGTACTAAACTGCTGGTTTTGAGAATTCAACCATTGCTTGACAAAATTATTTCTCTTGCTCAAAAAGGTTTCATCCCGAGTAGATAGATTATTGATGTTGTGATCACCACACATGAGACTATCCACTCCATGGATAAGAGCAAAATCCCTGGGATGGCCCTCAAGCTTGATATATCCAAAGCTTATGATAGAGTCTCATGGACTTTTTTATTCCAAGTGATTAGAAAATTTGGGTTTAATGATAAATTGTCTTGCTTATTATGGAATGTGGTCTCTTCTGCTAAATTCTCAGTGCTGGTTAATGGTGTTCCTAGAGGGTTTTTCTCCTCCTCGAGAGGAATTCATCAGGGAGACCCTCTCTCCCCGTACCTATTCATCATTATGGCTGAGGCACTGGGAAGATACATACAAGCTGATATAGTTTCAAAAAAGCTAGTAGGCATCAAACCTGACTCTTCCCTTCATCCTATGGTTATACAGTAGTTTGTGGATGATACCATCTTATTTGGCATCTCATCGGTGATCGAAGCTAGAAGATGGAAGAATATACTTAATGATTATGCCAGAGACTCGGGACAAAGAATAAATTTCCAAAAAAGCAATGTGTACTTCTTCAACACTCCCAATGAACTTAGACATATAATCATTGATATCTTAGATTGTGCTGAGGCTAGCCTACCAGCTACCTACCTAGGTCTCCCACTCTCAGTCAAAGAGGTATCTTTAGGAGTTTGGAATGGTATTATGGAACGTACACAGAGGAAACTTCTTGGGTGGAAGGGGAAACTACTCAGTAGTGCAGGTAAGCTACAACTTCTTCAGGTATCCTTGCAAGGTATTCCTACTTACTTCATGTCTCTTTTTAAAATTCCTACGTATTTTGCTGAAAAGCTGGAATAGATCCAAAGGAAATTTTTATGGACGGGAGTGGAAGACAAACAGAGAATGTCTTTAGTCAGATGGGAAAAAGTGTGTCTCCCAAAATCTCATGGTGGACTTAATATAAGATCCATCAGGAAAATGAATAAAGCCCTCCTCTCAAAAGTTAGTTGGAATCTGACTCACAACAATAGTGAGTGGGGGGAAATAATGTATGCCAAATACATGCATAGCATTGATGATTCCAACTTTCTTCAACAGGCGGGATTACCCTAGGGGTCTGTGATATGGAATAAAATGCTAAAAAGTAGAAGTCTTCTCAAATAAGGAATTAGGTGGAAGCTTGGAAATGGCCGGCAGATTAAATTCTGGGAGGATAATTGGTTAAGGGACAAGCCTCTCATCTCCCAAGGAAACTATGGAGAAATTATAGACCTGACTACTCAGTTCTTTGGTGATAGGGTTAGTGATTATATGGAAAATAACAATGGGATAAGGAGCTGGAAAAACCTTTTGGATTGCTGTGTGCACAGGCCTGAGCTTATCCCAAGAATTTAGGAGATCCAACAATGTGTTTAGGAGATCATAATCTCACTCTTCCCTCGAGAGGATGAACAATACTGGTGGCCGAATAAGAATGGATCATTCTCTGTCAAATCTACCTATCATCTGCTTACACCTGAAGCTCAGAATAAGGAGGTATGGAAAAAGGTTTGGAATCATAAACTCATTCCAAAGATTAACTTGTTTTGGTGGGCTGCTACCCATAACAAAATCCTTACTCAGGACAACCTTCAAAAGAGGGGGTTTACTTTGGTCAACAGATGTTTTATGTGTGGTTCTAGAGAGGAATCAGTTTCACACCTATTCATACACTGTGAGTTTACCTGGGATTTATGGGGCACAATACTTAACAACTTTGGCATTGAATGGGTTTGCAATTTTGACCTTAAAGAATTAATTCTCAGCTAGAACTCAACCTTCACACATCCTTGGATTAAGGAATTATGGAAGCAAGCTCTGCCATGCTTGAGCTGGACTTTATGGAAAGAGCAAAATCACAAAATTTTCAGGGACACTGCTACAAATGTTGCTCAAGTGTTTAACTCCTTTGCTAGGACCATCTTGGAAAGTGTTACAACATCTCATATTAGTGTTGTGGAGAAACCCCTATCTGAATTTGAAAGTCAAAATGCTTCCAAATGGAAGGTTTTAAACCTTATCCCTAGGCATGATAATTCCAAAATTCTTCAAAGACTTCATACTAAATGGATACCACCTAAACCCAATTGGATGAAACTCAATTTTGATGGGGCATCCAAGTTGAGTGGTAAAGCAAGTAGAGGAGGAATAATAAGAAATGAAAAAGGAGGGATGTCTGCTGTCTATACTGGTGGCATGGGTTGCCAGAGCAATAACTATGTTGAAGCTATGGCCTTACTTTAGGGATTAAATTTAGCTATATCCCTAGGAATTAGAAATTCAAATGTTCAGGGAGATTCTAAGTTGGTCATAGATGCCATTAATAAAGCATCTAATGTTGGTATCCATCTAAAAGACATCATTACGAACATCCAGTTTCTTTTACAAAAGTTTTCCGAAGTTGAGATTACCCACACCTACAGAGAAGGTAACAGGGTCACTGATGCTTGTGCCAACCTTGGTCAGCAATTCTCAGGATGGAGGGTATGGCGACAAGGGGCTCATATACCCCCAAACATTAGAGAGATCATTCAGAAGGAGATGACGGAGCATGAATGATGCACATTGATGACAAAGATAGCTTTCGAAGGCGGTCCACGTGGAGAAGGCCATTGCAGATCATGGAAAATGATAACCTTAGTACTTCCTTGATTGTCATGATTAATTCCTTATATCATGAGATGGAGGTGTGAGATTCGCATCATGAAAACTAAGGGGGAATTATTTTCAAGCATGAAAGTAGACGTCACCGCGATGGGCCATTTTGTAAAATGACCCTTCACATTTGCATTCAGTGCAAATGGAACTGAGGGCTTATTACTTGTTCGAAGCTCAAGGTGGTAATTGGGGTATGAAGAGCCAAAAATTCAAGAAATTTCAGAGGACACTGGTGGGAAACAGGCTTCTCGGGTTTTTGAGGTCACTAAAGAGCAGGGTGTTGATTCTAGGGGAACTGTTGATAATAAGGAGAAGATGCATGTAGAAGAAGCTGGCAAGGTTCAAAGAATGAGAATGATTGGAAAACAAATATTTGGGCCTTGAAGGTCTGCATTCAAAATCTTGAAAAGGTCTTCGCCAAAGGCCTTCGAAATAACATTCTGTTGAATATGACTATGTTGGAAGCGGTGGGTAATCTAGGGAATGTTGACAATGCGGACAATGAGAATCTTAAGGATCTTGTCAATTCTATAGTTATGTAGTTTCATCTTTTTTGACTCTGGTCTTTCTAGTGTTTTGTTTTGCTTCTGACTTTGTTTCTCGGCTGTGCCGTTGGTTTAGTGTTGGCATCTTTTGTTTGCCAGCCTTCCTGTCTTTTTTGACTGTATAGGGTTTGGCCCCTAGTTTACCACCTTAATTAATCAAAAACAAACAACTTGAATGAGATTAACACTAGCTTGTCAACCAAGGCACCTCATTCATGACTTATGTGAATCCTTTGTTCATGAATAATAAAGATTTACAACTCAGTCTCTTTGAAAGGAACAACTCATGCTCTTTTTGCATAACCACTCCTAATAAGTCTTGGACTATATATGTACACACATTTACTATACTCCTTTATAAGTTTCCCATTTTTAAATGTAACTATACTAAAAAATTACCACAATGATATTACACCATTCTCATAACACTAAATCATTATCAAACAACTAAATTTGGGTTTCCTTAAAAAAGTATTCCCTATTTCCAACGTGCATTTCAAATTAATGTTTATATTTATACAAGTCATGAATCACATTACCATAATACTTATAACTAAAATTGTAAAGTATTAAGATGATAATATTTAAGGTGAGTTATAATAGTGCAGACTTTCATGACACATAGTGCTTCCTAATATCTTTCAGCTACTTTTAAAAAATTCAATTAGTATGTTAATCTACCATAATAACAACTTCACTTTCTATTTAAGAATCAATAAGAGAAGTAGTCAAAGTGGTAAATGATACAATCAAAATGAGACAGACTCATATGACCACAATTTGTCTACACAAGATCTTAGAAAGAGATAATAAACATAACCCAAGATTTACATTGTCAACTTTTTGTATTCTTGGTAGAACTATTACGGTAAGGAAAATTAAGATATAATAAAATAATGCAGCATAGTTGAAATATGGTAAAATACTACCAACATAGAATGATCCTAATCATCCTCTAATAAAGTATAAAAATCCAAACTTTACATATTAATCAAAATTACATTCATGCAAAGTTGAGAATTCAAATAAGAAAGTACAGTTTAGAAACTATAGTAATATAATTTGCATGTACAAAATGTTTTCCAACAGGTTTTTAATAGTAAGTCATGAAACTTATTATGTTAGTCTACAAGACAATATGGTTCACTCCAACTTAAAACCTCATTGAAAGGAAACAATGTAATGAGAGAAGCTATAAGTCTCAAGAAACAACCCTTATCCCTCATTGTTCATCCTCACAATAATTCTTTCACTCATGCAATTGAATCTAGAGTTATCTAATAAAGGAAAGTATGTAATATACATAATCAAGAGTGATAAGATTAAATACATCTTTACATGCTACAATTATGCAATTTTTTTATCCAGTTCAAACTAGAATGCTACAACATGTCACCAAATATATTAGTTTGGGGTTGGAATAGGTCACCAAATAAAGCTCAAGGTTATACAATTAAATGAAAGCAGAGGTTCAAAAAGAGATCAAGTCGACTATAACTAGGGTTTCCACACAAAGTTAACTACATACAACAAAAATTAAATGACACACAAAACAACAAACATGTATACACCAAGGAGTCATGCCAAAGAAACATAAAAGCCTTAGTGGCTATTCTAACAACATACATGTCATCTATATGCCATCCAAGGATGAGATACACCAATTCAAAACATATTCATTAGGGTTTTTAATAAACAACTTGCATTACCATCTTAGTAACAACCATTGCTCAAATCAAACATGCAATAACAACTATAACATATTGAAAACACTTACAAGGTTAATAGGTAAGTTTTGGGAAGGCTGGAGGACCTCCATGTAACTGACACATGCCCTTAGTGTTTACTATAAAACAAACATAAATATTTATGCATGGAAATGAAAATAAGCAAGCAAAATGTCTTACTTGCAAAATGACCTTGTTCTATGTTGCCTTTATTCTTCCTTTTTCTTCTTCCATAAACTCTATGTTATTCCTTGTGTGCTTTGTTATAGTCCATCACAGCCATATAACCTTCCCTGAACTCCAAGGCCACCACCAATGTATTAATGTCTCCAAGTGTGGATTCTAAAAATAGTTCCACTACCATCATGGTTGAGGCTAAAATGTAGACCAAGACCCTACCTTCTCTCCAGACTTCTCTCACCTCCATATTTAAAGTAGAAAAAAGGCACAATGACCAAGATGATTTCCAAACCAACATTTTCCATGCAAACCCTACTCAAATGATTATGTCATAAGACTAAATTCAAATGATATGCTAAGCCCATGATCTAATATGGTCAAAAGTGACCTTTTTGAAAACAACATTATTGATCTAAGTCATCAAGGCTTTTGATCTAATCATAATCATTAAGCCCTTTTCAAGGCCTAAAACATAGTAATCAACCTAATCATTAGGTCCTCTATGAAATCATACACGTTGAAGCATTACTAATGCTTACAAAATTTTATAACAACCAATGCAAGCTTATGACCTTGGCAATAGTTACATGTGGGTGTTGCTTAATCTAGAAACCAAGGGCCCACCCTTGTAATAACTCATTCATGCAAACATAGTTCCATAATTGGCTATAAGCCACTAATAAACAATAATCATAATAATAATAATGATTACACACATTATTGGATAATCATAATACAATACAACATAGAAGGGAATGGTGGACATTCAAATTGATCTCTTTCTTTTAATTTATGTTCATTAACCTGTATAACACTACTGTGATAATCTAATAAAGTCTTCCAAGCCCAAACCTAGCTCAATCATCTGGTTGTTACCTATGATCACAAAATGACATTAACACTACTAGATCTGCATAATCACAAACTAAATCAAATATTGAATTAAATACAACCAACTATAATATAAACTGACATATTACATTACATGCTCATAAAGTAAATACATAATAGATTCATGTCAACCATCATAATAACAAAATGGTTCATTAAAATAGTACAATAAAACATATTATTAATGATATGCCTAAGTGCGATATGACATTATGCAGACTAGCATTGCTTACTCTATGTGCTTTTGATATTGATTATTATGACATTGTTTAATCTTTGATGTGTGCCATACTGAGTGTTATATTTACCTACATTGATTGTTCTTGTCTCATTGTGTGTCAGATATGTCAAAATATCCTCTAGTCCAAGTCATGACCATGTTGTGCTCATGTTAGGCTAGAGTCATATCATGTCTTGTGAGCTTTTGTGCTTCTTAATCATGATATTGTGTGTGTGTGTGTGTGTGTGAGTGATAACATATATGATTATCACTATGAGCTTGGTGCCATGATTTATGTCATGCATACTTATATTGTGTGTGATGCCATGATTTTCATCATGTATCTACTATCATTCTTATCATTGCATGCTTAATTAATATATATACCCGACATTGACACTTGTATGCCCATTCCTTTAGATTGCATGTTTCATACATGCTTGAATATTTAAAATATTTGTATGATGACATATCTTGTCATGTTTATATACAACACATGGTGTGCATAACTCTTTATTTTGAGATAAGTGATTTTCAAGCTTCATCCCTCATATCAAAAGGGAGGCATACATTGGGCTTGTCATAGAGATTCAAGCTATGATAGATAGATAGATCATATCTCAAGATAAATTAAGTGATTCAAATGGGTTAGATTAAGCATATCAAGATATATGTAGGGCATTATATAGGATTATGAATAACAATTGAGGCATTTTATGATATTATGACAAACAGGTGTTGTTATTCTATATCACTTTGTGAGATAGGTGGATCATATTATGACATTAATTTTGTTCAAGAAAACACTTTTCTATTTTTTTATATTTATGGATTGGTGGGAAATGATGGTGTTACATAAGTTATTTGGGTCTATATACATCTTTAGTGGTCAATCCTTTTACATACTAACTTATTTTGGGGTTCCACTTTTACATACGAACATGTTTCAGGGTTTCACTTTTACATACAAACATGTTTCAAGGTTCCACTTTTACATATAAAATTGATTTTAGGGTTCCACTTTTACATACAAACCTAATTTTAGTGTCCCACAAAAGAGTTACTATGATTTTTATAGTAGTACGGTTGAGGTTTGTGTGTCACTCAACTTATAACACTCCTCCAATGGTGGTTGTGGCATATATACATGCCTCAACAAGTAGTTGCAGAGATTGCATATCCTTAGGGCATGATCACCCCCATGGTAATCTCCAAACAAGTTCAACAGGTGTTTTTTTGGCTTGTGTATCATCCAGTATATTTGTTCCTTTGCTTTTCAATATCAAGTATTTTCAATGATCTAGATTATTTCAAATTTTCTTACCATGAGAAGATTTTGAACTATGCATGTTTTCTTGTAGGTTTCATATTGATAAAATGGTACATTCTAGCTATACCTATCATTACCAAGTGTGGTTATCATAGGGACCAAATTTCTTATTTTATCCTTTTGATTTAGCACTTTCAATACTATGTTAAAAAGGGCATCTATAGACACCTAAATTTGGTATTATATGTTAAGGTTTGGAGCTAAAAGCTTCAACTGTTTGCAGACACAAGAAGAGGATGCTGAAGAACCAGAGGAACCGGCGTCGGCAGTATAACCGACGTCGGTCACAGACAGTGGAGAAGGAAACCGGTGATGGCAGGTAGTCGGCTGATGTCGGTAGTACCAGGCAAGCAGGGACCGACGTCGGTCGCCTGTGTATTTCCAGAACTGTTGTTGACGAACAGTCAGTTAAGTGAAGCGAGTGTTTGCATGTCAAATGACTAATTATAGTCATGAGCTGCGTGTCTAATTATTGTAGTTAGATTTCTATTTTTGTAACCATGGGATTCTATTTAAAGACCCATGAGGCATGTATTGTAATTATTAAGAAAGCAAGTAAAGGCATTGAAGCAAGCAAGGTCAAGGAGATCTACAGGTGTAAGGTCAAGGAGATCAGTTGAAGCATTCAAGGAGGGATATCAACTCAGATTTTAGAGTTGGTTTTGTGTTGAGCAAGAGAGAGAGGGAAGAAGGTCTTGAGGTGTGGCAAGCCTTTGAGGTGGAGGAAGAAGTGGCATCTTCCTTATTGTATTTTCTTCTAGTAATATCTAATACAAGAGTGTGTATTGTCTCTCAAATTCTTTGCTGTCTCAAGTTTCTAGTTACTTTATCATTCTGGTATAATTCCGTGTTTAAATTTCTTATAAGAAAGTAATCAATTGTGCTTCCGTTGGATAAGGGGTCACCTAACAGTTGGTATCAGAGCATATTGATTGTTGTAGGTTCTCCTGACATTATATACTTTAGAAACATCAAATTTGACACGCTTTGACATATTTGGACATTATGTACATGATCCTTACACACACTCTCCCTCTCTTTGTCTAACTATATATTATCTTGGATAACTCCATTTTCAAAATAAACATGCTTAGGATCAACCTAGTGTGTACAAGAACCTTCTAGAATCCTAAAGAAACCTTCTTTCTCGAATCATTGATTTACATTCCCAAGATTGTATAGGTAATAATTGGACAGTTGTGGTTATGGTAGGTGTCTACCTTTTCCAATGGTGTCTAAGAATACTCAATGACTACTTTTAAAATTTGTAAGTCTCCATTAGGTTAGCCTAGACATGTTTCACAAGTCAATCATTGCAAGAAATAATGAAAAGTTAGTTATAAATACAAATCAATCCTAATGTTATACTCATATTGGTAAGTCTTAACAAACTCAAGGAACCAATTAACACCCTTTAGATACAGGCATGTGCATGTGAAAAACCTTAAAGGATAAGCCCTAGAGCCAATTTTGAGTACACATGAAAGTCAAAGATGCGTGGTTCTAAGTTTTAAAATCCAAACATTACATTGCATTTTAGAGTGATCACAAATTGCACACACTCACACATAAGTGGGACAAATACGTGTGGTTTGAGCCCTCTTTAGAGAATTGGAGTGTAAGCAATACTAACCTATTTTTTTGGGGCATCTCATGATCAAAAGCACAACTAGGGTTTAGATGGGAAGAGAAGGAAAACATAGATCAATGCACATGACTGAAGGTAAACAACTCACACACATGAATCATATAAATGAATATGTGCAATATTCCCATAACTTACAAACATCCACAACATACATGGACACTGTCAATAGAGCTTAGACAATACTAGTTACTGCATGCATCAAACTTTACTGACAATGTCTAGGTGGGGTCTAAGCCTTTGCTTTGGACCTGAACACTTGATGAAGCATATACATAACATTTTATAATACCGAGACATATTTTGTAAGAAATAAAACATCATAATAGGCTAATTACACTTCCACCCTGATGTTTTGTCGATTCTAAATTGAAATAGTGCAATATTTAGATTATCTATTTCAATTTAGATTATTATATCATTACTATATTTTACATAATATGATTATCTATAGTTTTACACTATTTTAGCATATCCAAAACTAAAGAAACTATAAATAGTGGGATAAATACTTAATAAACGACTATGACTTGATACAATGAATTTACTAGCAGCTTCTAAAGTAAACCACCTTCCAATATTAATTACTTATCTAGCACAATTACTTAAATAACATTAAGTGATACAATATAAGATTTATAATAGAATAACTCCTTCATATTACTAACCAAATATGTTGTGTTCAATAACACAACATTCCCTGCCCCTTGGGAAGCTTTATCCCAAAGCTTTATTATTAGCTTGAAGCTTGCTTGTGTGTCTTCTTCTTCTTACACTTCTTTTCCTTTTCTTGGAGATTATCAACTGTATGCATTCAAAGAAGATTTGATAATATGATTCTTGGATAATAATATGTTGCTTATTAAAAATTATTATTAGTTCCATAATGATCCAATAACATTTCAACTAAGAAACTACGAGTTACCAAATAATAAATGACATCCATAAATATGTTAACTACTAGTTGTGAGGATTGAGAAGAAAATAATGATGGAGAAGATACATATGGATAAATATTTTCGTTCATCAACTCTTAATTTCCTTCAATGTTTTTTAATTCATGGTCAATAAATACATTTTTCTCACCATAATATTTATCATAAAAAGGAGTAGATTCAACAAATATAAATTGAAAATAGTTATCTTCACATCGCTGAAAGGTGGCTTCATATCATTTAACACAAACCTCTTCTAAATCTAACCATGTAACTATTTTTTTTTTCATACTCTAATATCCTTGCTAAATTAATAATATATTTATCAAATGTATTTGAAATTCCTTTCAACACTTCTCAAACTTTTTTTGAACCATTCATTTTTTCAACTTTTCCCCCCCAAGTTAGGTTTTTAAGGCTGAAACAACCTTAGTTTGTAGAATCTCTCTCTCAATACTTAATAAAAATGAATGAACTACCACTCATCTTATAGCTTTCCAAGTATAAATTGTAATTAACAAAATAACTCAATTGGACACCAAACTTAAAAGATATTATCATATGAAGTTACGATATCGAGAATTTTCTTTTTTTGGACGATTTAATAACAAGTTGTAACTAATATATCTTTCACAAAATAGATCTAAAATTTATGAATTTGTACTTGCTATAAATGTCCCAAAGTCTATTTTCCAATAAAAATTTCACTCGATCTAATGCTTGAGTAAAAATTTATCATGTCTATAATACATGGTCATTTTTATACCATGTAGATCTTAAACTTGCGATGGAATGTGACCCTAGGAAGAGCTTTAATATTAAATGTTTTGAACCTACATAAAATATTAGAATACTTATAGATAATAGATTAAATATCTCACAACTCAAAAATAACCAGTATACTTATAGATTATATCAAATCTTTGAGGTAGGGTAAGACCATACAATGTTCTTTATTTGAAGGAACCATTTCAGAATGCTTTGCATTGGAAGGAACCACTCCACATAATATCTCAAGTTTGAAATACCAACTCATACACTAATCTTCACTTCTTCACATGACTCTCCTACTTACAATATATAATATTCATTTGTGTACCACTACCACTACCATATACAATAGAGATAAATACTTGATACACTACCATACCTATACACAATGATCCTACTAGTAGCTTCCAAAGTAAGTCACCTACCATTATTAGTTACTTATCTATCACAACTACTTAAATAACATTAAGTAGCCCAATATGAGATTTATTAAAAAATAACTCATTTATATTACATAACTAAATATGTTGTGTTTAGGAACACAAAAACAGAGGTTACAACCTGAGATTTGAGGACATGAAAGCAAAAGATGAAACTAGAGAAACAAAACCCAAAGATCAAATTTTAGTTTTTAACACCAAATTTGAATTATAAAATTCGGTCTAAAAACATATATTGAATGGAATATACAATCCTAGTAGGTGTCTCTAATAAAATTTAAATTTATGAGTTGCAGTCATCTTGGCTCTAGTTACGTATTTCTAGGTTTACATTTTTGAAGTGTACTGGTAAGATATTTTATAAGGAAACTTGGATGAGAGAAATCATTTCCTCGCATGTTTCCCCTCTTTTAAAAAAGGAATATTCTTACATGAATTTTAACTATTAAATGTATGGAATTCTTACATGCCTTTTCTTTAGACTTGTTTTTTTAAATAGAATTTTGCTTCCAATGTCATTAGTAGTGGATGCTTCAAACATTGTTGATTTTGTTTTTGCTTGCATGAATTTAACTAGATATTATATAAAATGGAGATTAATTAATTAGGTACTATGAAGTAAATATTTACCTATACATAAGAGGGTAGGTGTGTTTAGCAAGTGAATGAGGTAGATATATGCCTAAATACAATGAAATAGACGTTGAAAACATTGCTTTCAAAAATATTGATGTCAAGGATAATGAGAGTTATATATCTCTTATTCAATGTAGACTTTACATATAAAGTCAAGCTAAGTTAAATTATGAAATTAAAAATTTTACATTACTTTTTCATTTACATATGAAATTAAAGAGCTTGAATAAGTTTTATGTACTCTTTCTTTAAATTTTATTAATTTTCCTAACAAATCTTATATTCACTAATAAAAAACTTTGTTGTTGAATAATAAATTTCATTTAGATAAAGAGTTTGTCTTTGATTCATTAAAAGAAAAAAGAAAATTACCAAATAATCTTTAAGTTACGTTAAAATCACTTAGGCTCGATTCACTAACAAAATTGAATCTAATCTTATGATGCATTACTTAAGTGGATCTGAACTTAAATATTCAAAAATATTTTAATACAACTTTAAAAAAAATAAAAAAAATCAAAATATATTTTTATCAAACACAACAAATAAGTAACTACCTCTTGAGAATGTTGGCTTAATTGTTTGATTATAAGAAATATTTATAAGACAAAAACAAAAAGCATTTCAAATTGAATAATATAAAGAAAATAATACACAGAAACTTTAAAGGAGTGGAACTATACTAAAACTTATTATAGAACGATGATAATAAATGTTCTTCTTCCTCTCATTTTAACTTTTTTTCGCAATATGTGAAGACATAAATAACAAATACAACTTATTGAAAACACTTAACAATTTCACTCCATATAAAAATAATACCATCTCATTGGCTAAAAAATATGTAATTTATTCCCTTAAAAGGCATTAAATTCATTCCCTCGAAAGGCATTACTAACATCTTCAATGTTTACACTAATAAAAACTTAATTAAATAGGTTTATTCTCATTTATTTTCAATAATTTTTTTGAACGAAGCAATATACAAATTTTTCGAAGAAATATCAAGGATTGACGGGTATCCATTCTACCATCTATCAAATTTATTTCAGACTCGAACCCAACATCATCCTTTTTGGTGTTTAGTGGGATTTATGCCTTGGTAAATGGTGTGAAAATACATTTTTTACCATCATTTGCACCCTTAAACTATAATCCATTTGATATCCTCAATAATTTTTCAATTTAACTATTCTTTTTAATATAGAGAAATCAATTACAATCTTTCATTATCTTTATCAAGATTAGGGGGTAAAATATCATTTTCATGCTTCATCCCACTAGCTTTCACAATGATTAAAGTTTTGACTATAGTTAGCAATGACTGTAACCCGTACTCTTCTCGATAAAATCTAGTTGAAATGAGAGAGACCTTTGAATGTAAATTTCACACCACCACCTCTAACTAACAAACACTCAACTAAGACCAATCGATTTATCATCAATGCATTGAAAACACATGAAATTTTCATTGAATAAGCAAATCGAAGAGCATGTCCATTTGTTGAGACTAAACTCTCAAACAATAATTCTTATAGCCCCACTCATAAGTGGCCTGATATGAGCTTTATTTAAAAATAACTCATTTATATTAAATAACTAAATATGTTGTGTTTAGGAACACAATAATAGAGGTTGTAACCTAAGATTTGAGGACATGAAAGCAAAATATGAAACTAGAGAAAAAAATACCCAAAGGTCAAACTTTAGTTTTAAACACCAAATTTGGATTATAAAGTTTGGTCTAGACACCTATATTAAATGGAATGTACAGTCTTGGTAGGTGTCTCTGATAAAATTTAAATTTATATGTTGTAGTCATATTGGCTCCATTTGCATGTTTCCATGTTTACATTTTTGAAGTGCACTAGTAGGATATTTGATAACGAAACTTGGATGAGAGTAAAATCATTTCCTCACATGTTCCCCCCTTTTAAAAAAAGGAATATTCTTAAATGAATTTTAATTATTATTATATGTATGACATTGTTACATGCCTTTTCTTGTTACTTGTTCTCTTTAGTAGAAGTTTGCTTCAAATGTTATTAGTAATGGATGCTTCAAACGTTGTTGATTTTTCTTTTACTTGCATGAATTTAACTAGATGTTATAGAAAATAGAAAATAATTAATTGGGTACTCTGAAGTAAATATTTACTTATATATAAAAGGCTAAGAGGTTAGGTGTGATTAGTAAGTGAAAGAGGTAGATATTTGTCTAAATACATTGAAATAGACATTGAAAACATTGCTTTCAAAAATATTGCTTTCAAAGCTAATGACAATTATATATATCTTATTCAATGTAGATTCTATGTATAAAGTCGAGCTAAGTTAAACATTGAAATTTTAAAAATTTACATTACTTTTTTCATGCACATATGAAATTAAAGAGCTTAAATAAATTTTATGTACTCTTTCTTTGAATTTTATTTATTTTCTTAGCAAATCTTATATTTAGTAGGCGCAACTCATTAATAAGAGGCTTTGTTAGTGCTAAATAATAAATTTCATTTAGCTAAAGAGTTTGTCCTTGTTTTTACTTTAAAAAATAATTAACAAATAATTTTTAAGTTGGATTAAATTTACTTAAGCTTGACTCACTAGTAAAATTGAATTTATTATTATGATGTATTACTTAAATGGTTCTGAAATTAAATGTTCAAAAATATTTTAATACAATTTTTACAATAATCAAAATTTTATTTATAATTAACAACGACTATAACTCATACTCTTTCTCAATAAAATCTAATTAAAATGAAAGAGACCTCCAAATATAAATTTGGCACCACCAACACCACCACCACCACCTCCGAAGAAGCACTTAACGAATAGCAATCGATGTATGAGCGACGCATTAAAAGAATTTTGGAATGGAAGAGGATGTCCGTGGGTTGAGACTAAACTAAACTCTGAAACAAAGAGGTGTGGACCACCCCAAAGAGATGCGCCATGTGCATGATCACGTGTGTCCACAGGAGACCACGCCCCTACACATCATGGTCCCCACCCCACAAGAGTTACAACCCGCTCCATCCATTCCTTTGTCTTTAGCGCCCAGCGAGCCGGTTCAAAATAAAACGATTGACGTCACCACCCAAAATATTTCCCAACCCAAATAACGCATCATACATGACATCGATACCAGTACTGCTTAATTAGTTAAATTATATATTAAATGTGTTTTGTCGTGGCATCCCGGAAATACCGTCCCTGGAAAGGCCGGCAGAATGATAATAAAACTGCCTAAAGTTGGGCGTCTTTATGTTAAGAAATAGTTGAAGAATACCGAATCACATAATGATAATCATACATTACAAACATTTTTTCGCATAATATCACGCAGTTTGGGTGGAGTGGAATTTAATTGTGCATTATTTTATTGAGATGGACAATAACGAGTCATCTCTTTCCTTTTCTTTTTTCTTATTTTTTTTAAAAGAGAGAAAGATAAATGTTTTTGAAATTGGAGTTATAAGGGAAACCAAGAGCAAAAGAAAAAGTCGTGAATGCCTCAAAATTAAGATCTGAACATCCTGACAAAGTTACAGTGCTCTGAGCATCTAAAAGTTCTCTGAAAGAAACCTCTGTCGAGTAGAGAAAAAGATGAGGGGGAAATAGAGCTCTACATGATGGGATCCCAATTGGACAGTTCAACCTTAGATAGAGAAAGTCCCATACATTTTCCAAACATGGATCTGTAGCGTATGTCGGACTTCATCTTCTCAATCGCTAACTTAGGGATAGAGAGAACATGTGCCTTACCAGAGAAGAAAATAGGAATGTCACCTACCAAAAACGTCTATTCATTGGAATTGGGATGAAACTAAAACAAAACAACATCAAGAAGAGGGGTAGGGGTCTCTTGAGGACTATGCATCCAAACCAATGACGGAGAAGAGGAAGGCAATGAAGGGAGCAACATCAAGTAAAACCCAGAGTAATAATGAAATTAATTTGAAGCATTCCTACAATTCTAATAAATGAAAAAAAATTAAGAACCTAGAAATTTAATATTCAAATCTTTTTAAATATACAAAACAATGAAGATTTAAGAATTTCATATTTTGATTAAAAGATAAATAATTTTATTAATGATTAATTTTTATTATTTAAATATATAGGAGTATTTCTTCTATCAAATTTACTTAGACTAACGTAATCTTGTTTTTTCCCCAAAATAATAAATCAATAAATTATAATTACCAAATAATAATTAATAAATACGTATTTATTTCATTGAGTAATACATTTGTTTTCATTGGTGATGGGATGGATCATGGTATGAAGCCATAAGTTTGTAGAGCGATATTAAATTTTATACAAGATATTTATGAATTAGTAACTTTTCTAAATACAATTTAAATTTACTTTATATATTAATGTTGATTGAAGATTAATATTGGTTTATGAGATTATGAAAAGTAAATATAAAAAATATAAGCGGAGCATAAAAACATATTCTATTGAATATACAAAAGAAAATTAAATTTAAAAGAGGAGGAAAGATTGGTTCAAGAGCACTAATCTAGTTGAATGGAGAATCGTGAAGAAGATAAAAATGAGGAGGGTCCCACGTATTGAGATGGAACATGTTACTCTAGAAAAATAATTATAACAATCGAAGTTGTAAATAAGTGTGTGATGGGTATATGGCCATGTGAATCACTTGGTTTGCAACATCTTGTGGGTCTACGAAATGATTGGAAGTTAGCCATGCAATGCCTTTGTATTGATGGTGTGAGAGAGTTAGAAGTAGAAGTAACTAATCCAGTGTATGCCTCTCAAAGAGATTTAATGTATCTAGAAATCCATATGCCAAGGTCAAACATCTCCCATATGAAAAAGGTTGAGCATCTATGGTCTTCTTAAGCCATAATTATATGGATATAACCAAATGAATCTCTAAAGAGACAAAATGATCGTCTTCTTAGCTTCTAACCTTACATTTGAAAATAAAATAGTCCTTTGTCTCAGGGTCTAAAGATTATATCTAAGAAATACCATACTCTCAGAAGATACGTGGTTTATCTTAATGAAAAGTACAAGGGAGAAAACTTTGAGATGAGCAAGAGGGACCTTTAGATAGCAAGGCAAATTATGTTTGGTGTACTTTGGGGGTTGGATGACCCCATCACCAAATTGAAGATACAACTTTGAGTAGTGCTGAAGTTTTAAAGATAGTAACTTTCTAGACTTATGTCATGTGGACTTGAGAGACTTTGTAGATCTCGGTACAATTTCCTTGTTTAAATCTCTTTGAGAAATTAGGAGTATCCGATGAGAAGTTATGTGAGGGTGGTTTGTCAATATCAAGATCAAGGAGGGAAAGTAATGAGGAGGATCTTGCACACCAATAAGAATTGATCCTAGGATTTACCTACTCTATAGAGGATATGAAATAAAGGTATGGATACACAAGGTGACTACTCTGGGAATTGGTCAAAGCTCTGAGTCTATGAATTATTACCACCACATGTTGAAATATCACTGAAGCAATGAAAGGATGTACCCAATCATGCAACGATGATTCCCTAAGGGATTATTCTCTTGACCTTAACATGTTTGGATAAATCAAGATAAGTACTCTCTCTATTTAGTTTTAGTCTACTACTCTACAATAAAAACCTTAAACCACACATCTATTTAAGAGGGTAGATATGACCAGTAAGTAAAAAAAGTATATCTTTGCGTAAATATACTGAAATAGAAGTTGAAAACATTACTTTCAAGAATGATGAGAGTTATGTATCTCTTATTCAATGTAGACTCTACATATAAAGTCAAGCTCAAGTTAAGGACTTTAATTGTAAAATCTTACGCTACTTTTCAAGTACTTACGAATTTAAAAAACTTGAATAAGTTTTATGTACTTTTTAAAAAATATTATTAATTTCACTACTCGATCTAATATTTAGTAAGCACAACTCACAAATAAAAAGCTTTGTTACTACATAATAAATTTCATTTAAATAAAGAATTTGACTTTATATTATATAATAATACTAAAGTACCCTGCTATTTAGTAGGCTCAACTTGTTAATAAGAGGTTTTACCTTTGAAAAAGAAGTTTCACCAAATAATCTTTAGGTTATATTAAATTCTCTAATTAATTTATATTTAATAATCTCAACTCCCTCACAAAAGTTTTATTCTAGATATTTGTAATAATTTAATTTAATTTTTTTATACTCTTTATATTATCTTCTTTATACTGTGCCTTTCATAATCTCATAAATCTAAGTTTGTTTTTGGTGGACATTAATATATACATAAAACTTCAATTTTATGAAAATAATTTTAAATATTTATATCATCTTTATTTGATACAAAAAAACAAGACTTATTTTTTTTATTGATTATAAACCTTGTAATAAAAAAATACTATAAACTACAAATTTGAACACTAGTATGATGAAAGAATATATTTGTGTAACAACCCAAAAAAATTTTTTAAGAAAGAAATAAAAAATCTTATGAATTAAAAATTTAAAAAAATTATGTGAAAAAATAAAATAAGCATTATTTTATATATTTCAATTTAATTTATGAATATTATAAAAAAACACGAAAAAATACTTATAATTTAAATAATAATTAGTTACCTAATATTCAAATGTCAAACATATATATGAATGGTCCCTAAAAAAGAATAAGAGTAAAGTATTTCTTTGTTCTTAACCACAAAAATAATAAATGAATGATTAAAAAAAAACACTTTATCTTTTAATATCCAACATATAATAATATTTAAATTTAAGTTAAAAAATGAAATTATAAATCTTTGAAGAGATGAAGATCTCAATATTAAGAAAACCAATACCACAAATCGATAAAAAAATGAATAATTCTATATTTCTGAATAAACAACTTTATAATATTTTTTAATTAAAAAAAACTTGAGGAATGAGAACCACGCTAACAAATTATAATCTTATAAACCGATAAATTTCATTAAAACCATTTCATTTTACTCATTAGCATGGTATAGTTTTTTTAAAAATTTAAATACTTTCTCCAAATCCACAAAAAGACCTTTGTTAATGCTTTATTTTGTATTTTAATCCCCGATTCTTTATTTTATATAATCAGTATATATATTTAAATGAAGAAGAAGTGCGGATGTCCTGTCTTGACAGTGAGGAAATATATTTTTAACCGTCGCGTAAAAGTCCAACATAAGAATAAAAAGTTCCTTTGTGTTTCATCCCGCCTTTAAACCAGCGGGCCGCGGGGTAAAACATGTATGAAGCTTTCTCTCTCTTCATTCTTCGGAGTCATTTATCCACTCAATCAAACCCTTGCTTTGCACTGCAAGCGAGGGTTTGGCGCCACCACGGTTCGATTCCCCGCACCGTTATTTTTTAATCTTTCACGTTAACAACATGAACAAGTAAACATAAGCAATCGTGTGCCAATGGATTTGTGCGGGCTACGGAGAAAACTTTTATTTTTATCATGGAGTTCTGGAGTGGGAGTTTTCTCGGAGCGCTTGGAAACTGGAGGTGCACGTGTTCCAAGATCCCTTCTTTACTTTCCATGGCTTGTGCCGTAATCCATTCATTATGAAATTCTCTTCATTTTTTTCAAAACTAAAATGGATCGCATTATATAAAGCTCTGAAAGCTCTGTAAGGCTTCAATTTGTGCTCTGTGTTTTTGTTACACTGTTTTTTGCCCCGATCTATGCATTGCCAAGGATTTTGAACAAAGGTATGATCGCCTGTCTCTTGCACAAGTTTTTCTCATTTACGTTTTGTTTCATGATTTTGTTCTTGTTAAATTTGGTTTCCTATCATTATATAATTTCGTCACCATGCTAATTTTTTTTGGAACATTGAGATGGCTTTAGCTTTAATTTATTCCTGTATTCCACAGATTTTGTTCTCATTTTTAGTTATATGTTTTTTATTATTCATTTCGATTTGTTTATATTCAGAAGTTCTAAGCTTTAATTTCTTCCTCCATGCGTTGATTTTGGTGCCATTTTTAGTTTTAGACATTAAGAAGTTTTACCTTCAATTTCTTAGTGTATTTCATAGATTTTGTTGACGTTAGTTTTTTTGTCTGGCATTCAGAAATTTTAGCCTAAATTTTTGGTTCCCTGTAGTAGTGGATTTTCTTGCAATTTTTAAGTTCTTTTTTCTGACATCCAGAGGTTTTTGCTTCAATTTCTTCCCGTGTTCTGTAGATTTCGTGGTCTTTAGTTTTTTTTTGTCTGGCATTAAGAAATTCTCTCTTCAATTTTTGTTTTCCTGTAGGAGTGGATTTTCTTGTTATTTTTTGTATCTTGAGATTCTGAAGTTTTAGCTTCAATTTCTTCCTGTATTCTTTAGATTTCGTGGTGGTTAGTTTTTTTTTGGTCTGGCATTCAGAAATTTTAGCTTCAATTTTTTCTTTTCCTGTATTAGTGGATTTTCTTTTTATTTTATAGTTATGTATTTTTTGACATTCAGAAGTCTTAGCTTCAATTTCTTCTAGTATTCTGTGGATTTATTGGTTGTTAGTTTTTTTGGGTCTGGCATGCAGAAATTTAGCTTCATTTTTTTGTTTTCCTGTATTAGTTGATGTTCGTATAATTTTCTGGTTTTATTTTCTTGGCATTCCATAGTTTTAGCTTTAATTTCTTCCTGAATTCTGTAGATTTTCTGGTCATTTTTAGTCTTATATTTGTTGACATTCAGAAGTTTTTTTTAGCTTCAATTTTGTCATCTAATCGGAAGATTTTATTGCCATTTCCAGTTTTATTTTATTGACATTCAGAAGTTTAAGCTTTTATTTCTTCTTGCATTCCATATCTTTGTGTAGCTTTTATTGATTTTTCTAGTTTTATTAATTAATATTCAGAAGTTAGAGCTTCAAATACCTCTTGCATTCCATAGATTTTGTTGTCATTTTTTTGGTTACGCATTTGTGGTTTTGATTTTTGTACCTATGATTTTCTGTGACTTGCATTAATATACATTGTTTTTTAACTTCTTTTTTCTTGTAAAGTTTGAGATACTAGGTTCTTTATAATTTGGTTCACATCATATTTTTTTTGGTCATACAGATGTTTTTGGCTTCAATTTCTTTCAGTATTCATTAGATTGTATTTTTGGTTTTTGTTCCTATTTTTATTTCATATTTTCTTTTACATTAAGAAGTTTTAGCTTCAATTTCTACCTGTATTCTGTAGCATTTATGGTTTTTTTGGGCATTCTGAAGTTTTTTAGCCTCAATACTTCCTGCATTCTCCGAATATTTTTGGTCATTTTTCTTCATTACTCAGTTGCAGTTTTGATTTTGGATGAAAGGGTTCCGTTCTTTTTTTACTTCCTTTTGTTGTTGTCGAAGTTTAGATGCTAATTAAGTTCATTATAATTCTGGGCCTGTAGTAGTTGTAATTTTATTTGATATTCAGATGTTTTTAGCTTCAATTATTTATGTATCCTTTGATTTTGTTGTCAGTTTTAGTTTTTTCTCGTCTTTCAGAATTTTGAGCTTCAATTTTTTGAAGACTGAAGATTTTATTGCCACTCCAGTATCAATTTATTTTTTAACATTTGGGAGTTTTAGCTTCATTTTTTTCCTGTATCATACTTTGATATTATTGTCAGTTTTAATTTTTTTTTGTCTCTTAGAATTTTGAGATTCGATTTTTTTAAGACTCTGAAGATTTTGTTGCCACCTCAGAATCGATTTATTTTTTAGTATTTGGAAGTTTTAGCATCATTTCCCCCCCCTGCATTTGTAGTTTTTTTTGCTAAGGTTATCTGGAGGCTTTATGGTCTTCAATTGTATCTCAAGCAATTTTCAAGGCCAGATCATCTAACCTCCAATGGGGCTTATGGGGCGAGGCCGTTGCGGATCAAACCCAAGATTCAACCCAGTGAGCGCCCAGTTTGCCTGGCCCTGACTGACCATGTATTTTTTAGATTTTAGCGTCATTGTTACTGTTTGTTCCTTTGACATTCATCATTTTAACTTCAATTTCTCCTATTCATGGATATTGTTGTCATTTTTAATTTTATTTTTAAAACCTTGAAAAGTTTTAGTTTCAATTTCTTCCTGTACTCTGTAACTTTTATTGCTATTTCTAGTTTTATTTTCTTGGGCAATCAGAAGTTTTTAGCTTCAATTTATTCCTGCATTCTGTGAATTTCTTTGTCGTTTTTTAATTACAGATTTGTGACATTGGATGAAAGCTAAGAAAATTATGCTTTGAAATATTTGCTGTGTTTTTACATTTTTTCAGTAGAACTTTAGATGACAACATTGACAAGTTCATTATAATTTTGTGCCTGTTTTTTGACATGCAAAAGTATTTAGCTTCAATTTCTTTTTGTATTCTGTAGTTTTTGCTGGCATATTTTAGTTTTATTTTTTTGACATTCAGAAGTTTTAGCTTCAAATATTTTATTCGTATTTGTATTTTTTTTTCATTTTTTTTGATATTCAGAAGTATTATTTTCAATTTTATTTTATATTCCTGGATTTTGTTGACATTTTAAGTTTTTTTTCATTTTTGACATTCGCAAGTTTTGGCTTTATTTTTCTCCTGTATTCAGAAGTTTACAGCTTTATTTCTGCCTGTATTCAGACATTTTTAGCTTCATTTTTTCCCTGTATTCGTAGATTTTGTTGTCATTTGACATTCAGAAGTTTTAACTTAAATATTTTTCGTGTATCCATATATTGCTATTTTTAGTTTTTTTTTTGATGGTCTGTAGTTTTAGCTTCAATTTCCTCCTATATTCCATAGATTTTGTTGTCATTTTTCTTTATTATTGATTTTTATCCACTTTTATTTATTTTTGGATTTAAGAGAAAAGCAAAACAATATTGCTTTATTTTGTTCTTGTGAGTGATTTGTTTACATTAGTTTTTATTTTAATTTTGGATAATATTCATAGAGATCTTAAGGGAAACATTATGCTGGCTGTTAAATTGATCAGACTTGGTCTGTTTTGTTTCTTGTTCATCTAAAACTTTTAATGGATTTTTCCTCAGGATTGTAGAATTGAATGAGAATGAAATCTGATGATTCATGTCATTGTATGGACTACACACCAAGCTACTGACTGGTGTTTAAATCTCATTGATAGATTTAGTTAATCAAACTGACTGCATTTTTCTGTCAGCCTGTATCGGGCCCTGTGTAACTGTATTACCTACGAACTTTTCAGTGTTTGGGTTGAAATTGCTTTTGTAATTGTTTTTCTTTATGAATAACTAAATCGATTGTACATTTATGAGTGTTTACATGAAAATTTTAAACTTCTTCATTTGGGATACGGAACACTAGAATATTTCCAACTCGTTTTGAACAATTGCAAACAACTATTTGCATATTGTAAAATAGAATGGAATAGAATATTTTAATTTATGGGCTTGGTTGGCTTTTGAAGCCAGTAAATTACAACAGAACTTACACAAGATAAACAATTGCAAACAACTCTGCAAATTTTTAGAATAGATTGGAATAGAATAATTTAATTTATGACCTTGGGACACCCTATGTGGGTTTTGAAGCACAGTAAGTTACAACAGAATGCACACAAGTTTTCTGCAGCTTATACCTCATTTACATCAATGCTGTAAGTAGCTTAGCTGCCATTATACGTGAAGTCTATCTCTAGATGACATATGTGCCTTGTTGGATTATAATTTTCTAATGTGCATTGGAAGTGTAAAGACAATTTTCTTGGAGGGTAAGGAAAACTCTCAATATTTTGAAGTGGTAGATTGCTTCTAAATTGCTTAGATGTTATGTAGAGATCTGATTCATAGATTGCCAGTGTTTCATTCATGGTAGCTATTTCCATTAATCACCAAATTTGATTGTTTAGAAATTGCATGCTGTGATGCAACTATTTTCATGATTGTGAATAACTCTCCGATATTGCCTTTATGTTTCTTTGTGTAGAAATTTTTGTGCTCTGAAGCAACTCTTTTGTGTGCAAACATTGCTGGATCATGAAAACATTTTTTTACTAAGTCAGTTCATGACAATTAAGTTTCTTTTTACATTTTTTATTAAGTCAGCACATTATGGTTAAGTTTATTTTTACATCTGATACAATCTCGTTGATATCACTTGGTTAATTTATGTTTGACTTTGTTTTGTTTTTAAAGACACTTTCTTGATAGACTGTAAGCATCTCTAGCTTTTGGATTTTCCTATATATTCTTGTGTAAAATGATATATGTGGTAATGAAGGAATGTCCTGGTCTCACTTTTGCTATTGCTGGATTTGAAAAGCAGGTAAACTCAAAAGGATATAGCTCTTATTTCTTCAATGAGGGAGTTAGCAAGCAAAAAGGAATCTAGTGCTCAAGGAAAGGTTCTAGTTTGATGTTTGGATGATGTGTTGGTTGATTGGATTATCTAAGTATGGACGATTTTGGGAAGAACAGACTGAACATATTTGTGGATCGGCTACTAAACTTCAGCCACATTTTAGTACAAATGTGGAGTATGAGATAGGAAAAATTGAGGTAGGAATTGTCCCTGCTACCAAAGGTCGCTTTTATTTGGATTTGCGGAATGCCTTTTGAAGATGGCTGCATTAATGTTTTGATGAAGAATTCAGCTGCAAAGGAGATGATGGAGCACAATAAGTCTCCGCCATTTTATGTGCCATCAATCTCATCATCATTCTTTTCGGAAGAAGTTTGTTTTCCTGCAGAGGTGTGTACTCTCTTGACTTGAATACAAGCACATTGTAAGATCATTACGAATGCTAGGAAAGTGCAAATTGTATGGATAGCAAAATACCTTAGTAGAGCCACATCATAAGTCATTGCATGATTTTTAAGGGTGTTTGAACTTTACACTGAGTTTGAAAATTTTAGAAACAGAAAAAAGGTGTTGTTTTGAAAATAAAAACTATGATTTCCCCCTTTGCTTTTATCTTGTGTTACATTCTAGGCCGTAACAGGTCTCTTAAAATTTCACAAATACTTATTTTTGTACTCCATTTCTGAGGCCTTGGCTTTGACTGTTTGCCATATCATTTATGTTAAATGCAATGTTGCATTGGTCATCATTTTTTAAGTTCAAATATAAATTTAGTTAACATTTTAGTCTAAATTTGTCTGTTTAATAATTTTGCCATGTTTGTAACTGCAGAGAAAAGTTGGTTTTTGGAAGCAGGAAGCTGTTTCAAATGGCCATGGTTAGTTCTATATCTGAAATTCTTAATTCTTTTTTTGGCGTCGGTTTTTAACATAGCCATCCTTCATGGAATGAATCGCTCAACTTATTTTCTTATTTGTGGAATTGGCGAGGGTTAGTGCTAATTTTATCAGAATGTACATATGCAGACTTCAGAATCAGTGGTTTATTTAAGTCACGCCTTTACTGATATTTCTCTGTTTTTCTCAGACAACTTATTTGATATTTGATCTAACCATGTGGGTCAGGCAATATTAGATCTGAAAAAAACCCTTAAGCCAATCTTAGTTTTCTTATTTAGTTGTGCAACTTTTGATGAAATTCAAATGAATTAGAGCTGTGGGCAGGTGTCTATCATTTCCGCTTATATTTATAAAACTGATATATCAGTTTCGAAATGTTGTTCTAATGAATAGAATAACATATACTTTATAAGCTCGATGCATTACGGAAAAATTTATAAACAGAAGCAAAAATACTAAATAATCAAAAGAAATGAGTGTTTAGCTCTAGATCAGGCCGAGGTATGAAACAATTGGAGGTATCATTTGGGAGGAGATCCTGATGTTCTGATGCAAATTGAAGATATAATTTTCTGGAAAGTGCTAGATTCTCTTCACTGCACCTCCTCAAATCATTCAAGACACATGCATTGGACAGATGTATAATTTTATATTATGAACTTTCTGTGTTTACATATTTTTAAGCTTATTTTGCATAACAAACGTAGATTGAGAATGTAAGCAAATAATATGCTTATACAACCTGGTTCTCATCACGATAGTGAAACTTGTATGTACAGAGTTTTATCCCAACAACTTCGTTTATGTAAGCAATGTGATTGGAATCTGTATTTCAAATGTTTCATTTACAAATGGTGTCCTGAAGTTCCTTGCTATTGGTGTTATCTTTCTTTTTTTGATTTGTTGTTCTTGATGTGTATATTTGTTTTTAATTTTTAATCAATTATACTTATACCACCCTATAAATATGTTGTAGGGCAGAAGTCAATTTGTAACTATAATCCTTTGGAAACTCATTCTTGATATTCAGATCTGGCATTCAATATCATGCCTGGAGACTGTTGATAGTCTTATCTTCTGAGAAAAAAGAACTCACCATCTGTTCTCAATTTTTTGACGCTTTGAGCTTTTGAAAACAAACCTTACAGGAGAGAAAAAATTGTCAAGTTTGTGTTTTGCATAAGGATCACAATTCTGGCCATCAGAGTGCTTAAAAATGAATGTTTCCTTTGTGAAATTAAAGCATGAAAAAAAATTAAAAAAAGAGAATAGTATAGAAAATAATAATAGCTGAAGTTACTAAGTTTGCAGGTGAGCCAGTCTCAGATATTGGCCACATAATGGAATCAAAGTAAGCAATTGATAAATGTCTAACCTGACTTTAATGTTTAGAAGGAAACTAAGATCAAAAGAGCGAATTCTTGGGACACAGATTGGTCTAATAACGATACTTCATATTGTTTGGCACTGGCCTGATAAGCCATAATTCCAATAAACTTATCATGCCAGAGCAATGTGAAGAAATGCATGGAGTAGAGATCAAAGACAAAACAGTTTTATCAGGAATAAACTTGTTAACCTTAGTCCTGACCGACTGGGAGTATGAATATGCCCTATTTTTTCCCAAGTTTGCCTTCACTAGCTATTTTACTTCTTCTTTATGTGATGCCAAGTAGTTCAGCTAAAATCAGAAATTTTCTAGTACACCGAATCAAACAATTGAGTTGTGGAAAGAAATAGGAAATCTGGCCTCTGCTATGTTATTGGCAGAAAATCTGCTGTTATAGCTGTGTAGAATTGTGTACCTGCAATCTGAATTTTGCGCTGTAAAGTCAGAATCTGAACCCTGAAATCTGCTACTAACAGGAAATCAGCTTCTATATCTGCTGATACAAATGCTAAAATCTTAATTGCATGGAACCATTGTTGCATGGAAGCTTGTACGCCTTGTACTTTCCTATCTTGGAAATGTGTCCCCATCTCAAAGGGCATATGGAAGTGTCTCTGGAGTTTGGGAAACATTTGCTCTGCATTGCATCCGTGTTGTTCTACCTGTCTAACCAAGTTGGCTTGATCCTGCATCCTACTGGTCCCCATACCACTGCCAGGTTGAATAAACCAATAATCTGTTGTCATCTCCATAACATTCTCAATGTGGAGCTGGGAGATGAAGTACTGCATTACATTCCTGTGGTGTGGGTGCTTCCTATTAGCATGCCAAAATTTTCAATCCTCGGGCAGCTGATGTCTTGTGGCATCTCCAGATGTCTGACAAAAACATCTCTTGAAAATTGGGAAACTTCTTTTAGAAGTTAATAAAATGTCATATAAAATGGATTTTTTCCTCTTGAGCTAGTAACTGGCAGAAAAGAATTCAAAAAAAAAATGAAGGATAATGTGTATCTGGTCGATTTCTGCATGAAAATTTGTGGCATGGAATTTTCCAATTTTGCTACTAACTGGCTGAATAGAGCTAGAAAGCTAAAGAAAACTATGCATGATTTTTGCTGACTCTGCACACCGTACAAAAATGAAATATAAAAAGTTGAAGAGTTGGTATATTTGTACTCATTCTTGGAAAACTCATTGCCATTTTTGTTATATACTTGTTGCCAAAGAAATTGGAGTGTTGGATGTTGAAGTATTTGTTTCCCTATTGGGTGGCAGCTCACGTGATAGGTCCTGAAATACACTCAAATCATTTTCTATACTTTCTCTTGTTTTTGAGATTCCTATACATTTACTTAAATGTGCAGGCCTTATACTGGAAAATGAAACATGACCCATCCTCATTGATCTGTTTGACCATTTTGTGTGCTAAACTTAATTTAGTTGCACCCAGGTTGCTACCTCAATTTAGCTGCTGTCGTTCTCCAAGTGTTTTGTACAACTCTTCAAGATTCAATGCGGAATTTTCCCAAAGTCTTCAACCACTGCATTTCCATGATTACATCATCCCCTGAAAAAGCTACAACACAAAAAGCAGAATGTAATCAGTAGTCGCCTAACTGTAATTCTAGTCCCTTAACCTCCCCTACATAGTCACTTCTACTTGAAAATTTGATATTTGGTAACTTTTATGTCCATAACAGACACTAGCTTGGGATGTATGAAGTTAGGAGTGCTGTTAGAGTGAATGCCACTGCTACAGTTCTTCCATTTACTTTTCTTTTTCACTCTTAAGGGCTGATATTGGGTTCTTCCTAGCATGGCAGCAAGGGATTTTGTTTCAATCTCTTGCTGATCATGGTGTTCAAGATTAGTAGTTTCTTCGTTGGCTTATGCTGTTTGTTCTTGCTCACTTTCATCCACTTCTAGCTGTCCTCTTCCATAGTTAAAATCAAAGTCACAAGCCTTTCACTTATGTCTCTTGGACCATTTGTCCTTGACATGCTTAGGTAGTTGACTTTCTGCATTTCCTTAATCCCTGGTCCTTCTAGGTGCATCCCCTAAGGCAAGCCAGTGTGATAACAGTTCCTCAAGGTCATTGAAAGTTTTCTTACATTTACGCTTCCAAAGCAACGAGTTTTTTGATAGTCAAATTCATGTGTTCCCAAAATCTCTTTTTTAGTGGACCGGCAAAGAGAATCGTATAGTCTACTATTATCCAACCCTGGGAAGATTTGGCATCCTGATATTTCATATTTGCCATAGTGCATGTTTCATTGTTCCCCCATTTTGACATATGACCCAACCATGATTGGATATTGTGGACTTAGTCTTGTCTAGGCAGCCAAACTCTGATGGCATGCTAACCAAAGAATTTTAATGTAAACCTCAATCCTCCAAATGGGTTGCCAACACTTCACGTACTGGTCTTCAGTAGCCTGCAATCCCCATCTCCTTTTCAAATGCCGAGCAATAAGAAGGCTTACACGGGTCTGATATTGCAAAGGGGAATGCTTCAATGTAAATTGGTTACACAATTTTGTTGGGGTTTATTCTTGTGCAGTCCTAAACCGCCCTTCGTCACTTGTGCGAGCCAACAAATAATACACTTCCTATGCCAGCATGTCACTTAAGTGTTCAACTGAGACACAGAGAATTACTGAGTCCTAGTTAAGTCGGTGATAGAGAAGTAACGACATAGGTGGCCATTAAACCAAGCTCGACCATTTATGTATGCAGAAAGGAAAACACAGATCTATGCTAAAGCTTAAGAAGAAAATACATGCATGGAACACCATTCAGAACTACACAAGATTTCCAATATATAGTCCATAAGCATTCATAAATATGTATAACATACACCATCATGCATATGTTACAACATTAGACCACCGTCATACCAATGGTGGCTTGGTCTGATTACATGCATATTCCAATAACTACAACCGAACGATACCCTAATTATCCAATCAAACCCCTGTTATGATGGCAAGGTGGGCATATATAGCCAAAACTCCACCTTGCTCTAAATGCCAACTAATTATCCCTAAAATCCAATTGATCTTATCTTAATGACCACTCTGATCCTTGCTTTGCGGCCCTTTTGTCTTTCACTGTGATCTTCTCGAAGGTCTGCTGATTTGTAACCGTTAATTAATGGTTGTCTTCTGTGCACTATGCATTATGTAATGGTTGTCTTCTGTGCACTATCCATGCATGGAGTTTCTGCTTAGGCTTTCCTTTTGCGTGGGTCTTCCTTTCTTGGACCTGTCTTCCTTTATTCAAAACCCAAAATGTCTTATTGACTATTCCTTTGTGTAGTTAGACTTGCGCGTGACCTTCCGTAGTCAAAACGATGCTTGCTTCACTTTATGCTCCTTTGCCTGGTAATAGTGGTGAATGCAAAATTTGGGGTCAACAAGTTTCAGAGATTGGGGTGAATGCAAAATTTTTCATATAGTTCTATTTAAGCTTGTGTATGTATATGGCAAAAATTTCAAGTTTCCAAATTTATTTTTTTGGAATTTCTAAAATAATTTTATTTATGGTAAATGAACCCTATAATATTGCCTGGCCAATGTATTCTACTTTCCCTTCTTTGAGTATCCAATTTAGTTGCTTCCTTTTCCTCATGTTTATTGAAGTTTACTAATATTAACTCCAGATTGGTATATTTGCATATCCTTCATGCCAATAATTGTGGTTTCAGGCCTCTATATTTCTTAGCTCATTTAAACATGGCCTCAGTAGGGTCCATTTTTCCCTCTACTATCCAGTATGTTTCAGGTGACTCATTCCCAAAGCTTCTTCCCTTTCATCAGTTATTGTTCCAAAAGTTGGTATTTGGCTGGTGCTAAGTCTTGATGATGGTGATTGTAGTGATGAAGGGCAGAACAAATTTTCCCTTATAAGAATTTCTTTTTGTTTGTGCTGTTGGTTTTTAGGCAGATACTGCTGAGGCAATACTTCTGATTACTCTGAGTTATGTCAGGCTTTCTGATCTTTAATGCCTTAAAAGAACATTCAAAGTTTTGAATTGAGTTATTGTTGTTTCTTTCAAAATGATAGTTTAATTACCTTTGATCTGAACACTTAAAGTTTTTATTCAGGGATGTTTCAAATTTAGCATTTGCACTATGTGAATTCATTCTCAGTAAGCAATAGTTTAAACAATTAAAGCCTATGTTAAGTTTTCCAAGAATGAGTACAAAAATGCCAACTCTTGCATATAACATGCTGCGTCAACAACCTGTTAAAATCTTACATGATTTTAGCAGTTTTCGTGGAGTAGTAGTCCTGTACTTATGAGAAATATTGATGAGTTATCTTGGAGATTGAAATAGACACATATAATAGAGCATTCTATTTCTTTTTTCAGGACTAGAGTCTCATGCAGCAATGACAGTGGATGCAGGCAGCAGGCCAAATGTATCATCTTTAGATAAGCTTGGGAAACAAGTGAACGTTTTTCAGACAAAAACTCTGGCAATTCCTCTGGATTGTTTTTGGGAGGCTCCAAAAGTAAAGACTGCTTTTGAATCAAGATTTAGTGGGGCTCAACAAAAAGCAAGCTTGTTGCCTGTTACTTGGAGCAATGCTGACCGGCCATTAGGAACAAGAGGAAACTCCTTTGTGCAGTCTACATCTCTAATGGACGAGACTCTTAACAAACTAGATTCTAACAAGATTAATGGTGGAAATAGCCGGTTTTCAAGCTCATTTTCTGACTTGTTTGAGAAAAAGTGTAAGTAGAATATTTACATTCAAACAATATATCTAGCAATTTTCTTGTAGGTTCTAATTTTAGGTAGGATCGTGGTTTTATGGTCCTTTCAGGATTGGTAGCTTGCAATGAACTACGTTTCCATTCAAGAGTGGCAAAATACTAAAATAGTGCCTTCTTTACAAAACTTCCTCCTAAGTGATGCACCGCTTTGAAATGATATGATGTTCATACTGTTTCTATTATAATTAATTTCTTCTGTGTTATATATCAATTCAATATGTAGACTTTCTTGAGAATTTTTATTCTGCAATCACAGCTTTCATGATTTTTTATCAATGTTTTACTTTTTATGTTATTGATGATCAAGATGGCATGCCTAAATTTTTGCAATTGATTAATTTTAAATTTTGCTTTGTTATGCAGTGAAGTTACCATCACACACTTCTGTACCTCATCACTTTATTGATACTTCCGTAACTCAATTGGATGAGGATGAACTTTTTGAATCACTTGAGGAGTTGGAGTCACATGCCATAGGGAACCTTCTTCCTGATGATGACGAATTATTGTCTGGTGTTGTTGATGATGTGGATTACATTTCCCAGCCTAACAATGGGGAAGAAACTGAAGATTTTGATTTGTTCAGCAGTGTGGGTGGCATGGAGCTAGAAGCAGACATTCTTGATAGCTCCACTGGCTATTCAAATAACAAAAATCTAGATGCACTTGTTGGGGTTTCCACTTCTCAGCAAAGCGGTTCAAATGGCTCTGCTGCTGGGGAGCATCCTTATGGGGAACACCCTTCAAGAACTCTTTTTGTAAGAAATATTAACAGCAATGTGGAAGATAGTGAACTGCGGGACCTTTTTGAGGTACTTATCTCTGATTGGTCACGTGATTTTGGCTGAATTGATTTTGAAGAGTTATAGTTGTCTTGTTGGCATCGGGTTTTCTTTAGACGGCGGAATAGAAAGCTATTTCCTTGAACAGTTTGGATACTTAAACAATGCAGATTTATATTGTGCTTTACTGTGGTTCACAATTTGTTATGAGCCTCATGTACCTATTTTCCAGGTTTTATGATGCCCAATTATTAGGAAAAGTATGATGGTTATCTAAATGATGCCTTTTACTTGTTTTATCTAAATGTATTTGTTTATTTGTATCTTCTTTAGCAATATGGAGCCATACGTACACTTTATACTGCATGCAAACATCGCGGATTTGTCATGATATCCTATTATGACATAAGGTCAGCACGCAGTGCTATGAGGGCACTTCAGAACAAACCTTTAAGGCGAAGAAAGTTAGACATACACTTTTCTATCCCTAAGGTATGATGGACGTATTCTGCTTTTTTGTATGCGTTTTGGGTTAACAAGTATCATTGATTATTGATTTCTATGTTAATCCTCTTTTTTTATGTTCAAGCATTGTTTATTGACCATCTACTTTGTCTTGCACATGTGCTGTTTTTCTTTGATTCCTTGCATTATGTTTCAGATTGCCACCCTTGTATAAGTGGTTGAGGAATGCAAGTTTGATGTTTTGTTCTTTGCTCTATTTGTTTTGATTAGCATGCATAATGTATTATATATTAGTATGCACAGCCTGTTTTTCATTCTCAAGCACTTGATTGTCTTCTTTACTTAGTCCAAATGCTCTGTATTAACTATTAAGTTCATTGCATATGTCTCAGTTTTCAACCTTTGTGTATATGGTTGCTTAAGAGGATCCTGCCACTCATAAGTTAATTGGCTGAGTAAAAAAAGGCTTTTCGGTAGTAAAATTTGGCTTCCCAAGTGTGTGAGAAAAGAAAATTAAAATATTTATATGTTGCAAGATGTCAAAAGTCAGTTTCATTGAATGCCAGGTTTTATTTGTATGGCTCAATTGGCATTTTTGTAATAAATTGTAGTATGCTACGGTTACCCAGAACAATGATAGGCTTTTCAAAATATATCCCCCTTCTTTTGTAAGGAATCATATTATGTCATATTCCTATTTTCTTTGTTTTGCCAGGCTTTTTAGCAGTGATAATATCTAGGTGTTGTATCTTTGATAAGTTTGAGAGTGGTCCTGGTCCTGGTCCTTATAGTTATTCTGTTTGACTAGATTTCTGTTATGCTTTTTATCAGGATAATCCTTCAGATAAAGATATAAACCAAGGTACACTTGTGGTGTTCAACCTTGATCCTTCTGTTTCAAATGACGATCTCCGGCAAATATTTGGTGTCTATGGTGAAGTCAAAGAGGTGAGCCAGCCAAGATGAGAAATGATACCAGAACCATCAATAACTTGTTTTTTTGACAATAATTTTAAAATTTGTAACATGCATTTCCTTCAATAACTAAAATAATGACCAGAGAACCATATGGAAGATACATTTATTGGTAAGTTGTCAATAAATGTTATAAAAGTCGAAAGCTAAATTTTTATTTACTGAATAAATTGGAGGTGCTTTCAACAGATTCGAGAAACTCCACACAAGCGTCACCACAAATTTATTGAGTTCTATGATGTTAGGTCAGCTGAAGCAGCCCTACGTGCTTTGAATAGAAGCGACATTGCTGGCAAACGAATAAAACTGGAACCAAGTCGTCCTGGTGGTGCTAGACGGTAAGTATTATCAGAACAATTAGCATTTTTTTACAAAGAAGCTGTTGTTTTCTGCCTGCACTGCGCTTACAAGGATGCTCTTTCTGATGTCATGGCAGTACTTCCTTGCTTTTAAATTCTTATTTCTTTTGGTGTTGATGTCTTAATTGTCAAATCATAGCTACGGAAAATGATGGACCCTGAATATTGTTTTTGGAAAGTAAGGTTCATGGAGGTGATTCTTAACAAAAATTTCCCCATTGAGTATTTGTATTTAGATCTTCTTTGTTAACCCCTTTACCAGGTCAAAGTTTGAAATAAAATCGCAAAAGCTTTAGTGATGTATATTGTATCTCTTGAGCATAAGTTTTAACTATATATTGCTAACATCAAAACACTACAGCGATGTTTTTATGCCTCAGATATGGGGCACACATTTAGCATATAGTTATAGTTTCTCAAGAAACTGTAGGTATAGGAGGCTTCTTCTCAGGTTTTAGGCATTTACATTAAGGCGTGTCTTGTTTTTGGTCAGCTTCTGTATGCTTAAGAAACGAGACAAATATGAGACAATACTGATAAGCTAGAGTCATGTGGGCATTATAATATATTGGCTTCCATCGCAGGCCTTGTTATGAATATACATTTCTTGAAACTACCTGTTAGTGGAGTGCAAGCTTCCTTCCAGGCAACCTTCATGCAACGTAAACCATGATATTTCTTTTCTACTAAAAACTAAAGCTCCTTTCAGACATTGTTACAATGTAGAACCATTTTAATTATCCAGGGAAACATGGGTACACATCTTTGTGGTATGGTATTCCTGGAGAAGGGGACAGACAGGAAGTTTCTGCTAAATGTGGGATTTTACATCCTATGCAAATGGTTTATTGAGTCCATGTCTAGCCTTATCTTTGTGGTATGGTATTCCTGGAGAAGGGGAAAGACAGGAAGTTTCTGCTTCCATTTGGAAATGTGGGATTGTACATCCTATGCAAATGGTTTATTGAGTCCATGTACGTGTACCACTCTAGCCTTGCATACTGTCATTTAATATGTTAGTGCTAAATTGGCTTTACCCTGAAACCGACATGTTGGTCTATCGTTGAATAGGGCATATGCACTTTGATTGGGGACCTGCCAAGATGCCATGAAAAAACTTAAAAAAATGGAAGGAAAAAGTAGTATGAATCTTTTGTAGATAAAAGACAAGTTTTTGTTTCCTCTTTCCGATATTTGTGAATGCAGTTTCTTCAGCAAAGCATGTCCCTAAAATAGTTCTTGTCAAGTTGTCTCACAAGGATTTTCATTACTTGAATCGCTATCATAAATGCTGGAAAACTGAAATCTGCACTAGGAAATGCATATAAAGAAGATTCAAAGGCAAATTCAATCCCAGAATTTGAAAATAGGACCTGGATTCAATTTTTTTTTGTTTGAGTTCAGTTCTGGACAAATATTTGTTATTTGGTAAAGCAGGAAAATGTTACCTATGCAATGTAAGACACCCAAACCTGGCAAGCTGAATAATTGAAGTACACTACAAAAAGGACCCAATGATTAATTGATGCAAACAATAATGCTAATCTAAGCCTAGAAGACATAATATTACGAGCTGTGTTCATGAAAAACATGATGCAAACCTTGCAAACGTAACCCAGTATGAAAATATGGACAAGATCATGAAAAAAAATCAGGAAATTATGGAAGTGGATATGATTAAAGACATTGTAATCCTTCCACTTCCTCTCCACCATCAAAAAATCTTCAAAAAGGCAAAATTCAAGCCATCTTATCGAGTTTGTCTCAAGCAAGTTGATCAACAGAGAAACAACTTTCAGTTTTGTGAGATAGTGAAACAGATGATCAACAGATAAAAAACTTTCAATTGTGTGAGATAAGTGAAACAGATAAAATTTAATGGTAGCTTTACACCTTAGAGAACCAACTTGTGAATTGTATAATAGTTTACAAACCAAAGACAAGATTAGTAAACATCCTATAGACACTTGGAGGAAACTTAAGGATGCTGTGGAAGGAAATATTTGCTCTTCAAAATGACATTTCAGAAGCCTAAAAAATGGTTATCACTTATCTGAATAGACAACTGGAAAGACTATAACAAGACATTAGGAAGCTTAGTTGGGAGACTACTCAACCTACATGAAAGTATCAAATACATAGTAATGGAGACGACCTAAAGCCTTATATTCAAGAATCTGCGATTCCCAAGTAATTCCAAAGATTTAGTCGACACCACATCCTTAATTTTAAAAATGAAAAATTCCAACAACACCTCTATCCACAAAACAAGAATTGTTACAATGATGAACATAAGAAGAATATGTAGAATCTATTCAACAAGGAAGAGAATTATAACAATAACAATAACCAAATAAAGGAAAAATGTACCTATTTTGGAAGTTTCTCCCCAAAAGAATGTCATTGATTAAGGAAGAAGACTAGAACCAACTCAACCAAAATAAACAGTAGTTTGCAAAAGCTGGGAACCAAATTTCAAAATGTAGGAAGTTTTGTAGAGAAAACATTAACGATAAAGAAGGGTAATGTACTTACAATTTACATCAGGAACTTTTGCCTCAAGATCTAAGATTTTATCAACCAAAGCACCTTAAAATTACAAAGTTAAATCTGGCACACACTCAAGAGACAACGGTAGGATACCTGCAGCTGATATGAAATTACAAATCCAAATGTACACAAGAATCTTATGTGATACACGTAGGTTTATGATGCAATCCTTACATTAAACAGGCATCCTAGGAACTGTGCCGTTTAATTCCAAAAGGTAGAAAGATCTATCTTAGGTAACAAGGATAACTTATATACACACCTAGTAATTTACATTAAAAAAAAAATAGAATTAAATAATGAACCAACTATCAAAGCCTATACAAAACACACAAGAACAGGAGTAGGAAAACAACTATTAGAGCCATAAAACCTTATAAATCTCCTTTTGATACAACAGTCCTTTTACATTATTTAGGAAAAATGACACGATGAGGTTATGCATAGACTCCTCCTGAATTGTGTCATAATTAGAGGTAAGCAGCCATTTGAATTGGTGCTCTCCTAGATACCCATCAGGAAGCCATTATCTTTTCTGAAACAAGTATAATTTTTTTTGACACGATGAGGTTATGCATAAACTCCTCCTGAACAGTGTCATAATTAGAGCTAAGCAACCCTTCAAATTGATGCTCTCCTAGATGCCTTTCAGGAAGCCATAATCTTTTCTGAAACAAGTCTAAAAATTATCTCCAATTTAGAATTCCTTCACAACAATTCTCAGTAATGTTATGCACTTAGAGACAACATTTCTTTTTATGTAAATATAATGATCTATGTTAGTATAAAGCTCATATCATGCAATGTTGAGTTTTGATACTGGGTCTTTTGGAGTGTTAAACTTGATAATGCAAAGGGGGGGGTCACTTATGGGACACGGCCCCCTTGGTAGTAGATGAGCCGTTAGGGATTCAATTCCTCTAGCTATAAATAAGGGTTTCCCCAATTTGTATCAATCTTTTTTCAATATCAATACAATTATCTTTTGCAGAAGTCTTTCCACCAGAACTGCTCTGGATGTGTAGGTACCATCCAACTCTTAGATGTGCAAGGGCCATCAATCTTTGTTTTTACAATTCCAAGTTTGTTCTCGTATATTGGTCATTTTTAAAGCTTGAGATGTTCCTGTGCACAACTCTGTAATCTGAACAAATTCTATATATTTTCTTAACAGTTTGATGCAGCAATTGTGCCAAGAATTGGAGCAAGAAGAAACCCTTCCACAACGGCAACAGGGAACTTCCTCCATGAACAATTCACCTTCAGGTTTTTATCTGATTAGGTGTAATTATAGTTCTTTGCAATACCCAAAATGCCATATTTGTTCACTGAATCAGTGAGAACAATTATCAAATTAGATCTTTATTCTCTAATATTGTTGTAGGGCCTCATCCTCATTGGGGAATGTCGAGCTGTTCTGTTGATAGTGGAGCTATGCAAACATTACAATCTAACAACCGTGTCTCACTAAATTTGTTCATGGAGAACTCAAGTGTTTCCCACAGTTTGTCTTCTCCCATTAGAGTTGCAGCTATAGGGAACCATGCGGGCCAAGCTGTTCAAGGAGAACCTGTTCATTCATTGGGTCATATTAGTCTTGGAATACATCGATTCCCGACTTATCATCCTCAGTCACTTCCTGAATACAGCAATGGTGTTGTCAATGGTCTTCCTTACAGTCCATCTGGTTCGGTTTCAACAGTGACAGCAGCCATGGCATCAAGACCTCCTGAATCAATTGAAGGAAGGCATCTGCACAGAGTTGGTTCTAATAATATGAATAACTCACCTTTTGATCATAGCGATGGTGGTGAGTAGAGGCCTTTTCACTTTTCTGTTGAATACAATTTCAAGGTAAAGTAGAGGTTTTTTATATACTTTATTTCATGAAGATTTTTACAAGTTTGAAAATCTGTTGGCAGTTTTTGCAGTATCAGCGAATGGTTCTTTTTTAAATTCACATTCAAGTCCAAATGGAAGTAGTCCTTTACCTGGCCACCAATTTGTTTGGGGGAATCCTAATTCTTACCATCACCATCCACACAGTCCAATTATGTGGTCAGCTTCATCTTCATATGTGCCTGGAGTGCATGTACGACCACAACCACAGCCACAGCCACATGGTTTTCCAGGTAGTCAGGGTCATCTGATCAATGCAGTGTTACCTTCACATCATCACCATGTTGGTTCGGCTCCTATTACTGATTTCTCACTACTAGACAGGCGGCATGGATATATTGGGGAATCTCAAGATACTTCTCTTTTCCGTCCTGGGTCACTTGGAGCTGTCGGATTATCTGGTGCCCATGGTGTGCATCCTCTACAACTTGGTGCTCACACTCTCATGTCTCAGATGGGTACCAATGGTGTTGTAGATCCCGGTGTTTCTTCTCCAAACTTGGGAGCAATGTCTTCTCAACAAAGATGTCATTTGTTTCCTAACAACGGGTCCCTGATGTCTATGCCTGGATCGTTAGAGAATGCTAATGAACGTGGAAGGAGTCGTAGAACTGATAACAATGCCAACCAAGTTGATAATAAGAAACAATATCAACTTGACATTGATAGGATATTGCATGGAGAAGACACTAGGACAACACTAATGATCAAGAACATTCCTAACAAGTAAGTTGCATGTTAATGTTATAAATATTAGAATATGGTCTTTATAGCTGTTTGGTAAGCGTCCCTTTTTGGAGAATTTCATTTTGTGTAAACTCAGAAGTGGAGGGAACTTATCTGCAGATACACATCAAAGATGCTTTTAGCCGCTATAGATGAACATCACCGTGGAACCTATGACTTCATTTACTTACCTATTGACTTCAAGGTAAGACTTTAAGATCGACCTCTTTTGTTCATTTTAAAAACCCTTACATTTTTATCATTATAGTCTTTTACTCTGGGTTATTCATGGTAATATGAGATGCCTATGATAAGTGGTCTATGTTACCCTTGGGTTTGCACCTGACTACTACTACTTGATATCTTACAGAACAAATGTAATGTCGGCTACTCGTTTATCAACATGATCAGTCCTTCACAGATTGTACCATTCTTTCAGGTTGCATTTTCTTGTATTTCTCTCTTGTAAACCTTCAATCGGAATGCGTTTCTAGCTCTGCAAATTTTGGTAGATGAGGCCATAGCAAAGTGCGATCCTCATTATTCTAATGAACGTTAGCTCAGTTATTAGGGTGCTTTAGGAGAAGTTCAGACATATTTTTCTTAAGTGCATCATTAAAAATTTGCTGATCAATCTATGACTATATCAATATGTAGGTATTGATGCTGACACTCTTTTGCAGGCATTCAATGGGAAGAAATGGGAAAAATTTAATAGTGAAAAAGTTGCTTCTCTTGCATATGCTCGAATACAGGGAAAAGCTGCTCTCATAGCACATTTCCAGAATTCAAGCTTGATGAATGAGGACAAACGCTGTCGCCCTATTCTTTTCCATTCAGATGGTCCAAATGTAGGCGACCAGGTAAGCTTATCATCTGAGTGCTAAGTGAACATTTTGATCCTGAGAACAATTTCACGCCAACATGGTTTGGATCATACCTGCTTTGTTTGTTTATGATTTTTGCCTCAATGATTGTTGACCTTGGCTTTTGGTCATTCTAGGAACCGTTTCCTATTGGAGTCAATGTGCGTACAAGGCCAGGCAAAAATCGGACGAGCAATTGTGGAAGTCATCAAGGTAGTCCTACCAATAGTGGGAATGGTGATGAGTGCATTCATGGAGTTGAGTCTTCCCAGAGTTATCTTGAAAAGGATGGAGAATGACCAGTCTGGTTTTACCCATCATCTGAAGTTGATGCTTACACAACTTCATATGGCAAGCGTAATGGACCAGTCATTTATTTTATTAGTGTAAAAGGGTGGCACAATCAGCAATAATTTCTTGGTGTCGGCTGTTGGGTGCAACCCTGGACGTTTTGTTTCTCTTCTGTTCTGCAGGAACATAAAAGAGTCGTTTTTGGAGTATTTACTTTCTTGGCACTATCTAAGTGCAAAGCCAAACTTGCTTTCTGCGGGGGTCTGTAAAAAATGGTTTTTTGAGTGTAGTTATTTGTTTTACCAGCAAGAGTAATCCAGGCTAGTAAAAGCTAAAAGGGTACATGAGACTTCTCTTTTAGCTGACAAAGCCTGTGGCGCATAATGAAATGTACAGGAGAGCTGAGTTTGAACAGTTTATTTTGCTTCCCAAGGATATTGTCGTTGAGGGGCTATAATGTTTGGCTCATTCTAAGCACATACTGAGCTTGGAATTCCCATTTTGGCCTATTTTGGCTGAGTGCAACTTTTTGAATTGTATTATGCAGGCTCATTTATCATAGCATGTGTATTGTCAAAGATTTTGTGTTTAAATTGCATGGGACCAAGAATGATTATTTCATTGTTAGAGAGATTGGAGCAGGCCTTGGCCTCAGTTGTTTATGTTAGCAAGCTTTAAATGGTTCATTTGTCTGCCTAGTTGAAAAGTCTTCCATGATTTTCCTTGGTTTTGGGTACTGTTTATATGGCTGATTAGTGTTGATTTTAGATGATTTAATCAACATGCTTTACTTGTAGCTAAGGGTGCTATAAGTACCTTCGAGAAAATTGAGCAATTTGATGCAACTGGTAGCATTAATTGTTTTTCTAGCATGTTATGGTAGCCTCTGTGAAGCAGAGTATGCTACTTATGCTTACTGAACCTTCCATTTTGTTTATAAGGAAAGGCCCAATGGAAAGAGAGGTATCTCACAGTGGACTCATATTTGTGAGGTCAAAGATTCAGGTTTTGTTGCATCTGGTTATGTACCTTAGCTGAAATGTTGTACTAGCTGATTAAATGTACTAGTCTTGTTGTAATCTTTTAGCTAAGGAGTCCTTCGCGTGACTTGGCTCTTTGAGAAAGCAAATAGAGTCAAATCTTTGTGTAGCATAAGACTACTACGGAAAATTGACATCAAAGGCAATTATGGAACATCATAATTAGACGGAGTTAGTAGTCCCTTTGATGGAAGCTTCCTCAAGTTACTGTTGAAGTTTCTCTTTGAATCTTTTGAGGGCTGAGTCAACTCTTACTGTTAAGCCTGCCAGGTTGTTTCCGAGTGAGCATTTTGCAAATACGTGCACGGGATTTAGCTTGTGTTTTGGAGAGCTTCCCAAGAGAATGTTCAATGATACAATCACGAAGGGAATGCTAGGTGCATAATTGGAGCTGTGCCTGAGCATATGACCAACTACTTATTGTGCGAGGAAGAATTTAAGGATGTTACTCGTATTGCCTTTATGCTGAATGTAGTTTTCTGTTTGTTGGCCCTAGCCTATAACAATTGCACATCCTAACTGGTTAGAAGCATTTTCAGGAAAAGTCTAGTTTGCTTTCAAGAATTCATTTAATCTTGTTTGGATCATTTGGGTTGGTAAAAAATTTTATATTAAAAAAGTCATTGAAGCCTAAGACCTTGATATGATCCTAGTAATTGGTTATCGTATTTGCATTACTGTTCATTTCTTGATAAACGGTAAAAGCAGATGAATTGTCAATGACCATAACACTATTTAATTGAGAATAAATAGCAATTAATAGAAACATAATTCTTAAAAGGTGGGTAAACTGACAAAAGAAACAGCATGCCTATCATTACAAGTTTAAAGCACGTGCTTTATGTCTCCAATCAACCTTTATCATTGTCAACCGTTGTGCAATGAGTATTCTATTTGGCCAAAGTCTGTAAATGGATCTGGTTCCCTTGAAATATAAGAGACTCAACATAAGGAGTAAAAGTTTATATAAGGTGGAAATGAGTAACTGAGTTTCTTGTGTTAATTATTGGAGTCTTCAGTTAAAAGACTCACCAGCAATCTGCATTATCAGTAGAGAGAACAACGTACTGAGTACATGAATCACCTTCAATTAACATATATGAAATGCGTTTAAAGTTATTGTTATTTGGAGTCCCTATATTAATGACAATCGCAAATAAGGACCCCAAAATTGAACATGAATTCATGTACATTTTGAACAGAAGCCACAAGTAAGCTACGGTTCTTCCCTACAAGTATTTTATGTTTGTTGGGTTCATACGTAATGTTGAAGCATGCAGGAATGTTAAAGGTGTCTATTATTGAGATATTTTTGGCTTGGTCTCCATTGTTGAGATTGTGTGTTCCTTTATGTTTTGTAGGTAACATTTGATTGGTGGCCTATTTATAGTGAAAATGACATCATGCTATGTAATATGTATATTTGTTTGGTTTTTTAAGGTCTTTACACCGAGAGGTGTAACTTACAATGGATGTTGAGGGTGGTGGTGGATTGTAATGTCCATGAGTGTTCATTAAAATGGCCAATTTTGAATTTATAGTTTTATTTGCCTTTCTTGGTGTTTTTTAAATAGATATATTTAAGATTTTTGAACTCGTACTTTAAAGGCAGCCACATATAAAAGGTGAACGATAAATATGATTGTGCAGTGGTTATAATATTTTGTTTTTAAAGTACACAAGTTGATTAGGCAAATTGGTAACACAAGCAAAAAAGTACAGAGAAGAAAAAATTGTTTGGGACTTTGACATGCCATTTTTTTCTTGCATGCAAGAAAACCTAAGACTTTTATGTTGACGTGGAGGGATGATGCATATAGAACATTGATGAGTTGTTTTATGATAGGGCAACTATGAGCACACATTTATTTTTATTTTTTTGACATTTGAGAATCTCTCTCTAAAACCCTCAACCTCTTTCTTAAGTCGTTTACCAAGGCCCTTTGCAGTAACTTCATGATATTCATAGTTACTAAAGTAACCTTGTTAATCCTTTGGGAGTTGAGTTAATAATTCAAACATTAGTGAGAACCAAGGGATTTAGGCAAGCGTTGCTTCATACAGTTCAAGTAGAGCTATTCAAGAAGTTTTCTACATGCATTTGTAAAACTCACATGGAAGACCATTTTTGCTAGATAGTTTCCATTGTTCATAGTCCACACAACTATTGTTTATCTAGTGTGAGTGGGCTCTGGAGCAATCTAGCCTCTCTCCTTGCCAAAGATGCCAAAACCGCTAAATGGTATTTGTGAGCACTACTATGTTGAGCAAAAGACAATTTTTTGAGTGTAAAACTATAGACACCTAAATTTGGTATTAGACATTTTGACAACATCAACTTTGACACTTTTTGACATGCTTGGACATTGCACACACATTTCACTCTTGTAGTTCCTTTCTTTCTATTTGTCTATCCATCTATTGTCTTGGCCAACTTTATTTACAAGATACACCTATTTAGGGTCAACTTAGTCTCTAAAATAATTTTCTAAAAATCCTACACAAACCTTCATATTAAAGATCACTGATTTTCACTCCCAGGGCTATATTGGTAATGACTGGATTGTTGTAGTTATTGCAGGGCTCTATGTTTGTCGATAATGTCCGTGAACACTCGATGGCTATTTTTCAAATCGAGAAGTCTCCATTAAGTCTGCGTAGACACGTTCAATGGGTTGGTCATAACGAGAAATATCAAAGAGTCAGCAATAAATAGAAATTAATCCTAAGGTTATATTCACCCAGCAATATCTTGGCAAGTCCTAACAAACTTGAGAAATTCCACTAGTGCTCTTTTGAGACATTACCACAAAGGCATACAAATATGAAAACCTCTCAAAGGAGTAGTTGTAGAGCAAACTTTGAAAACACACAAAGTCAAAGTTGCATGGTGACAAGTGTCAAAAGCCAAACATTGCATTGCATTGCATTTTAGATTGATCATGGTGTTGCACGCACACATAAGTGGGAAAATTACATGTAGTTGAGCCATCATCAGAGTATTGAAATGTAGGCAACACTCAATCATTAATCAAGGAGTGGTTGGAGTTGGCCAACCCAAAATACAAACCCCTTTTCAAGGATTATCTTGTGGTCAAAATCACAATGAGGATTTGGATAGAAGGAGAAGGAAAACAAACATCAAAGCACATGACCTAAGGCAAATGCACAAAAAATATTTACAAGTGCATATGAAACAGTTTTAAGAGTTATAGACTTGCACAACATACATGGACATTACCGACATAGTTAAAACAACATTGGCTATTGCAAGTGTCACAATTTACCGATAACGTCCAAGTAGGGTTTGGATGACTTTTTTATGATATTAGTAACAAAGCATACATAAAATATTTTCAGAATTAGTGACGACTGTTGTGACATAATATTAGAAAATCTAAGTACATCTCTCCCCTCTTGCTTTGGCAATTTCAGAATCAGTGACGACTGTTGTGAGTGACATAATATTAGAAAATTTAAGTCCATCTCTCCCCTCTAGCTTTGTCAATTTTGAATTGTCTAAGTGCAATAACTATCCATTCCAATTCTAAATTCAAATTAATGTATTATTGCTATATTTTACACAATGTGAACTAGCCCTAGTTTTACAATATTAAAATCACCTTAATCCAAAATAAGTAAAACATTCTGGTGAACTTGATCATTGAGTTGGGCCCAAAAAGCCTTAGGTTTCTTCTACCTTAGGGTTTCATATTTATCCTCTATTAAGGGTTGAATTTTATATTTGATTTTTGATTTCCTCTTATCACATGAAAATCTATTTTTTCTGCCATTTGCCCTAATAAGCTTTTTTAGTACTTTCATGCATACATCCTATGCCATCTAAGAAGGTTAGGCCTCCTTTACCTATATGCCAAGGTGTTAGGGTAAGTGGGATTGCAATTGATTGTATTCAGATTCCTTTGATTCAATCTCATGCTTGTGTGCCAACTAAAATGGCGAAAATTAATGATATACATGTTTCTTCTTCTAGTGATACAAACATTGAGAAGGAGCACATAGATGCAAATGAATGTGTTATCAATGATGTTACACTTGATCTTGAAAATGCTTATGAAGATGCTATGGAATATAATTATGAACATCATGGTAGAATACATCTTGATGAGTTTAATGGTGCAAATCTTGAACAAGTTGTTGCACTTTCAAATTTTTGTAACATAATTAGTAAGGTAAGGACATAGATACTATCTTGAACCTTATCCTAGAAGTGAAGAATGCAAAGCTCACTAAGGATACATATTTTGAGGAACAACATGATGAAATTTTGAATGAAACTAATTCGCCTTTTAGAGGCATAGATCCTACGATAGGTATTCAGACCACTATTCCTATTGCTACTATTCATGTGTCTATACTAAGGGCTACGCAAGTGATGCCTACACCTAGTGTGGAGACACCACAATTTATTCCTCAAATTTATATGGCTATCCCTACACAATATAGTTTTGTGACTCTTAGGCTTACAACTCATGTGACACCACCTATTGCTCATCAATCTATTATGCCTACCAATCAAGCACTTGTACCACAATTGTTAGATCTTCAAGCCAAGTTTAATCTAATGGAACACGGTTCTCCTGGTGCGGGCCATTTGACAAAATCTTAGGTGTTATTACACAACCCTTTGGACCCAAAGACTTATACTTATCCTTTGCGTATATGATTCATTGCACTTAAGCTTACACAATTTGATGGTAAAGGTGATCCATAACGACATCTTAGAGCCTTCCATGCCTCATGTTTAAACTCTGCATCTATTGATATGTTAATAACAAAGATTTTTCCTAGGAGCCTTAAGGACTATTTCTTGTGATAGTTTTATGGTCTTCCTCTCTAATCGATACATGCTTTTCAATCCTTTGACTGATTGGTTTTTAACTTACCTCTCTATCAATACTAGTGAGAAGGTATCCTATACTCAAATTGCAAAACTCAAGCAAAAACCTAATGATCCCATTAGTGACCATGCTTCATTATAAGAGTATGATTTCAAAAATGATAAATCCTATGGTTGATAATGAATTGTAAGACATATTCAAGCAAAGTGTACTTATGCCTATAGCTCAATCTATAATGTTCAAATGCTTCCAATTTTTTTATGACGTGCCATACGGTTAAAGATTATGAGGTTAAGCTAATTTCCATGAACAATTTAAAGTATGAGACCAACCCTCCCACATTATATTGCCGAGTTTTAAAGCATGCCACCTTCAAATCCAAGGCTAATGATTTTAAGAATGAGGCTAAAACAATGATTAACATAGTTCCACAACTTACTAGTAGGGTTGTCCTTTCAACTTTAAATAGGCAATTTACACGACTATCAAAACCTCCTCATAAGGTGTTACAAAATTTACTTGAGTGCAACCTCATATCTATCCATTCGCCAATGGAAGTTGATACGATAAAAACACAACCTAATGAGTTAGATATCAATACATATTGTGATTGACATAGATGCACAAGTCATTCAACTAATAAATGCTTTGGATTTAGACATGAGATACAATATTTAATTGAGAACAACACTATTGAGCTCAACGATGCTAATACACCTATGAATGATTCAGTTGCACAACCTAATGCAAAGCTTAAGATATTTTCAGATCCATTTCTGAAACATAAAAATCCTGAGGTAGATATGACTTAAAATGCACACTTCCTCCAAATTTTTATGCTTCTAGAACAAAGGAGGCTCATCCTATATACAGTCTTATTAGTACACTTACAAGCACACAAGTACAATGACCTATAATCACATTCAATAAACATGAAATTGCTGATGATGATTCTACCAATGCACCTATGTTCATACATGTTTTCATTGACTCATATCTTATACACAATGAAATGGTGGATAACGGGTCAAGTGAAAACATATGCACTATGGCATTGCTTACTAGTCTTGGATACACAAATACAAACTTGATTGGTATGCAAAAGATAATAAAATACTGATAGAAAATGAAAAAGCCTCTTGGGGCAATGCGTCACCACATATGGTAGGGCCTCCATCTAATGCTACTTCATTTTTAGTTTTTTATTACGCTGGGGCATTTGACATGCTATTAGGATGTCCATGGATACATAAGATAAGTGCAATCCTAATTTTGGTACATCAAAATTTGAAGTATATTTATAGCAACAAAGTGGTTACGATTCTGGGTGTTATATATGAATACCCCATCCACCTTGAGACACTTCCTTAACCACCTCACCAACAACCTATTGTCCAACTTACATAGGTTCAACCTACGAAGGCAAACAAGAGGCAAGTGATTTGAATTTCCTTGACGACTAATTCTCTAACATCCAGTACATCAATCATCCTTTTGAGTTTAATAGATGTTACCTGGTCCATCATGTTCTACGATAGTTTTATAGAGACCTTGTAAGTATGTTCCACAATGAACATCGAGGCATTATCTTGACATACAACAGAGTCCACAGGTTACTATGGATACTAGAGTTATGTAGAGCTTACATGATAATGTTGACTGTGATGATGATGCTAGATATTTTACAACACATGATAATTTATTTGATTCATATAATTACATTAAGACCAATCAATACAAGACCTTTACGTGTGCATAAAATTGATTGGATCATAGGTTAGCCAAAACATAATTCAAAATTCAAAAAATATATAATTAAAAAATTATTTTTTAAAAAAAAATATAAAAAATACAAAACCAAGACCTATGCATGACATTTTTTTGGTACATAAATATTGGTTAATATTATTCGTCATATACATGGTGAATTACACATCCATTTTCTAAGCACATGGTTTTCAAGGTACATGTGAGTGGGATGCAGGGCATAAATATTATATATGATACATGGATATACATATGCATGACATTATTTACACCTAGAGGCAACCTTTCTACATTGGGGGCATGCCTAAACTAGAGGAATCTTTGTACACTTATTAGGTCATATATTTGTATATTGGTTTATTAATCACAATAAACTGTTATAAATGACTTGTTCTTTCACATAATTTCTAGTGTTATTTCCTATGGATATTGTGCTTTGCTATATTAGATGATGATATTGATTGATTATGTAGACTAACATTGCTTGCTCTATGCGTGCTTGATATTGATGACTATGACATTATGTGATCATTAATGTATGCTATATTGTGTGTTCTATGATTTCACTAACTGTATCTTGTCACATTGTGTCAGTTAAGTGATGTCTATGTTACATCAAAATTGTGTCAAGTTTTGTGTGCTTATGTGCTCTTAGATCATGATATTATGTGTGTGCATTTATGCATGGCTATATATATGACTATTAATATGAGTTTGGTGCTATGAATTATATCACACACTTATATTATGTGTGATTCCATGATTGCTATCATGCATCTACTGCGATTCTTGTCACTACATGTTTAATTGATATATCTACTAGACATTAACAATTTTATGCCAATTAACTTGGATTACAAGATACATACATGCTTGAATGATCAAATGTTTCTATGATGATATATATTATCATGTTTATATACATACCTTACATGATTATATTTTTTTATATAACACATGGTGTGCATAACTCTTTCTCTTGAGGTGAGTGATTCATAAGCTTGATCCTTGATATCAAAAGGGGGGCATACAATGAGCTTATCTTAGAGATTCAGGGCATGACAAACAAATAGTTCATATCATGGGACATATTATGTGATTAAAATGGGTCAGATTGAGCAGATTGAGACATATGTGGGGCACTCTACATGATTATGAGGAATAATTGAGGTATTTTATGACATTCTAATAGACATATGTTGGCATTCTATATCAATTTGAGGGATAACTGGATCAAATTGGGGCATGGAACTTGTTTATGTAAACACTTTGATACTTTATTTATTGTGGATCAATGGAAAACAATGGTATTATCTAATCACTTTGGGTTTATATAATGTTTGTAACGGTTGATCCTTTTACACGCAAACCTATTTTGGGGTTCCAATTTGACATTTGAACCTGATTTCGAGGTTCCAAAAAATAATTGTAATGATATTTAAAGTAATGTGGTTTCTATGTTACTCAACTTCTAGCACACCTTCTCCAATGGTGGTTGAGGCATTAACTCTTCTCAACTTGTGGTTTCAATGATTTCATCTCCTTGGGGTATGATCACCCCATGATATTCACCAAACAAGTTCAACAAGTGGCAACTTGGTTTGTGTACCCTCAAGTGTATTTGTTTCTTGTCTTTTAAATTTCACGTGATTCAATGATCTAGATTATTTCAAATTTCTTATCTTGAGAATACATTGATTTATACTTGTATTCTTACAAGTTTCACATGGAAAAAACATGACATTTGGGGCATACGTATCCACACAAAGTGCAATTATCACATGCACTAAATTTATTGATTTATCCTTTTAGTTTAAAATTTTAAATACTAGATTGAAAGGGGGAATCTTTAGACACCTAAATTTGGTGTTAGACACTCTGAAAATATCAAATTTGACTCACTTTAACATACTTGGACATAACACATATATTTGACTCTTGTGCACACTTTTCATCTATCCATCTACCTACTTATTTTCTTAGCCAACCTTAACTAATATATACACCTATATAGGATCAACCTAGTTCATACAATAACCTTCCATAATCCTACAAAAACCTTCTCCATTTTGTAGATCACTAATTATTATTCCCATGCTAATATCAATAATGACTGGATAATTGTAGTTATTGTAGTGTCTGTCTCTACTGAAAGTGTCCAATAACACTCAATGGATGTTATTCAAATTGGAAAGTTTCCATTAGGTCAACTTAGACATATTTCATGGGCAGGTTATAATGAAAAATAACAAAGAGTTAGCTATAATTACAAATCAATCCTATGGTTATACTCACCTAAAAAATCTTGGAAAGTCTTAACAAACTTGAGAAATCTACTAGCACTCTCTTGAGACATTATCACAAAGGCATAAAAATATAAAAACCCCTCAAAGGAGCAACCCTAGAGCCAATTTTAAATACATGAAACTCAAAGTTGCATGGTGCCAATTATTGAAATATAAACATTGCATTGCATTCTAGATTGATCATGATGTTTCACACACACATTAGTAGGAGAACTACATGCGGTTTGAGCTATCTTCAAAGTAACATAGGAAACACTCAATCACTTAGTAGGGATTGATTGGGGCTGTCCAACCTGGTATAATCACAGTAGGGGTTTATAATAAAGGGATGCCCTTGCCCATATAACCAAAGTCACAAAAAAACATGCACCCTTTATTCATCTAATGAAAATAAGCCTTAATGACATCTACAATCACAATGAATCTTTGCTCTACTCTATCTCATCCTATAATTATAATTCTAATCCTCTACAAGATTTGCATTCATTCTTTGTTTTTGTTACAGACTATATAAATTCTTTGAGAGACCTCTCTCTTTTGATCTCTATTGTGGCCCTTCTTAATCTGTGGCCCCGTTTTACGTATTTTCTTTAGTCTATTGATTGCTCTCCAACTTGTCAATCTTAATCTCTGATATCATTTTTATATTGTGTGGGAAAAATCCCCTTTAACTCTTGTATGAGATCCCTGATTTTTTTGTCTTCTTGTCTTCTTACATTTTCCTTAATTGCAATCCAAATATCTACTTGTGATATTAATTTCATGATTAGGTTAAATGATGCATGGTGATCACTAACTAAAATATCTCTTCAAGATATTTCCAAAAAGACCTTAAACATATGATTTGGTCCTTTAACATGAAATCTTTAGTCATATGAAGATCTCTGTGTCATTTTGTCTAATGCTGAAAAATTTGTGAATCATGACCATAGGTGGCACATGATCGTGTTATGTGGCATGATCTTGATATATCTATTTAATGGGATCTAAAGCTTCTTTGTGGACTTGTGTATTTACTAAATCTACTTGTGAGCGCCCATGCATCTGCCTAGACCCAGGGCTCCATTAAATGTGCTTAATAATTTAATGTGTTTGTCCAAATTTGTGATCATTTTATACTTGTAACCCCTCATTATTGTGACACATGTCACAATATAGAGCTCCTATATTTAAGTGATCACCTTTTCCTCCCATGAGAGGAACATGAGGCTGTGGACCCCATAAACATGAACATAAATTTGATGGTTGTCATTATTTGTCAACTTGTCATACCATGCATAAATTCTAAGTGTTTTGTGTTGAAGTTAAATTTTGATCTCATGTGTAAATTCAAATAAGTGAAACTCTATGGCTACGAACCCGTTAGATTTCACAATCCAAGATATAATTGTCAGGTCTAGTGATCTCTATTATTTAAGACTTAACCATAGTTGATTTAAAACTTAGGAATAAAATAATAAACTATCACCAAGGTTGTGACCATATATAAATATATATTCCCTCATGGAATTGGAAGCTGAGGGAAATAATGTGGCCATTGTGAATTGGGACTATCTAAGTGGCTGTCAAGACAATCTTAGAAAGTTAGGGATATTATGGCCTTGTGAACATTGCAACTTAGAGTTGTGAATATAAATTGTGACCATGTGATCTTGTGATCTCTGAGAGACTATTTAACTCCATGAAATAACTGATTAAACCCAATGACTTTGATACACGGAGAAATCTACCTTGAGACTCTTTATTAAAAATTGGAAAAAACTATCTATTTATTTTTGGTGAGGTAAGATTGCATGTACAACTTGGATGCTACTTTATTAGACACCCAAGGTAATTAAAAAAATGTTATATCACACTCACATGAATAAAATAAGTCACAAAACCAATATTTTGGCTATTAAGATTGATCACCATGGTGTTATGTTATAACACATACAAATCTCATTTGATTGTCAAATTATTTCTTTTATTTCTAACTTCTTTTTGGATATAAATATGCTATATTATGTTCCCCCTCCCCCCCCCCCCCCCCCCCCCCCCCCCGCTCTCTCTCTCTCTTATTTTGTGGTATTAGACCAACCATAATCCATATTCCATCACCAAAGGATTATTTTATTTGTATCCATTGTTTGTGCATCATCCATCCACCTCCACCCAATGGTTCTCTTCTTCTTCCATCTACCTATGGGATGAAACCCACCTTCATCCGACCCCATCTGCCAAGGTGATGTTTCTTGCATCTTAATTTCTCTTGTAGTCTTGAACCCATTGTTGTCATCTGACCGCCTCCTCCTAAAACTTTCTTTTATTTGTTCATTCACTATCCAATCTACTATTAGATTCTTCTTCACATCACTTTTATTTATCTACAACTTCTATTTTCTCATGGATGCCATATGTTTCTCTAATTTTATCTATGCCACCACCATTATTCTTGTGGTTTCTTCTTTTATGAGTCTTAAAAGAATCCTATTATTTATTTGTTTCTTCACACACTTTGGCTAGTGTACAAATCAATCGATCCTCTTCACTTTATTTCTTGAGTGAATAATTTTGCACTTCTTGTTTCACTTTTTCACCTTGGAAGGCCTATTTGAATGCCTCATTTCTCTCCATCTCTACAACTACACACAAATTATAGTCATAAATTAGTTTTAAAACATGAGACCTTGTGATCCCAAAATATGCTTCCTTCATATTCACATTATAAGCTTAATTTCCACCAAGCATGAGCTCTTTTAAGCTTCCATCATTCTGCTTGCTCCTCAGAAGAGTCATTGACTATTCTTGTGATAACTCCTCTTTCACCTTTTATTTACTCCTCATCCTCTTTGCATTAGTACCTAATGGATTGCATTCTCATTCTTTTACTTCCTTTACTTCTATGTCATATGAGTGACATTATTCACATGTCTAATGCCTGAAGCTAATTCTTCTTGTGGGAGTCTTCTTTCCCACATCAAATTACTGTAGTTGAAATCTCTCTTGTTCCACTTCTTATTGTTGTCTATCATACATACAAACATTCTGTATTGAAACAAAATTTTTCCTCTTTTATACTATCTCCTTCATTTATGAACGTGTACATAGATAAAACATATTAAGAGAATAAATAGTTCTCACAAACATTCCTTCCAGATGATTTTCATGCCTCAAAGATATGTTGTCCAAATATTTTTTGCTGCTCACATTTTTCTCGCAATTTTCACCCACATGGTGGACTCTCAAAGCTCCATTCCTAATAAACTCCATGGATGTTCACTCATAATTCTTCACCTAATTTTATTATTCTTTACATGTGTGATATTCAACCATATGCTCCTAATGTGCATTAACATGCACTTTCTATACCTTCATTGTCTCCTTCATGGAAACCTCAACTATTTGTTTTTTTGTCATCAATCCTTATTTCCTGAAAAATATAAACTACATTACCTTTATTTTTAATGATATTTAGCCTCTTCCTAATATTTGATTCTAAAATTTATTTACCATCATCCAATAATGGGTCTCCTTATTATGGTGAACAAACTATCACCTCCACATCCTCATTCATAAAGATCTCTTCTTCTATGGATGCTCACATACTTCTTTCTCTTTGGTGTTCTTAAAAATAGATTTAGGCCTCTCACTTGTAGATCTCATGTCCCCATTGCCATTCAAGGAAATATTCTTCATCTCTATCTCAAGTCTCAAATCTTGGGTCTTCTTACACCATTCTTTATATAGTTTTGGGTGCATAAAATGACCCATCAATTTGGAAACCATCTATTCCAAACTATTCACCTTCTTCTTTCCTTTCTCTTGTCTCTTGTTTTGGAGATATATCCAATACACAACTTTGCGTCCACATAGCTTATTTCATGCAATATTTACCCTCATGGGATATACAATATTCTATACTTCATATAAATATTCTAACTCAACAATCAATTTCATGAGCTTCTCTAAGCTCTCCTTACCACAAAACAATTCAATATTATAAGTGAACTTACCTCTTTCTTTTAATTTAACCTTGGCCGATCTCTTTCCATTGATAGGATATTTTCCTTTACTTGTTTCACCTCTCTCAAAAGTGTTTAACATTGCTTGAAGTGACAATTTCCCCATCATCATTTCTTCTTCATCCTCTTTACTCACATGTCCAACATTTTATCCACTTTGTGTGATCTCCTTTGTTTCCAATCTTGCTTGAAATTCCTTTAACTTATCTACCAGGTCTTCTACTCCTAGTGATTTTAGTCATCTAGGTACCATTTCTTCTTCATAATAGGCTTCTCTTTCAAAACATGTGATTAATTCAAGCATAATTATATTTCACACCCTACATTAGACTCATACAACGGCCATTCTTTCATAAAATTTTTTACACTTGTAGGAATTCTCACACATTTGTAAAAAAATTATCCTCTTTCACATGCAAGTTTCTATTTCACAGCTTTCTATGACTAAAAAAAGTGTTTCACACTTTATCACACAGATCTTGTTCACTTGTTAAACTTTCTCACACCTACAAAAAAATCACTTTGAATGTAGCATATCTCTTGACACTTTATACCCAACACCTCTTCTTTGTTGGAAGATGCCTTCTCTTAGTTTTTACCCAAAACAATATGAAAAACAATTCTTAGTAGGATTCAAACCTTAACCTGATCTGATACCATTTGGTATAGCTCATGGTGGGGGTTCCCAATGAAAGGATGCCCTTGTTTGTGTAACTAGATTCACATAGTGGAAAATAACATACATTCTTTATTTATTCAATGGAAATAATCCTTAATGACATCTAATCATAGTGACTCTTTGTTTTCCTCCATCTCCTTCTCTAATTCTAACTCTAAGCCTTTATAGGTTTTGCATTCATTCTCTGTTCTTGTTGTAGACTTTAAAACTCCTCTTTGAAACCTCTCTCTTTTGATATTTACTATGGCACTTATTTTACCTATGGCCCCGCTCTACGTATTTTCTTCATTTCATCAATTACTCTCAAACTTGTCAATCTTAATCTCTACTATCCTTATTTATCTTACCTAGAAAAAACACCCTTCAACACTTGCATAAGACCCCTTATTTTTTTAGCCTTCTTGTACTTTCCTTAATTTACTATGCTTTTCATAAGATATTATTGAGACAAAAACTAAATGATTGAATAAACTAACAAATAGTGATAACTAACTAAAAGCTCACTTCGAGATCTTTCTAATGAGACCTTAAAAACATGATTTTATGCTTTAACATGAAATTTCTAGTCATGTGAACATTTCTTCATCGCTTTCTCTAACAATGAATACTTTGTGAACTCTAACCACAGGTGGACCATGATCATGCCAAGTGGCATGATACCAATGTATCTATTTAACAAGATCTAAAGGTTACTCATGATCTTCGTGGTCTATGTAGAGCCATTGATTTATTAAATCCACTTGTGACCACTCACACATCTACCTAGACCCGTGGCTCCATTGAATCTATTTATGGGTTGTAACACATCCATCAAAATATGTGATCACTTTATACTTTTGAACCTTTTTATTATGACATATTACAATTTTGATCTCTCAAACTCACATGATCACCTTTGCATCTCCTGGGAGGAACTCGAGGCTCCAGACCCCATGAACACAAACATAAATTTGATGGCTACCATCACATGTCAACCTATCATCTCACCAAAAAAATATAAGACCCCCATGTTGAATTAAAATTCCAATCTCCTACACAAAATATAAGAAGTGAAACTATACATGGCCACAAACACATTGTATTTCACAATCTGACATATAAACAGTCAAGTCCAGTAATCTCCATTGGCTAAGACTTGTGGTCACTTTAAAACTAAGGAATAAAATAATCAAATGTCACTGAGGCTATGACCACATAGACATATAAAGTCCCACGTGGACTTGGAGACTTAGGGAAATAATGTGTCCATTGTGAACTATGAATATTTTAAGTGGCTGTCAAGACAATCTTAGGAACTTAAGAATATTGTGGCCTTGTGAACATTACAATTTAGAGTTGTGAATATAAAATGTGATCACATGATCATGCGACCCTTAAGATATTTTTGAAATTAAATAAACTCTCTAATTAAAGTGAGGACTCTAATAAATTGAGAAATCTTCTCTGAGACTCTATTAAAAATTAAAAAACTATCTACCTATTTTTGATAATGAAAGATATCCCATACACCTCACATGATCCTACATCACAACCTAAAGTATTGACCCTATTTTCAAGTGTCATCTTATGGTCGAAAGCATAACTAGGGTTTGGATAGAAGGAGAAGGCAAATAAAGATCAACACACATGATCTAAGGTGAGTGCACACACATGAAACATCTACAAGCATAGGTGTAAATATTCTAAGGAGTTATAAACATGCATAACATATAGGGACATTGTTGGAAGAGTTGAGACAATACTAGGTACTATAGGTGTCATAGTTTACGGGTAGTATCTAGATAGGGATTGGGTGACTAATTTTAGATATGAGCATTAATAGAGCATACATAGATCATTTTAAAATTAGTGATGATTGTTGTGAGTGAAAAAATATCCTTAAATATAAGCACATCTCTCCCCTCTTGCTTTGTTAATATCAAAATATTTAAGTGCAATATATATTTATTTCAATTCTCAATTCAGAGTAGAGTATTATTTGTTTATTTAAAAAAATATAAATTAGCCTTAGTTTTTCATTATTTAGATCAAACTAATCCAAAATAAATAAAACAAAAATAGTGTTAGTGCATAACACAACATTAGGCTATTTTCTCCAAAGAGTATTGTTTTAACTCACTAGGAAACTATGATATCCTATTTCGACTTTGGAAGGGTGATTTATTATGTTTAAAAAAAATTTAGGATGCTATAGAGTGATCAATAAATCATTTTAGTTGTTTATTTTCCCATTCTATTTAGTTTTTTATTAAAAATAAAAACATGATATAGGTCCAATATAAATTGGATAGAATTTAAATTCTAATTTTGTGCATATGTTTAGAAGGAAATCACATGAAACATGAGGTAGATTTGAGCAAGCAAATTTAAGCTCTTACATTTGTATATTTAAAAAAAAAAGTTTGAAAAATCAATTGAATGTATAAACCAGTAAAACAAGACAACCATAATGTAAACATAAGTACAATGTCTACATTTATACACTAGTTTTTCCACTCAATAAAAAAATAAAGCATGCATAAGAGCATTGTATGGGAGGAACACAAAATAATAATTATGTTTGCTATCAAGAAAGGAACAAATGTATTAGGAACTATATTGTTTATAATTAGATTAAACAAACATGTAGGCAACATATATTGAAAAACTAAATAATTTGAGCTTACTTAGACATTGAAATCGATAGGAACACCATACTAAGTCTAGTGGAATGTTATAATAAATTTATAGAGAAATATCGTATGGACACAAGGAAATGAAAATAATGATTGCATTGTGCTTATATCTACAATTTGTTTCTATAACAACTTACACTAATGAGAGACTAGAAGCTAGTGGCTTGAATTATTCCTAGAACATAGTATGTGCAAAAAGCATGCTATAGAATTATGGGCCATAAATATTTGATGAAAGAGAAGGAGAACACAAGCCAAGGAAACATGAGTAAGAATTGGATAACTAAGAAAAAAATTTTAGTTCACAACATTTTAGGAAACTTGCCTATGTTGATATGTTGGGTTTGTTGAGGCATATTTTTGAAAATTTGCTAAGGTGTCTTTGATCATGTTGAGATCAACCAAAAATAATTTTAATAGATGTTTTATTTCTCTTTGCATGATCTCATCTAGGTTTCCAATATATGTTTCATGCTTAGCAAAAAATGAGTATATTACCTATAAAGGTGGTACCATTGCAAATATTTTATGTATATATATTTTAAGGTGTAGATGCAAAAATTTGGATGCCTATAAAAATCCTAACAATATGAGGTAAATTAACAAAAAATAAAAAACTAACAGGTTTCATGTATCCTAGAACAATCAATAACCCTTACGATGAGGTGTGCCACTATATAATGAAGGTATGATATTTAGCTAGAGTAGCAAAAAAGATAAATCTTGGGTTTAATAGGGTATAGGTCCAACAATAAACAATATATTTACTATTATATGCTAATTTAAATAATAAATTAAATTAAAAAATGTAATACAAAAAGATAAAAATAACCTCAATTTAACCATAAGAGCTAGCTAATATTTTTTCATTTTTTTAATATTTTGAATGAAAGGAAAGGTTAGAGAATGAAGTGTTCAAAAATTTATGATTCATGTATAAATAATATGAATGCAATCCATAAATGTAAGCACCAATTTAATATAATATGTGAGAGATGTCAGGATCTTGCTCCACCAAAAGAGCACAATATGATTACCAAACCAAGCAACTTAATATGCGAAAATTAACCAGATTCACCAAGTAACTAGAATTCAGAATAACACATGATATGAGAGACAATACACAAATTGTATTAACACTTTATACAGAAAAGAATACAATAAAGAAGATGCCACTTCTTCTCCACCACCTTACAGAGGTTTCCCACACCTCAAGTGAACAGTAAATCTTCTCCCCAAAGCTCTCCCTCTCAGGTCCCAACACCCAACTCAAAATACAGAGTTGGTGTTCACCTCCTGTGCTCCACGCACACCACAAGTGCTCCACACACTCAAACAAGTACTCCACGTACTTCAAGTAGATCTCCCATGAACCTACAACAACCTGCAATTCAACAGACCATACTTATGGAAGGAACTCCCTTGCCTTCCTCTCTGCTCTATCCGAGTACACACCTGTACTCCAAGTAGATCCTGCCTGATACTGCTCCATGTTGTGTTGCTGTCTATATGATCCTGCACACCTGCAAATCAAACATGGTTCTGCTCCCCTGTGAACCTTGACCTTGCACACACATACACCTGCAGATCAACGATCTTACTTACCATGTAGATCTCCTATATAGGCCATGCAAATGTGACCAAGATCCTACACACCTGAAGAATCTTGTTGACTCTCCAAAACCAACACCTACACCTGGTACTGTGGAACTAGGAGGAACACCCTTGCTCACCTCACACACAGAAGGAACAAACTTTGCTCAACTCAAACTAGAACACTTTTCCAATACAACCATGAGTCTATTATATAGATCTCATCCAAACAATAATTAGACATCTAATTACAATAATTAGATCCGCAACTCTCAGTCTAAAAATAGCTCTAATCATGCAAACACTTGGTTCGTTAGCTAACTACCCATAATTAGCTCGCAGTCAAACCACACAGGCGACCGACGTCGGTCCCTGTCTGCCTGGAGGTGACAGACGCCGATCGATCCCTGACCGACGTCGGTTGCTTCTCTTCACTATCCTGCTGACGTCGGCTGATCAGACTGACGCCGGTTGCTCTGACGCTCAGCAACCTTCAACAACCCCTCCAATGGCCTTCTCCATGTCTGCATCAGTGAAGCTTTTAGCTCCACACCCTAACAATCTCCCACTTAGAGATAAATAGCTGCACTGTACCTGTACTTGTACTCTGTCTAATCTATTTCCTAGTTTGTATCCCTCTTCAAGCTCAACCCTGAAGACAACCCACCACACAACCCGTGGTGTACCTCCTGTCATCCGAGTACCCTGCCACATCCGAACCTACAAATACATGTAGTGAAGTCTTGACCCTGCATAGCATGAATCCCTGCTGCCGGTCCCTCTCAAATACCTGAGAACCCACTTCCCCGAATTGGCTCCTAACTCTTCGACAGCTCCCACTACATAGGAATACTCAGGTCTATACCAGACCTCATGTGATTTTGGACACTGTACCTGTCCAGCCCTTAGTGTGCTCCGGCCCTGCACCCTGAACCTCGCCAACACCTGATTCACATCAGCTCCCACTCGAGACAAAATCAACCTGTGATCTCCATGTCTCCCATGTCAAAGAATTCCGCTGCTCCAAACTCCTCATGACATGCCACTGAACTAATCTTACCCTTAGCTCAGCAAAACCCTGTATGTACAATCCTGTTAGCAAAACATACCATCCACATACAGCAACAGAATGATGTCATGACTCATCATCCTCCTGGTAAGGCAAACCACAGTAGTTACCCTGACATTGACTGAAGCCATGCTTCATCCTCCACCTGTCAAAACTTGTACCACTGTCCTGCAGCTCCACAAGACCATATACCTGGTCTTCCGTCTCACGTATCCATTCTCTCTATTCTTCTACTAAGGAATCCATTCGTCTCTGTGCTTTCATACCAACTGGCAACCCTACCAAAAACACCTGTTTGGTTCTCTTCCAAGGAATCACATCCTCATCCATGCCAAGCTCACACCTGTTTCCTGGATCCTTCTTGCTCTACAATCAGCAACATGTATAAAGAAGAGGAACAATGAATTTGAGGGCCTACTTACATCTTCAGTCCTCCGTATGGGTGTTTGAGACTCCTTGACAGCGTGATGTCCACCCAAAATCCGTTACAGTGACCGACCTCGGTCACCCCACAGTCTGCATCCGACCGACGTCGGTTCCCATGCGTCTGTCCCTGACTACCGACCCTGCGGTGCCCCTGCTGCCGACGTCAGTCCTATGACCGACATCGGTCTTACATACTATCGACGTCGGTCCCGTGACCGACGTCGGTCTTACCCTACCCGACATCACCAGCTTCGGTCTGCACGTGACTGACATTGGCACCTGTCTGTTCGACGCCGGTTCCTCCTGACCGACATCGGTACCTGTGTTCGCCTATGAGTGATGACTTTTTACCCACAAGCTCCTTTGAATCAATACCCATGTCCAAACTGCCCTGCTCAGAAGTATCCAGCCACATCCACTGGGTTCTGTCTGCCATCTCCTCCATAAACACCAAGGCTTTCCAGTTCTTAAGCCTGTCAAATATATCTGTCTTCCGCTTAAGAACATGCATCTCCTTCCTGCTCATGTGACCAAACCTACGAAGCCACGTCTCCACAACAAAAGAAGAATCAGTAATATAAACAAGTAGATAAAGGGTACCTATTTTCTTACCACCAGCTAATTCAAGTGCATCCGCTGTGAGAGTTCTTGTGCATCTCTCATCACCCAATCTTTCTAAAGAAATTAGCCATATCTCCAAACTTGGGACCTGCATGACCTTCATCAACACCTGTGTGTTGGTCGCCTGCAATTTCAGCTTCACTTCCCCTTTGACAATTCTTTGGCAAGGCTCACCAGCTCCTCTACCTAGGGCTGCATGGAAAGAGGCAACCGAATCTTTTATCCAAGATTCAACTTTATCCAAGAAACCTCCTAGAGCATCCTGTGCAACAACACCTGCTACATCTACTTATTCAGTTTCTTCATGCTGATCTGCTACCAACCAACAATAATCTTTTACCTGCTCTTTCTTTCCATAGGACAGTGAGTGACCATCTGTGCTTTTCAACTCCTCCATTCTTAGCTTACTTTCATCTGCCATTGCTCTACTCCCACTCAATCAGAAACCCCTGAGAGTGACCTGTAATCAAAACACACTACCCAGATCTAAACCAATCTGTTAGTATCCCAGCCAAAAGCTCTGATACCACTTGTCAGTGGTATCAAGCTATGAGCTAACAACCTTGCTCTGATACCACTTGTCAGGATCTTGCTCCACCAAAAGAGCACAATATGATTACCAAACCAAGCAACTTAATATGCGAAAATTAACCAGATTCACCAAGTAACTAGAATTCAGAATAACACATGATATGAGAGACAATACACAAATTGTATTAACACTTTATACAGAAAAGAATACAATAAAGAAGATGCCACTTCTTCTCCACCACCTTACAGAGGTTTCCCACACCTCAAGTGAACAGTAAATCTTCTCCCCAAAGCTCTCCCTCTCAGGTCCCAACACCCAACTCAAAATACAGAGTTGGTGTTCACCTCCTGTGCTCCATGCACACCACAAGTGCTCCACACACTCAAACAAGTACTCCACGTACTTCAAGTAGATCTCCCATGAACCTGCAACAACCTGCAATTCAACAAACCATACTTATGGAAGGAACTCCCTTGCCTTCCTCTCTGCTTTATCCGAGTACACACCTGTACTCCAAGTAGATCCTCCCTGATACTGCTCCCTATTGTGTTGCTGTCTATATGATCCTGCACACCTGCAAATCAAACACGGTTCTGCTCCCCTGTGAACCTTGACCTTGCACACACATACACCTGCAGATCAACAATCTTACTTACCATGTAGATCTCCTATATAGGCCATGCAACTGTGACCAAGATCCTACACACCTGAAGAATCTTGCTGACTCTCCAAAACCAGAATCTACACCTGGTACTGTGGAACTAGGAGGAACACCCTTGCTCACCTCACACACAAAAGGAACAAACTTTGCTCAACTCAAACTAGAACACTTTTCCAATACAACCATGAGTCTATTATATAGATCTCATCCAAACAATAATTAGACATCTAATTACAATAATTAGATCCGCAGCTCTCAGTCTAAAAATAGCTCTAATCATGCAAACACTTGGTTCGTTAGCTAACTGCCCGTAATTAGCTCGCAGTCGAACCACATAGGCGACCGACGTCGGTCCCTGTCTGCCTGGAGGTGACCGATGCTGGCCGATCCCTGACCGACGTCGGTTGCTTCTCTTCACTATCCTGCCAACGTCGGCTGATCAGACTGACGCCGGTTGCTCTGACGCTCAGCAACCTTCAGCAACCCCTCCAATGGCCTTCTCCATGTCTGCATCAGTGAAGCTTTTAGCTCCAAAACCTAACAAGAGACAATGTATAAACGTAAACCATCACTTTGCAAAGATAACAATATGCAGTAAAAGGAAACTTCACCCTTCTAATGTAGAGTGCCCTCAAGTCTACTCCAAAAGAGGTTTGTGCATATGTAATACTAACCAATTTTTAAAAATTCATAGTTGTGTAGTAGTATTATGGGAGGAATGCATTGGTGATATGAGGCAAATGATTGGTGAAAATCCTTAATTATACCCTGCTAGTGAGCCAAGATAAATGCCCATGAAAATGTAGCAGTGTGTTGAGACACACCAAAGCAAGGCACAATATATAAATAGATAGAAGGTGAAGGACCTTAATAGATCCAATGTGTCATTATATGCTAGAAAGCAAGAGATACACAAAAAATGTGCCACTAGGCAGTAAGCAAGAGTTGTAAGAGGTAAAATGCCACTAGACAGTAAAGAAAATGCTATAAAAGGTAGAATGTCACTAGGTGGTAAAAAAAGAGCTATTAAAAAAATAATTTAAAAGATAGTAATAAAGCAATAAACATGTACTGAATTATATTTTCAAATACACAAGACAATATAAAAAGTTGACAATATCAACCAAAGTTCATAAGAAAGAGGGATTAGAGTTAATGATACTTATCTTTGGTTGATTTATCGATGCATAAATCTCCACCTTGTCTTGTAGCACTTTGTGAGAGATGGTTATAGGTGAAGTCAAGATAGATATGTGAAACTCTAAGTAGAATTTTTTTTGGGACTCTAAAGACTTTGTAAACCTCACAAGTGTAGCACCTATTATTTATAGTTTCAAAGCATTTACACTAACTTATCTTCTTTGGTGTAAGCTCCTATTTTCTCTAAATCATATTTTTATTCTTAAGGTAGATTTGTGTGTGCAATAAAAGTCGATTTTTCATGTCTATATTGAGAAATGACCAAATGGAACCTTACAAATACAAATCAAATCACTAAAATTCAAAACTTAGTTTTAACTAACATCATTGGGCTGACTAATGACATACACATAATTACACAAACATAGTACATCATTGTATGTTGACCAAATGAAAGGCACTACAAGAATTCATTGATATGATAAATGATGTTGGATATGTGTAAATAATGGGATAAAAAGGTCAAAATAAGGGAACCAAAAATAAAGAGGAAAAACAAGATGATGTGATGGTGAGATAAAGGGGGTAGTAGGAAGGATAATCCATGACATGTATCTCACAAAGTAATACAAGTTGACGCACCCTGATCTTGGTGTATGTAAAGAGATTAATATGCTAACAAGCCCTAAATAATAAATTTGAAAATAAAGTGTATACATATTCCCCTACCAAATCTCACTACTTGTCACAATAGTGAGCGATTGATGGTGCTTTGGAAAAAGCATTGTACCAAAAATAAGAATAAATAACTATATTAAAATAATTGATAAGTTAAAAAATACGTACCTCAAATTACCTTTATGATAAATGGATTATACATATACCTTATTATTTATCATGGTGGGTGAAATTAATGTCCATTTCATCATTAAAAAACACTTATGTTAACCCTAATGCTGCAAGACTACACGGACTAATGCAATGCTAGTATATGTAGATGAGTCTAAGATGCATATATATGTAATATGATAGCTCTCAGATAAGAAATTACTAGGATGGTTCTAGGTATCCATGAGGTAAAGGATATATTAAGTTCAAAATACCCAAAGGTAATAAGGTTCTAGGATGGGTTTGACTAGCCTTGAAGTAAAGGTTAGATTAGGTCTAGAAGACCCAAAGTTCATAAGGTGATAGGAAGGTTATATATAGCCATGAGATAAATCCTATATTAGGTTAAAAATACTTGAATATGGTAAATCATTAGGACATGCTTCAATAACCAGAGGGTAAAGGATAAATTTAGTATAAAAGAGCCAATGATGATAAATAAGAAAACTATAAAGATTCCACTAATAAGAATCCAAGAAGAATAAATAAATTGTTGAGAGAAAGATTATTGAAAACCAAATATGCAATTAATATTCAAGTATGGATGGTTCAAAGGGAAAATCCCAATTGATTCCCCTTGTCCTAAAATCTTAAATCCTTAAACCCTAATGATGTTGCAATCCTAGTATGTTTGAAAGGAATGAAGCATAGGATGTGAAAAAAATGGGAGAGACTTGGGAACAAAGTTTTCCATCAAGAGGAAATAATGGAGGGATGAAAAAAGGGTGAAACCAAGGTGAAGATCTATTTCATATTGGAGACAAAAAACTCAAATCATCCTTAAGACCAAGAATTTTCATCATCAAAAGGTTTAGGAACCATATTTTGAAAGGCTATGGTTTGGGATATCTAGTGAAGTATTAGCTATGTATCATGAAAGACCATGAATAAAAATGTAAAGGTTCCTACCTTCCCATGATGTGCTCCCCATTCCTTAGGCCCCATTGAAGCCACCAATATCTATATGGATTATGTAATTATGTGAGAAGGTAGGTAACATGAATTGATATATATGAATCCTCCTAACCTAATCTACTAGATTACCACAGTATAATAGACATCAAACTTTATTATGAGTAAAAATGTGGAGTTTGATATTTTTACTAGGATAGGGCACATGCCAATTATTTTGATCACTTCTTTTATAGTTGTGATGGGATTTTGAAATTTTCCATTTGACTCTAATATTTGAATATTTATTTATATGGATTTTAATTTTTTTATTGTTCTCATTCATATGTATTTGGTAGGTCAACAATGGGCTTTTAAAATGACATCACTATAGTGCTTACATTCGTAATAAAGGAGAACCTAAAAACCTATACACTTGGATACTCCTAGACTTGCACCTTATCAAAGAGTGTAATCTTGAATTTGACCTCGGTGTGCCTAAGTGGGAATATGGTATAATGGAAAAATATGGTGGTGATTGCGTTTCCCTAGTTAAAATGTATAAAGGGGCGTATGATGACATATGTATTTGATACTTTTATCACAATAAAGTGTAAGTGTGAATGAGAGACATGTAGATAGATTACAATAGTTTGCTACAAGGAATACAATTGATTTTAGGAAGATAAATGATACTCTCAACCATTATAATTATATTTATAGGTAACACTAAACTATGGTTGGGAGTGGAATCTAAAAATTAAGTGCATGGGAGGTGGGTGTTTGTGAGGAAGCCCTGGTTGATACTCTAGGTATTACAATGCAAGTCAAAATCTAAAAATCTTGAGGCATGCTAAAAATATATAAGGGGTAGGAGAGGGATATAAGGGAGCCAAAATGTTATGGATACTATGATGGTGATGATATAATAGGAAAATAGTAGAAGTAGGCTATAAGGACCCCCATGGATGGGATTGGGGAGAGATATTCTTAAGAGATTTATAAAATGCTAAAAATGTGACAAACAGGATGTTAGTTATAATTATATAAATTAACTAGAATATTATTCAAGATGTAATTAATAATTTTGGAATGATTATGTAAATATTTATAACATGAAATGCAAATTATACTACATGCCTAAGTAAATGCTCTAAGTGAAAAATGACAAATGTACCTTAAGTGTAGTAATTTTTAAGAAAATGAGCATTAAATAATTCCTTTATGATGTGTAATTCATTTGTCCAAGGCCAATATTTGCTTGGCCTAATGATGAATTTGATGAAATAGGCACCCCACCAATTTTGGGACTATTTTCCTTCTTTGTCAATAGTGTACTCCAATTTAATAATAGGTCTCCAGTATAAAATTTCTTGCACTTAATTTTTTTTATGTTGTTTGAAGATTCATTTTTTGTATTTGAGGTTGTGTTGTGGATAAATTCATTAATATTTCATCAAGGAGATCCAAAGTATGAAGGTGGGATTCCTAATTTTTTTCACTGGGGATTATTCCATGGATGGAAATACAAATAGAATCTAACTCAACTTTTGGTGGTAAGATGACTTCAGAGCCATAGACTAAGGATGAGAGAGTTGCCCTAGTGGAAATCCTAATTCTAGTATGGTATTCCAAAAGTGTGGTGTAAATAATAAGATGAAAATATTTGTGTGAGTCCCAAATGGTTTTTTGTAGGATTTTGTTTAGTACCTTGTTAATAGCTTCAGAGTATCTATTGCATTGTGGACAATATAAAGTGGAAAATTTATGTATTTTTTAAATTTGGCACATAGTTGTTTCATGTATTTGTTTTTGTAATTTATTCCATTGTTAGGGATGATGGTGTTAGGAATATTGAATCTAAAAATGATTTTTTTGAAAATAAAATTGAAGATGGTAACTCTAGTGACATTGGTAAGATGCATGGTTTCCATACATTTAGTGAAATAATCAATGGCCATGATGATAAAGGTATGTCCATATTGTGATCTAGGTGATTTTATGATTATATCTAAACCTTATAAAGAGAAAGGACAATGATATTAGAGTGTTTAAAACTCAATTGGATAGGATTGAATAAGATCATTAAGGAGTTGGTAAGGATTTCATTTTTTAGAAAATGCTATTGCATGTTTTTACAATGTAGTCTAGTACTAACCCATTTTTAGGTATTCATAGGTTGTGGCATGTATACTAGAATGTCCCCCAAAATTTACCCCATGTTCTTGCTCAAGAAGAGGAGATACCTCTCCTCTAGTAACACATCGAAGAATTCTGAATTAGAATAATAAATAATGCCATTTTAATAATATATTTGAAGGCTTATTTTTTAATTTTGGTCTTTCTTGATAATCAAGTTTAGGAGGGTAAGTTTGATGTTCAATAAATTGAATGATGTTTTTATACCATGGGTTTTGTTTTAAGATGATTATATAAATGTGGAAAATAAAGGAATCCTCTTAAGGTTTTTTTATACAAGGGGATTCTTAAAATTAGACATGGTATTTGTTATCATGTAAAGTTTTGTGAGGGTGAAATAGGGAAGCTAATGAAATGAGGGAATTGAAGATTATACTGTGTTCTCTTGGTATTGATTTGATAGTAAAGGGTGTGAAATGTTTGTTGAGATTAGTGGCTAACTCATGATATGATTTGAGGTTGAGACATTTACATAGTATTATTCTTTACTTGGCTAGAAACTAAGTAAGATTCACCTAAGGCATGGAGGTATACAATCTCCATGTACATTACATGGCATTCATGATGAGAATAAGATCTTCATATACAACCATGCTGTTAATGACAACCAAGTTGAGGTGAAATGATAATGGAACTATTTTTTAAAATAACATGGGAGGACACATCCTACCCCAATTCATTGTAAACATATATATTTATTGAAATGTAAATTATAGGTGTCTTCATGTAACTTTGTAGTGATTTTTGGTTACTCTTATTTCTTAGCATGTTTGTTTTATTTTGGTTAGAAAAGTTTGATTTCAATACCTTTAGTTTCTTGTGCTTTGAGACCAATGATAAATTTATGAAATTTATCATTAAGTTAGATTTCTTGATTAACCCATTTTATTAAGATTACATATTGATCAGGTAGGGTGACTTAAATTAGTTTGTCTACAAGGATAGGAGTGACTAATAATTGGTTGACAATGATTTGTTCTTTGACCCATTTTTATAGAATGATTTTGAGGTCAAATTCAATGAGGACGGCCATCCTTTTCCCAATACTATCACTAGAAAAGTGCCTTGGAAAAGAAGTGGCACAACATGTATGTATTGTTGGAATATAATGTTATTTACACCTTAGTCATAGATTCACTTAGATTAGTGATTTAGCCTATAGTATAGATGATTATTTTTTATACATATTTTCATATTAATAATATAAGAAAAGTCAGTTACAACATAATCAAACCAATCAAAATAGAGGGAATATTTTGGCCACTCAATAATGAGATTGAGGTCACTTGACCAATAGAATTATTTCTTCAGCATACCTTAGGATTTTATAAATACCCCACCTCTCCCTCACACTCATATGGAATTCATTATAAATAACTCAAAATTATGTTGAAGGATATTTGGAAGAATGTATTATTATAATAGAATCAATTTATTTGTCACACTTTTATTATCATGGATTTATAGGTAATATCACTCTTGCTTTCGTATGCCAATTCTCTGAATTGTTTGGCAAATGCATCAAACTATTTTAAATCACATAGCTCCATCTTGAGAAGCCATTTTTTAGATTCCAGTTCTCTATTTGCAACTGGAGGTGCAAAATCATTGATCAATAAATTAAATAATGTGGCTAATGGATCAGGATGATTATATACACACTCAAATTGTTCAGCTTCAGACATAGTACTCCACCACTGGTTAATACTACCCCAAAAAAACTTTGTAGCAAAACAAGTGGTTCCAGCTGGATCTAGATGTGCATTAATAGTGATGACTCACATAGAATTACACCATGCAGTGATTTCATTCAAGGGATTGAGGAGATGATCAATATTAAGATACCATGGCTGCAACTGGACATGTGTTCTTTGCATGAGAGTGGTATTGGTTTTCTTTTTACAAGCTTTGAAATTAGAGCCGAAAGTAATTGGACAAATGAGCTTTTTGATAGATGATTCTACCTGTTGATCCTGTTTGGAAAGCCAATCTAAAATATCTTTAAAAAAATCTAGTTTAGAATCAATAGAAGACACTTGTTTTTGTATCTTCTCTATATTATCCTTAATATACAAAACATCTAGACAGAGATCATCAAAATTCTCTGTGAAGTGTGAGTTGAACCTTGCAGTATAATTCCTTTGTTTGAACTCATTTGAGGGTTCAACATCTCCTTGATAAGTAGCTAAAAAGTATTGTACAGTTCTTGCTAGCTACTTATATACTCCTTTGTGAGGTGGCCATCTTCCACCTTTATACAGAGTAACTTTGTTCTCTGTGTAGAATTCTAGACTATCTTCTCTGGGAAGATTCATCATTGTGTAGGGTAATTGATCCTTTGGATCACTTCCTTGGTTGATTTCTTCATCTTCTATCAAAATGTGACCTATTTTGATAGTTCTACGAGAAGAGGAAGTTGATGGTCTGGATGGAGAAAAATTAGAAGAATTAATAGACAAAGATCTGGGAAGTATATTTACAGTTCTGCCATCACTTTTATGTATTGTGGCTTGACCTTTCATTCTAGGAGAAACATTTTTCAACCAGTCAAGTTTCCAATCAGAAGGTATTTCTACAGACTCTATATGACCTTTCTAAAGTTGGACAGTACCACTCAATCTTCTAGCATAGGGCAGATTTTCTAAGATCTTTGGATGATTAGTATTTGTCATACTAAAGACAACAAAAATATTTATGGAAGCATATTTAAATTCACCAAACATATCAAGAACAAAAAGAGAGGTGAATAATCCCCAACAATCTAAAGATACATGCTTAACTTATTTACATCCTTTATCGCGGACTGTGACAGAGAGATTAGGAGAAAACTCAAAATATATGACTTCATCGTTCAAGCGACCAAGACTGGATATTTGACAAGAATGCTTGAAATTGACTTGACGACGATCACACAAAGCTAGATAAATAATAGGTTTAATATTACCAGGAATCAAAGGAGTTATATGGATTCTAATAAGACCAAAGTGTACAAATTTCACATCTTCATGTGACCTGATATAATTGATTTCTGGTTCAGGTAACAAAGATAGTAAATTTGTTTGGAAAATTTTCTTTGGCTTATAGCTAAGAGTTAACTCAACAGATTTGATTCGAGGTTTGAAAAAAGACATATATGTAGAATTATAAACAAACTTGGATTTTAGAAGTTCAGATTTCTTTTAGACATGTGAAGCTTTGATAGTCGGAGGTTTGTACAGGCTATTTTCCTTTTCAAGGTTTTCTTCAGTGATTTCAATATCTGGATAGTCAGATATTTGTTCAAGAATGAAAGAAGGGAGTTGATAGGTTCCTTCTAATTCAGATTCATTCACAATTTCTACTGTGGAGGTGGTTTGGGGTTTTTCGAATTCCATAGTGAAGAGATTTGAGGTCTGGTAAGCAAGAAAATTTTGGCAAGGGAAATAGGAAATGCAGAGATAAAGAGTCCTATGTCAATTTAAAAGTGGCTGAAGACTCGATGCAATAAACTTTCCCAAAGAAATTTTCAAAGCAGAGAACTCAAAAAGTCAGAACTAGAAATTCTTATAGTTCAACCAATTCTTCACAATAGCTAACAGTATTTCAGATTTGGGTTTTATCTTTTGTATGGTTCTTCTGTTATAAAATGAGCTTGACATGCTTTTATGCAAGGGGTATAAGTTTTTTAGTATTCCATTAAATTTATAAATGATAACAAGTATTCTATGAGAAAATTCCCATATTATTAAAGCAAATGAGTTCTTAAAGAATGGGGAAATAAGTGCTTCAAGCACTCTTGCTGAATATCCTCCTCTTTCTTTGATTTTCTCACAAAACCTAGTTTATGCTTCCTATTACTTTTTTTTAGAAACCCAATTATGGGTTTTTCAAGTTTTACTTAAAGAATCATTTTAGATGCAAAAATTTAGGGGAGACATTATTTTTATGATGAGTTTCTCTAAAAAAATTAGTAAAATCAAGGTTTTAAGTCCTTTTTATGGGGGTTTCAAGAGATTTAATGGGCGCATTTCAAATTTTTTAGGTAATTTAATTTTTTGGGAGAGGAAAATATTTTTATTCTAAACTCTACAATTTTATAGATTTTTTTTTTGACTCACCAGTATTTTTATCAAATCCTTGAAGATTATTAGTTAGGAGCAGTCTACAGGGGTTTCATAAGGTTTTCAAATAAAATTTTGATTTTGTTGTAAGAAATCATCACTATCAAGTTTTTTTTTAGCTTTCTTAAAAGTTTTAGAATTTTTTTCCCAAGTTATTATGGAGGGGTTGTTGAGGTGGCTCCCAAAGCACCTAATTTTTTATTAAAGTAAAATAAATTACACAACATATTATATAAAATAGTGACAACAAGTAAACATAAAAAAATCTAAGGGTTTACAAGCTATCAAAAAGCTATAATGAATTTAGAATTTTCTTAAAATAAGCAAAATCCATAGGATTTTTCTTTGCACTGATGTGTAGCTACAAGGTGATTGAGGCAAGGATTCCCAATTTTAATGAATGATTAATATAAGCATCATATACTATCTTTGAAAATGAAAATTCAATCTAATTTTACAAATTTTAAATAAAATTTATAGTCTAAGAGCATGCCAAAGAACATTTAAGCTTGCATCAACAATGTTATCTCTTAGAAGAATGTGATGCATAGAAAGATTGGCACTTATGAGGCTATAACCAAAGCCACCTAATGCAACATTTTGTTAGTAATAAAGAAAGACATAAAAACATGTAGAAATGAATCTAATTCTTCACATATTGGGCATTTGGGATCTTCCATTCCCAAATGTTGTAATATCTGACCAATAGGAAATCCTTGATGCATGAGTGAAAAACAAAGAACCTAAATTTTGGCTGAACCACATGCTTCCAAATATGTCATAAGTGTTTTCCCCAAGTGGCTTTCATGACACGAATGCCCCAACATTGACTTATCTTAACAATTGAAAAAAATTCTTATACCAATGTGAAACCTTATTGACAAAAAATTTAGGTAATACATCTTGATTTAGCCAACACCAAATGTCCCACCATCGATGACTGGAGTGAGAACCCAATCTAGAAGTGTTTAGTGCCTCCACTTTATTCCTAATGATCTCACAAATTTTCATATCTTTGGCCATTAGATTGAACTTTATTTGAAAAGAGGGCCAATCTAAAAATGTGCCACTATGTTGATGCATAATATATCCTACATGCATTATAACTTTGTAAAGAAATCAAATACTCTAAAAAGTTTTATCCAATGCTAATGGCCCCTCAGGTTTGGATAAGAGTAGGGACCATTAAATGAAATGAAGGGAAAGTTTCTAATAATCACATTTTGACATGTTCCAAGTGAGTAAAGACTTTATTTTGTCCTAACCTTTCCATATTTATTGCAACATTATATAACCTTGAATTTTAACTAGTGCAGGAGTAACTACCCATTTCGGGCAGTGGGTATGACCCCATATCTTACTACCCCTAGAGAATGATTTGGAAATCATGTAGTGTACAATAATATTCCAAGTCTCATCTATTTCTAGAGAGTGATTTATCCACTCAGTGTAAATAAAAACAAATTGAAAATATGAGTTAAGAAAAATAAGACCCCTCACTTCCCTATCCATCATACAAGTTTGCCAAGAAATTTTAAAAAATATTTTTGACTATGATTATTACCCCAAAAGAAGGTATGAAGAAGTCTATACATATTTTTGTAGGGATTTTGAGAGGGATCCATAAAAGAGGGATGGTATATATGTACACTCTACAAAATCTTTGAGTAAACAATGAATTTACCCACCAAATATAGTGGCCGACTACTCCATTTTAAAACTTTATTATTCACTTTATTAAGCACATGATGCCAAAACTATGTTGGTGTAGTATAAAACGTGAAAGGAATGTTAAGAAGTGTAAATTAAGTGTCAGGCATAAGCCAATTCCATTGATATTTCAAAGTTCAATGGGGAGGATCATCATAGGACATGCAAACCTTACATTTTATTCCAATTTATCATAGAGCTAAAAGCGCTAAAATAATTATCTAAAAAACTAAGAACATTATTAATACATTAAGAAAAACCAAGAAAATTGTATTAGAAGGATAGTACTCTCAATGTTTCAAGCCTTATGCAAGGCCCATTATCAAGAATAAGAGATCAATGAGATCCATGAGAGCAAACACCATTTGAATCACCATAATTATCCATTATTAACATATATTCTTGCTAGGTCGGATCAAAAAATAATAACAATCATTATTTTTTATTATTTATTTTTTATGATTCTAATAACAAGATTTCTACTATCACTAAGAACCCAACCACCATCTGTATTTAAATTGTTTGGGTTCTTCTCAATTTCAATCACTTCTATCTTTCTAATCAAAAAATGATCATCTCTCATGATAATGCCAAATTTATCTATGAAAATGTGATGATCCAAAGTATTAAAATGTTTTTCAAGGGCATATTTTTGGACCCAATTATGAGAAAGATCAATACAATGCTCTTTTATCCTAACTTGAAAATAATGACCAGTTTCACCGATGTAGACCTTACCACAAAAAGTATGGAATATTATAGATCCCTTTATGATAAATAAGGTTGGTTTTATCTTTATATTTAAAAATGATTTTTAGGATTGAATTAGGAGAGAAAAATACCTTGATGTTTCTTCTCCTTAGGATCCTCGCCAAATTATCTTTAGTCCTTGCGATATAAGAGTGACCATGCCAAAATTCTCCCCCTCATCCATATTATCCTCAATATGTCTAATGCCATGATCCTTTTGTGTTCTATGGATGATATTATTAATTTTTCCCTCTTCATAACCATTCTTATTGAAAACCATAGAAATATGTTCAATTTCTTGACCAAGGTGATCTTTATCAGTAATTCTCTTTGTATGAGTCATTAAGGTGTTTATGATGGCAATTTTTTATGCAGGATGATGATGGAAATCTACATGTAAGTAATTATCTGTGTGATTTTTCTCCCTGTAGATAGTTTGAGATAAAGATCCATATTTTTTTCATGATGAGAACATCTAGAAAAGAATTTTGGTTTTTTTCTTCTACCTTCATAGTGAATTTTATATGGTTAGATATACTATTAAGAAGATCAAGAAATCTATCCAAATTCTGCCTACCATGGGACCAATTTGCATTTGTGTCATCCAAAAACCATTTCCACCATCTCAATTTTAGAGTATTAGACTCAAGAGCTAAGCTTTCAAAATATACACGTCATCCACAAACTATTTCCACCATCTCAATTTTAGAGTAGCAGACTCAAGAACTAAGCTTTCAAAATATTCCATGTATATGTTAGCCACGACAGGTGAGAGGGGAGAACCCATGGTGATACCTTCAATTTTCTCTTGAATAGAGATCGTGATTGGTTCACAAAATGATTGAAATTGAGAACTTCTTGAATAATTTGAATAGAGATGGCGATTGGTTCTTAGTGATAGTTGGAAGCCTACTATTCAAATGGTAAAAAATAAAAAATAATTATTGTTATTATTCACTGAGATGACCTAAAAAGAATATATGTTAATAATGGATATTTATGGTGATTTAGCTAGTGTTTTCTCTCATGTATCTCACTGATCTCTTCCTCCTAACGATGGGCCTTGCATAAGGCTTGAAACATTGAGAGTATTATCCTTCTAATGCAGTTTTCCTAGTTTTCCTTAAAGTTTTTACTTAGTATAACCATGAATAATTTATTATCAATACACCTTTCCCATGCTTATAGAAAATAGAAAGTATCAACCAAAAACTGGTTGTATGTAAGATGATCAGGGTAAAGCAGAAGAGAAATTCCATGAACTAAACCAACAATAGCACAACTTCTAAGAAGATGACCAAGGGCATCCAAAACTAGAATAAATAGGTATAGATCAAGAGGGAAAGCCTATAAAATTCAATACTTTGGGACAAATTTATTGATATGCATATTTTTGCATTAGCATTTGAATAAAACATTTAACATTGTGAATAAAATTTGTCCCAAGACCTAACTTATTCACCATAGAAATTACAAAGGGCTAATCTATTTTATCATAGGCTTTGGAAAAATCTAGTTTGAGAAAAATGTGTCCTGATAAGAATTAGCCTCCCATGTTATACCTTTCATTATTTTAATAATATTATCTAGAATAAACCTTCCAAACATAAAACATGTTTGATGCACTAAAATAATTTTATGAAGATGAGGATTGAGACTTAGTGTCACTACCTTTGAAATAATTATATATGGAACATTTATTAATGTAATTGACCTCCAACTAGTAATCAATGAAGGGTCACCCATTTTAGGAAGTAATTTAATATAACCATGATTAATGATAGCACCAAAAAAACCCATGGCCCAAATTTCTTGGTAAAATTTGTGGAGATCGTGTCCCAGAACTGACCACATATTTTTATAAAAATCATAGGGTAAACCATTTGGGCTAGGAGATATATGATCTGCCATAGAAAATAAAGCTTGGTGTAAATTTTCAACCAAAAATTTCTCATTATCATCCATAATTTGGACTCCCATATTTGGGGTATCTTCAAGGCAGGTCTAAAGCACTACATCATCCAATCTTGTAGATTTGAATACCTCTAAATAATGTTGATAAAAGGCTTCTAGGATGCCTTCATGACTATTGATAATGGTCCCATCCATATTTATTTGGTTAATAACATGTTATTTATTATATCCCTTAAGGAAATTAAAAAAATATGTAATAGATTGATCCCTTGATCTGAGCCAAGATAGATGTGGTTTCAACATTGCTTCTTTTGACTTATAATTCCCAAGAATTATCACTTGGTGATATAATAATCTAGATGACTTTGTATATTAGTTGTAGCATGTACTAAAACCAAATCCATCTAGGTTCAAACAATTTCTACGTCTAAGCTTTCCATATAATTATTAAAATTTATAGCTACCTTTTTACCTAAATGTTTGAAAAATTGAACAATCCTTTTTACTACATCTTGCCACCATATAATCCAACTAGAATAGTTTTTGGGATAAGGAATAATTTTCCAAATTATTTTAGAATAATCAATTAATCATTTTTTCTCAAGAAAAGAGGTATTAAAAATAAAATTCGAAGAGACTACCTTTCAAGTTTATATGTATGCAATGGACCATGAAATAGGGCTATGATCAGATAATACTGCCATTGGATAATCTTATCATGTATCATCAACTATTACATGATATCATCACATGGTCCATCCATCTTAAAATCATTTGATCCCCTTGCCTTTGATTTTTACATGTAAACCAGCCATAATCATGAGGCATCCTAATAAATGCATTAGGGTCACTGGCTTTAAATGTCTATTTAAACTAAAGCTAAGCAATTTGTTCATCAACTATAATTATGACATACAATCCCCCTATTTTATAAAAATCAACCTCTAGCATATTAATATCTCTATAGAATAGCCAAGTAGCATGGGGAATGGATGTAACAACCCATCTCCATAAAGTAGCTCACTGGACATCTTCACATTGGGTATAAATACTACAAATTCCCAAAACATTATTGTTAACCCTCAACACCGAGCCAAAGTAATGTAACTATTGTGATCATGCCTTGTATCCATAATATTATATCCCCATCTTTGATGGACGTAAATTATAGTGCCACCTCTTCCTAAAGCATGAGTATAAGCTACCTTCAAGGATGCTAGGAATATGCAGTTACAAGCTGCTTATAGAAATAATCAACAAGTTTGGCCTCTTGAATACAAATAAAATTAGGAAAATATCATGCTCTCAAATAGTCTTAAACAATAAATATCTATGTGTTGTTTGAGATACCCCTTACATTCCGTGGTATACACTTCATGATGAGGGCAAGACAAATAATAACATCTACTCATCCATCCTTTCCAAATAACTATATGGATTCTCATTCTAGTGACGTACCAACTATTTAAAAGTTTGAGGCATATTTATAGAGCCATAGGATGCATGAGTAATATATATTATTTAAGTAATTTTATTATTGGTGATAAATCCTCAATTATTGGCCCTTGAATTGGGTAGACTAATTAACAACCTAGGCAAAATATCTCTTCTTTGGGGAGACTATTTGCTAAGATGTAACTGGTGACTATTGAGAACCATTTGTTCTTTTATCTTGAGGAAAATTTTCACCATTTTATTGGGAGACATTTATACCTTTATCCTTAAATGAATTTTTGTTGAGTAAGAGAGGCTCTATGGTCTTATCCTATACATATTTTTTAAGAGAAGCTTTGGACAATTAAAGGCATGATGATTCTTATCATGATAATAATAATAATAATAATAATAATAATAATAATAATAATAGTAATAATTTGGTAATGTTAGATATATAATCCTTTAATCAAATAAGATCACATGAGCATGAAACATAATGTAATCTGGAATATTTTTACTTAGATCCATCTCTACAGAAGCCTTTGAGTGGGTCTAACAACAAAGCCCTACAAGGATTCGAAATTAAACATTGTTTTTAAGGATCCTAAAATCTTATCTAGATGCAAATATAAAATCATAGGGAACCCTAAAAACTCTATACAGACTAGCAATAAAATTTTGGCGGATTTTTTATGATTAAAATCAGCCGTCCATTTATAAATAACTAGATGTGATCCATATACACTCCAAGGATCTCTCTATAATGCCATATCATTTTATTCCTTTGAATTGAATTGAAACAAAATGAACCCTTTAGTTAGGTTCATCACCAACTAATTATGGATGCCCAAGGGTTCCCAAAATTACATTGCCTAGGATGAAAGAAGAGAATCCAAAGGATTTTTCCCACCAAAATAACCAATCACATTCATTTTTTCAAACACATTACAAGTTTCATTCAAAATTTAATTAAGGTGAAATAAGGTCTAACCTCATCATTTCCTAATGCTATAGATTACATACTTGTATGTACTATATTACCATTCAGTATAGTGGCCATGTTTCATGAAATATTTCTTTGCCACTTAGAAACTACACTAAAGACACTTGATTGAGAGCACAAAAATTTATAGTGCTTCACAACACCCACATGCTTGCCTTCCTCTACCAAAAAATAACATGTAAAGATTCAAATATATTCCATGCAGTTATTAGGGTTTATTTTACTAAATTATTATGGGTGGCAAGATTAAAAATGTTTTTGCAAGGTAGCACTTTGCAGACCATGCCCTACCTTGATATTTTCAACTTGCCCAAATAATGTACTAGGTGAGTGTCCCAACCCTCTCCCCAACTTGGATAGTTCCACTGAGCTCCAAAAAGCTCCCCTCAACTAATGTTAGACCTCCCCTTATGCCCCATTCCATTTCCACTTCCTCCCATGTTTTGATCCCCTTATAACTCTATACAACCACTAATTCCAACTACAACCCTTGATTTTTTGATCCCACACTAATGATTGTTGTTGAGATTTATCATTATCTTTGGTAGACTCTCCATCCCTTCCCATCTGGACTAGACACCTTGGGTAATGCTCTTTGTAAAGGCCAAAAACTTTTTCTTGTTTGTTGATTTGGCCTTCCTTTACTTTGAAGTTTTTTCAATGTTTTTCACCTTGAAGCCTCTGAAAGGTATTTTTTTCCTTCAAGAAATCTAGATATTATTTTCATGATATTTGAAGCTCGAAGAGTGGTTCTAGTTGGTGGGAATTTTTTTAGTATATCAAAGCCAGATATTATTTTCATAATATTTGAAGCTCGAAGAGTGGTTCTAGTTGGTGGGATTTTTTTTTTAGTATATCAAAGCTAGATATTATTTTCATGATATTTGAAGCTCCAAGAGTGGTTCTAGTTGGCAAGCATTTTTTTTAGGACATCAAATCTAGATATTATTTTCATGATATTTAAAACTCAAAGAGTGGTTCTAGTTGGTAAGTGGTCACACCCCTCTACAAATGATAGTTCTCATTTTATAGACTACTTGAATGATCCTCATATACCAAAAAAGAAAATTCTCATAAATTTTTATAGAAACTCAAAATCAAGTATATATATATATTTTAAATTACATATTTTGTGATTAATTTCAAGATATTTTATGAGATAGCTTCAAAGTGTATGATTTTTTTCTTGTTTCCTATTTTTAGTGTATTTTTTTATGTACGCTACATCATTCTAAGTAGTTATGGGTGGAAACATTATTTTAAAAACATTAAGTTATAAAGCTACACTATTATGGGGGGGGGGGGTTATTCACTCTAAGGACATGTGTGATCCTTCTATTTGTGTGCACTTCACTCACACACTTGTGGTTCCTTTTCTTTACTACATGTGCATTTTTATTTTTATTTTTAATAGCTTACAACTATAAATGATAAACTAAAATCATTATACATTAAAAATAATTCACACGAAAAACTAAAATTATAAATCTCTTAAAGAGTAAAGATATATATAGGGTCTAAAAGGCATTTAACTTGAACTTACATAGGGTATTGAATATCCTAAGTGGTACAACGTAGGTGATAAGGCACTTGGCCTCATTTACCATTATGTTTCTCTTAAATTATTATTTCATATCAAAAAGATTTCAACTTATAAAAAATCTTAGGATGCATTAAAAATAATATATGCTTAAACCAGATAAATTTGGTGTCATTAGGATGCATTAAAAATAATCTATGGTTAAATTGACTATATTTGGGGTCATAAATTGAACTCATTGGTCTTAATCCCATTGACTATGAAAACATTCAAGACTAATATCACATTAAGTATTTAAGACTTTAGTTTTTGGATTTTAATATTAAGAAGGATGATGGAAAATTTATACTTATTTTTCTTTCCAATCTTGGTGAGCCATATTATATATTTTTCTATACATGCCACTAAAACAAAGATTCCATGGGAACTACATTCAAACTGCCTAGATTTGATGAGTTCAGTAAATGTTTGACTTATGAACAAGATAAAATTATGTATGTTGGAACAATTTACAAAAATATTATTATGTATCATGTAATTATTTCAAATCATATTTTAATAAAACATTAGAATACATGTTCTAAAATAGAATCTAATTAACAACAATCCTTTTTCCGACCCAAGCATGACTCTAAACCAAAATTTTGAGATGAAATTTATAAACCATTGTTACATTTAGTTGGTAATTATGATATAAGAAATGAAGAAACATCAAAAAAATATTCCCTTTTTATCATATTCTCATTCAAAAATGGCCATGCTAGAGCCATTTTTGCAACCATTTTGCCTTCACTTTAAATGATCCTTGCATTTAAAACACATCTATTTATAATGACCTCTTTTTTAACCAGACATTTAAATATATTTTAATTTCTCTCATTCATACACATATGTATTATTAGTCACATTGTTTTCTAGAACACATATGAGGAATTTTTTAATGTGCTTCATTAGTGGTGGTATTTTTTAAGTTGTTTTCCTTCACCTCTTCAGTCCAACTGTGCATTATTTTTTAAGTTGTATTGCCTTGGTCCTTGGATATTTGATAGTTTATTCTCCATTTACATAGTTTTTTAATGCATGGAGTACATTTATTGTGCCTTCTTATTATTGGATATTTATTTTTATATCTAGCCTTCATTATCCTCAAAATTTTTAGGCATAATTCCACTTCAAAATTATAGGGGTAATGTATAAAGTATTGAGTCCTTGGTGCATTGCATTATTTTTGGTAGTATTTTAGTGATGAATCATTCCATAATTCTTGGTGTCTTCAATGATGGATCATTCCATACTTATTTGTGTCTTTAGTGATGGATTAGATCATCATTTTTTAATTCCTCTTGAGAGATTTGAGTTATGGATCTCCTAGTTGCATATACTTGAGTGATGGATCTTCCCCTCCATATGTACTTGAGTGATGGATATATCAATCCTTTTTATTTTTAGTGACGGACATTCCCATACATTTTAGCATCTTTGACACTTTTGACAAAGTGATTTTTTGGTGGCCCCAATATCTATCATCTTTTTCTATGTTTGAGTAGTGGATTCATACCACTCATGCATCTTATTTTTGATGAATTCTTATGTGTAGGCAAGTTGATTACTTCCTCTTATGAATCATTTATAGTAGCACAAACATTTTATTATTTAGAGTGATCCTCATATTTGAAACCATATTTTTTAAATTTATAGTTACATCAAATGACCCACCTTGTATTCTAACAAGCTGAGATAACATCCATAAGGACACTTTGAAATTTTTTGCACAATGAACATATTATATATGGGTACCTATTAGGACCCATTTTATGAGATATTAGTCTCATAATTTTTTACTCATTCCCCTATTATTGGTGTAAAATGTTATTTACACTTTAATCGTAAGTTTACTTAGGGTAATGAGTAATCCCATAGTTTAGACAATTATCTATTTTTAGTATTTTCATATTAGGAATATAAAAAAGGTGGGTTGTCACACAATTATACCAATCACAATATAGGGAGTATTTGGGTTGATCAAAAGTGATATTGATGTCACTATCAAATAAGATTATTTATATGGCATACCTTAGGATTATATAAATATTTCACTCTCCCTCAAATGAATATTTCATTTTAAATAGCTCAAAACTCTATTATTTGATCTTAAAAAGAGTTTTTAGTAGAATAGATTCATTTTATATGTTAGAATTTGATTGTTGTGGATTTGTAGTTCATCTATTATATTTGAAAGTGCATTTCATATTTAGGGTATATGTTTTGTATCTATTTTGTTGTATAAATATCTTAACGTACTTTTATGCAAATGGAAAAAGTTATATTGTTTTCCCTTTAATTTCTAAATGGTACCAGATAAATCTATGAGAAAATTCACATATTATTGTAGAAAATCAATTCTTAAAGAGTGAGGAAATTAGTGATTCAAAAAATATTAATGATTCTCCTCCTCTTTCTATTTTATTTTCTAAAAAACCTAAGTTTCCTCTTCCTATTATAGTCTTTTTTTGTCCAATTTTATCAAAAATATTTGTGTATTTTTCAAGGTTTGTTTAAGGAATCATTTGAGTTGCAAAATTTAATGGGAAAAATATTTTGTTTGATCTTGCCATAAAAGATCTTGCCATGCTTTTATGTAGGCGGTGGATTTTTTTAGTTTTGCATTCAATTTCCACATGTATCAATGATGACATAGGTATATTTATATAACATGTGAGCTAGAGTTTGTTGTAGGTAAAATATATGGATAATTAGACATGTTTGAATTTAGTATATCACATTTCATAATTAATTAGAACATGATTGATGTATTAGATGAAATACTCTTTACTGGTTTTGTATGTTTGAGCATGCATTTTTCCAATGGATATGGAGTTGGATGATGTATATATAGTTAATGGTCTTATAGAGGATAATAATCACATTATTGGTGGTTTTAGAATTTTTTTTGTGGACTTGATGGCATAATGGTAGGCATCGTTCCACTCATGTCATCCTTTTTTATGTAAGAGGGAGTTGATTGCATGGGTTCAATATAAAAATTAAGGAAACATATTTGAATTTCCCCTACTTTTCCAAGAAAGGTGTGAATTTAGGGGATTATTGTTGATTTTGGTAGGCCAATTTATAATTCTACTTATTGGTTATATTTTTCATATTTTTTCGACTAATTTATCTATTATATATTATAGTGGAATTTAATGCTATTTTATGCTTTGTAGAGGATTTTTTTGAGTTTTCTAAACATCATTTACCAAGCCAATAATGTTAGGGATTTTTAGTTTGCACTTAACATTAATGACTTATTTTATGAGGTTGATATTTTCTAATTTTTCATGGTTGTTATCGATCTAGCTGATGATATTTAGTTTTTTCTAATTTTTATGCTAATATTTTATAGTGTTCTTTGTGGGATTGGTTTGATGTATTGTAAGATTTTTTAAATGTTTCATCTTGAGTTTTTTTCAAGAGACATAAGTTTTTTACAAGACACTTTCCCATAGTGTCTTTCCTTATTTTGTCATGCTTGTTACACTTGTGTATAAATTTTATCTCTAGGAATTATCCTACCCCACACTACTCTTAATTTGGCCTTTAATCTCTCTTAATGTATCTAACACTTCAATAAATCTATCATTTCTTAGCCTTGAGCCTAACAACACACATTTATTTTCTATTAATCGAAGGTTGTACCTTTATTTTACCTGGGATAAGATAATTGGTCTCGCCATCCCTATCTTGGGTAGAAATGATGGGCATATCATTCTTGTCTTTTATCATTTTGTGGGTCTCTTCACATTTTTCCATGTTGTACATGCCTTGATTTTCACTTATTAATATTTTATAGATTTGGTCTAAGTGAAAATTATATCCTAGAGAGAATAAATTAATGGTTATATACTCCATAATTCAATTTTGATCTACCCTTTTCATATATATTACTACACTTATGACACAGTCATCCTTTATGAATTACCCTCTTTTATCAAAAGAAGGTGTTTGGAAAATTGCATATAGTTTTAAATTCATATATAGGGAGATGAGGTGTAAGCCCTTACTCAAAATTTCCATTCAAATTTTATATAGCTATGTTAGGTCTGATTCTAGCATATGTGATATGTAACTCCCATAGTGGTATCCTGACCCATAAATTTATTTTTTTTGTGAGTTAATGGAAATATAGGTCAAGAAGAATGAACAAGACAACATATATATCCATTAGATCAAATAAGTGTAGGTATAGATAGGCATGACATCTAGATATGAAGTGACACATGATAAATAAACTTTTGGAATCGATTAGAGTATAGAATTAGTGCTGAAAAAAAACAATGGTAAAAAATGTTCAGTGAAAATCCCACCCTAGGCATGATGGTGCAATCACCAATCATGTATAACAAACACTCTAAATTTTAAACATAGTAAATTATAGTGCTACACAAATCATATCTACATTCATAATTTCAAAATTCATTAAGGTGTGATTTTTACACCATATTTTGCTTCATTTCAAGTTCAATTATCAATTCAACATTTTCATTTTGAATGCTTATTTATTTTTAGCCACTAGGAAAATTATGTAATTAATATTTTATATATCTAAATGTTATATATTCCTAATGCAATAGTTTTATGTTTTTTCATTGCTAAAAAAAAGATAAAACACTTCCAAGGAAGGATTTACATGGGGTTTATAGGGTAATTGTTTGTATTCCTCATCTATAGTGTCAATGTTATAGATTTTAAGTAAGTAAAAGATGTGGACCATGTTAGGTTCATGGTTAAAATTATGCATTCATGGAATTTTATTTTGGTAATGACTTACTGTTGTCTTAAGTTTTTCATGCAAGGTTTGAGTCCTCAGGGTTTTTCCCAAGTTTAAGCTATCAATATGTACAAACTTAAATTGAAGATAAATAGTTAAAGGCATGCTAATAAGTTGGTTTTACCCATGAAGGCATGGGTCATGAGAACCATGGAAGAACACTGATGCTAAGGTAGAAGAGTGACTAAGGAAGAAAGATTATGTGTAGTATTGCACATGAATGCAGACACTTATCTTCCGAAAGTAGTTAGAGATATGATATTCAGGATGGAAAACTAGGTGTATGAAATGACATAAAAAAATGAATATATACATCTTAGGACATAAGAAATCCATTTATTATGTAGATATGAATAATCTTGTGGAGAAATGTAGTGGGGTTCTATATAAACTCACCATTTCCATTGTATTATGGGTTGCTAAGTTTACTGATTGACAATATTCTATTGAGAGAATTACTATGTATATGAGGGATTGGCAGGCTATAAAAGCCATTGTTGTTCATGGTATGATGAATTATTTCTAAAACTATATACATAAATTATTATTAATGTAATATTTTAATAGTGTGTTTGTGGTTATTATTACATGTACAATCCAATTATTTATGGACTAGGTTTCAGATATATGCTTGTTTTTTTGTTATGTATTCATGCATGGCCCTATAATTGTAATGGTAGCCATGATTAGAATAAATGTCCTTTAACTGACTATAATAAAGCTCGATAATATCTCTCTATATCTCAAGTGAGCACTTAAGCATCATGCTTAAGTGATAGGTTGGTGTATGAAGTAATATATCAATTGGCTTGCACAATGATGTAATATGATTTAGGAAGTGTAAAATTAAACACACCATGTTGGTTCTATTTTTGGAACCCTATTTGACTAGCTCATGGAGAGCCTAGGTAGTGATGACATTCAAGATCACATTGAATTGGGTGGAACTATAGTTTGAAGAGAAATATTTGGTGTTTTCAAGGACAAATATTAGAATATGAGATCAAAAGCCAAGAAAATGGCTCAAGAATGATATATTCAACCCTTTATAGGAGATATTATTTGTAAAAATTATAGAGCACTTGTATGCATGGTCAGTAGCCTTCATTGTAGGTTAGAGGAGAATAATGGGTTGAAGGCATGGATGGAAAACAAAATGATTGAAAAGATTAAGAATACAAATAATATCTGGACTCGTAAAATAGATGTATAGTGAAAGTGAGATTTTATAAGATCCTTATTTCAATTTTTAGTATCAACCTATACCTACTTAGAGAGGAAAGTATTATTTCTTGTGTAATCCAAAAGGATTTTCATCTCACATATCTCTCTTTGGAATACGAAGATGTTGGTTATTGGGTGAATATTTTGTCTTCAACTAATTGAAGGCAAAATAGTTATATCGACCACAGTGTAATGAGATAAATCTCTCCTCTCAGCAAGGGGAGGTTCCCTATAAACTATCACAAACTAATTTAAACTAAATACTAATTCAGGGGTGAGACCATATCATCTATTTCTCTTTTTTCAAAAATGATGTTTACAAAATAACATAACACTTTCTTGATACTAACTGAAAAACTAAGAAACCCAGAGAACGCAAACTCTATCATTGCTTCTTTTGCTGATTTATAACTTAGAACACAATAAAATGAGGTGTAACCCAAAGTCTTCATTGAAAACTATGACAAAATATATGATAAAAAAAGATAATAGTAGTTAAAAGCCTTTCCAATATCCTTTGCTTTAAAACATTAAAACACAAACTAAAGATAATTGTTATAGCACAAATTCTCCACAATCAACTTTAGAACATCTCCCAGATTATTCTCACTCACACTACTATTTAATCAAATAGATAAGATCATATTAGAGAAATGACATAAGAATAATTTCCAATACAACATAAATTATTTCAACACAAAGTTTGAATGATCACTTGCTTTCTTATTCACTTGATAAAATTTGATTTACAATTTGAAATCAAAGTCTCAAAATGCTCTTCAATTTGGTAGAGTTTTTATTTAATAAATAAAAGATAGATAATTACAGTAGAGGCCCTCTTTATTTATAGGGAGATTCCTTGAGAAAATATAGGAAAAACCTAACTACTTTGACCTATTCAAAAATAGGAATCCTTATTGACTTGGGACTTCCTATGTTTTCACATGTAATTACATATGAAAAAAATACATGTAAATATGTCCAAAGTTGTTTCAAAAGTACATTTAAAAAATGAAAAATACACTAAGGGAAAAAACTATTTAAATTTGTATCGCCATCTTTTTTCATGTGACCATCATACATAGTGAAAGCTGTTTGCATCTTGATACTCTCTGGACTAATAGTGTTCTTGAAAATCATCTTGCCTCTAACTATGGCATCTCTTACTGTGGTGATTGATTTTGCATGACTAGTTAACTTGGTTTTTAGATTATCCAAAGTTAACTGATTGTCTAGAATATTGTCCATAGAGGCCATTGAAAATGTTTTATCTTCAAATTCTTTCTAAAACATATCTTCAAATTCCTGAACCATTTCTTTTGCAGAGAGAAATTGGTTATCTTGTGATACGAGCTTGTAAGGTAGCTCCTCTAATTTATGAAAAATACTGACATCACTTTGTTCACTAAGCTTCCTTGTAGTTTCAAGGTCATTGATCAAATATTTAAGCACACGGCTCCTATATATCAATGCCTCTTTAGTTTCTATATAAGAATTCCTATTAAGAATGACACCAATTGATATTAGAGTGCTTATTTTCAGTTTTCTCATCTCCACCCATTTATCATGATTCTTTTCTATGCTCTCAATATCTTGAGAAACAACATCAATGATATCATTAAGTTTTTCTCTTATTTTCATTATTTTATTTGTCTTCTCAGATAGCTCTATAAATAGGGAAATTCCTTGTGCACACATCCTGTCTAAGTACTCTTCAAGTACTTTTCCTTTGAGATGAGTATTTTTTGATTTGTAAATGATGGGGTATTCTACAAAAATGGCCTCAGGAGTTACTTATTATGAACTCAAAGTGATTTTCCTTACCACTATAGTCAACTATTCCACCATTTCTTTATAGTGATCTTTCATTTCTTTCTCCCTATCAAATTTTTGAATCAGGATGTCCATAGCTAACTTCATATCATTGTTGGCACTTTCATGAGTTATCTTGCCTAATTCAACTCTATAGATAGAGTAATCATTCATATCAAAATTTTCTATGATTGCATCTTGTGGAGGTCTTGTAATCTCTAGAAATTTGTGTCCCTTGTCCCCAAGCATTTTTGAAAGAATCTTTGGCTTCTTCAGGGTCTTGGCTTTTACAGGCACCAACTTATTAAAATCAAAGTCATCTGGGGAGATGCCTTATTTATTCCTTTTTGGTGTATAAGTGAAAACCATGGTATAAGCATAGAAGTACTCACATTAGGGTCTGTTCCCATTTTTGGCATCACCATAACTGCACTTGCACTGGTAGTGGAAATAATAGGTGGAGTGTTAGTAAAAATTTCACCTCTTACAAAGTGATAAAAAATAGAAGCATCTCCAATATCAAAAGATGAGGAGGACAAACTAGGAATAGACCCTGAAGAATGAAGAACATCTTTAAAATGTTTTGAGGGTTGTCAATAATTATTTTGGAAGGAGAGGGAGATTCAGAAGAGGGAATATCAATAGGAGAAATAGACAAAGGAGCTACAACAGGGGTTTCTAGCAAGGGAGAAGAGACTCCCATTTCTTATTGTACATTCTCTTATGGGGACAAAGCTTCCTCCTCTTGTTGATCTATATGCCTATCTTCAATCTCCATCTCTTTTGTGGCTGGTTCTTTAGTTCTCTATTTCTCAACTTTCATATCTTCTATTTCATACTTTTTCTCCACAACTTTTGACTTCTTCATCACAAATTTGATCTTAGGCTTATGTGGCTTGGAAGAAGAGGGAACATTACTTTTGTTCTTCATACTATTCTCCAAATTTTTTCCTGTTTGCTCTTGAATCTCAACCTCTGACCTTGTGAGGAATTATTTCAAATCAATTCCCTTGTTTGCTAGCTAATTATTGGTGTTTGCCAACTTAGCCTCAAATATTTTCCTCAAAGAGGTTAGCTCTTTTTGAGACCATTGGATTGGAGGGAGAGGGCTATTAGAAACTTGTTTAGTATTATATCTATCATTAACCAACTCTCCATCATCCACTAGACCTTCATGAATATTAGTAAGTCTTAGATAATTGATCTGCTCAAGAGATAACCAATTGTAGTCCAATTTCCTAACATCTTCTATTCTCAAATCTACCCAAACATCTTCAACCATAGGTTCATGGAATTGGGTTTTCATCTTTATTTTGTATTTTACACCCCTATAGTCAAACTTTGGTCTTATCTTGAATTGATTCATAGTTATAAGCTGCATCTCAGTTTTCATGGCCCTAGACTTCATAGAAATTAATATTGAATACCTGCCAATTTCAATTGGGAACCTAAAATCAGGATTCTTGAGCTCCATTTGTTTATTATGCATGACGATCATTTGTATGCATAACTCCATTAAGACCAGTTTGTCTGAGGGGAATCTTGGAACCATATAAGGATGAACTTGGAAAAATCCAACCCTTAGGTATGAGAAAGAAGGAAACTATAAGAACATGCATCCAAAATCATTTACCACTATCCAAGCCTTATCTGACACTCTTCTTTATTCTAGTTGAGGATAAAAAAGACATAAGAATACTACAAAGAAAGCATCATTTACTCTCCTGAAATGATGAATAAAATATTTCAATGTTAATTGAGAATAGGATTGATACATAGGGATTACCCTCCTATCTCCTTATGATGTTACACCTGGAAATATTCTCATAGAAGCTACAATATACATGACATAAAAAGTCATGTAGAACTTGAAGGTAGTGGATACTTTCATCAATTATTACTAATTTGTTTTCCCCATAAGATGGTTTGTTTTCCTTGGAGTATTACCTTGATGAAAGGATACATCCATTCATGAAATAGTGAGGAAGAGGATAAACTTGTTATCCTGTTGAGAAGAGTTATCAGATCACCAACTTCTTCTATAAAGTCTCTTCTAGGAAAACTCCATGGCCACCTTGACAAATTTGACCTTGATGTCTTGAGTCATTTATTATTGATTACCTTCTTTGCCTTTTCACAATTTTTGTCATACTATTTTTGTGCTTGAAAAAAATCAAGCTTTAACACTTTTGTAGCAGGAGGGCACATAAACACCTTATCAATGAATTCAGGATGTAGTTTGATTATCACATTGACACTAACGTCCATCACAACCCTAGTATCTTTGTTATAAAATTGAGCACACCGAAGGATAAATTTTATGTTATGGGCTACCATCAGGAAAGAAGATACCAAATGAATGTTACTATCAATTATGTTCTTCATTTCAGAGTTGGGATTGCTTGATTTGGTTCTCTTCACAAACTTAGCAATGTTTACATGGCCAATTCCTGTATCTCTAATGTCATTGACATTAGAAGTAACTGAGGTGATTGGAAAAACACCTTGATATTTGTAATTCATTGCTTTTGACTTCTTTGGAGACAACTTAGTCATCTAAATGAGATATCACCAGAAGGATGTCGATGAAGAAAGAAGATCCACAAAAGAAATTGCAATAAAAAAAATCATGATTATGCAATTAGGGGAAATACTGGTAATCTGGGAAAATTGTATGTCGATGATCATGACTATGGAGATGAACTTGAAAGGAATAGAGTGTGAGCAGGCCAAAAAATTAGAGGAAAGCGGGCTCAAAAAAAAAAATTGAAAATATCCCAGAGTTAGGAAAATTTGAGAGAATGTTTGCATGGGTGACAAAATTTACCACCCTTGCATCTGAGGGATATTTCACTTGTATTAGCAAAAAAATTAGCTACTATCACATATTGGTTATATGTTGGAGTGGAAAAAAATGCTGGCACTGTAAGTAATGAGGATATCACAAGTGTTATGCATCGATGGTAGAAAACACCGACAATACATATTGGTATGAATTACATTTGATGTTCAAGAGACAAAAAATGCCACTACCACATGTGGTAAAATTTGTAAGGTTTTCATGTAAAGGTGGCAGATTTTGCTACTCATATACTTCCACTTGAAAGCATCTTCAAATACATAAGCAGTGAAAAATGCTGAATTTGCTTTGACTTATTCATAATAGGAAGATGTGAGAGTAATATAGTCATCATTATAATGTTTTGTAAGAATTGAATTCAACTAACATGTTTTGAAGGGTAAAGCCTTGTCAGGTCAAACCACCGATGACACACATCAACTTGAAACCTAGGGCACAAATAATGGTTGCCAATTTTTTCCAATTTGACTCACTAGAAATAATCTAGGACACAAATGAATGGAAGAACAAGGGTTCAACACAAAAGACCAAGCAAATGAAAATATCAATCTATAGCAGATACCACTCAATAAATGAAACCCTAAAAGTTGAAAATAGTTAAAATGACTTACCTGACAAGTTTGAAACCCTAAGCTTGACGGTGGAAAATTTCAAAATCTATTTGAATCCTCTGTCACCACGATAGAGCAGTTTTGAAAAGGGTCAAGGAATCAACTAAGAGACTTCGACAAAATAAATGACAAGTAAAAAAATAATGAAATAACACATTTAAAAGCTTGAAAATGAACCCTTAATGCTTGGCATGAGTGGCCAATAATGCAACTTCAAGTTCAAGATCTTGGAGATCTTGCTTAGGTAGCAATTTTGGTTGACTTGACATGTGCCTACACAAAATGCAAAAAGTGGTAAAAACTGCCGACCATGCAGATACCCTTTTGATTGGGAACATGTAATGGTGGAAAAAATGCTACTTGAGCATGAAAAAAAATAAAAACCATGTAAGAGTGGCAAAAAGTGTTGACTTTACACAAGCAAATTCCAAAATTCACTCACACCCCCAAAATGATCAAAATTTACATTTTGATCAGTTTACGACTACAACAAGCTTCACAATTTTTGAGAAATCATGGTGGGGGAATGTCACAAAATCTCCTAGGATGTTAGATGACTTCACTTGAGATCAAGAGAATCTTGTCTCGATCAATGAACTTAGAGTGTAGATTATGAAATAGATAAGTTTCATAGGGGATGTCTATAAAATAAGTGTAGCTAATTTTGGGAATGACAACTGGCTTTAACTGGGGAGCTTCCATCGATTAAGAAACAATCAAAGGGAGAAGAATATAGTCTCTAAGTGCCTTTATCCATGCCATTAGGCTACGGTGTCAAGCTACCAAAAAGAAAAAGACACAAAAGACCAAACAAAAACACAAAAATAAAAACACAAAACTATACAAATGTACAAATGAACTTATCTGATACTTCAAGGATTGAAGTGGTTCAGATGTTGCCCATTGTGAGGCAAAAAGAATGGTGTTTCATCCTGATATTCTAGTAAGAAACTATTTCCACCATAGAATTGATGAATGGTGAACAGACCTCTCCACAAGGAATCAAACTTTCCATGCATTCCTTTTGGTTCTCTTCTCTTGTCCCATAACAAGACTTGATCTCCAATCTGAAACTCATGAGTCCTTGCTTTCTTGTCAAAGAGGTTCTTTACCTAAATTTGATGATCAAGAATACGGTCCACTACCATAGTTCACTTCTCCTCAAGTTCAGTTAGGCACATGATCCTTTTATCAATAGAACTTTCAAAAGTCCTATATTTTACTGCCTTTGCAATTCCAAGGTAATTAGTATCTCCACATTTAGACCATACAAATGCTAAAATGGTGACATACCTATTGCCATTTTAGGAGAAATCCTATCTATTCATAAAGCATCGAACAAATCTTTATGCCAAGTTCTCTGATTCTCATCTACTAGTTTCTTGATAATAGTAAATAGATTCTTGTTACTTGATTCCACCTGACCATTTCCTTGTGGATAATAGTCTAACGAGTGGAAAAGAATGATCCCGTGCTTGTAAAAAAACTCAATAATCTCATGGGAAGAGAAACAAGTAGCATTGTCTACTACAATCTTGTTTGGAACTTCAAATCGGGAAATAATGTTTTCCTTAAGGAAATTGCATACCAATTTAGAAGTAACATGCTTAACTGGGATGGCTTCCACCTACTTGGTAAAATAGTCTATCATAGTGAGAACATAGTTTTGTCCCACACTTGATGGTGGGTTCACAATGCCAATAAAGTTGATGCCCTATTGCTGAAAAGGTTCTTTAATCACCACCAGCTTGAGAGGTAATGCAACCAACTTAGGTTTCCTAATGAACTATTGACACAACTCACACGTATGTACCTAATTATATGCATCTTGAAATAGTGTAGGATAATAGTATCTTGCTCATAGAATCTTGTGAGATGTTATGTGTGTAGAAAAATGTCATCCATAGGCCAAATTTTGAAAAGACTCCAGAAGTCTAATTTGTTGCTCTTTATCCATGCAACGAAGAAATACTCCATCAAGGCTTATTTTTTATAAACCATTGTCCCATAAGACATAGTTAGAAACCTTCAACTTAACTGTCCTTTTCTCCTTATAATATAGATGGGTAGGACACTCATCATAGGTAAAAAAATGAGTCATATTTGAATACCACTCATTAGTAGTAGTGATAAAAATAACTGTTGACATGTCCTCAACTTTTGCTTCTTTATCCCCTGTCTCTTTTGGTATGTTATCAGCAATTAATTGACATAAAAATATTCCACGCACAAGCTTATTAGGTTTGATATCAATATCAATCTCTTAGATCTTAGCAATCCAATTACCTCTTTTAGTGCCAAATTCTTGTTGAGTTAGAATAGACTTTATTGTTGTGTCATGCACCAGAACAACAATATGTGAATTTTGGATATAGAACTGAACATGCTTTAACACCTTAACCATGGCATAAAAATTCTTCTCTATGTTTGAATGTTTCAATTCATGAAATTTGATAGGAAAAATCATAAATGATATGGGAGATTCCACACCTTCTTCATTCTGCTAAACCAGAATGGTTGAAAGTGTATGTTTAGAAGCGTACCTGTATACTATAAAATATTTGGTATAGCTAAGACAAACGAGGATTAAAGCATGAGAAATAACCTTCTTGATATCTTCAAATGCCACTTTAACTTCTAAAATCCAACATAAATTAGCCTTACCCTTCATCATGTTGATGATGTGATGGGTTTTCTCTACAAATTTAGGAATAAACCTTCACAAAAAATTTAGCTTTCTAAAGAAAGAATGAACTACAGTCTTACTAGCAGGCAGATTAAGACTTTGAATAGATTTAACTCTTTCTGAGTCAATTTTAGTGCCTTCTTAAGATACAATGTGATCGAGAAGTTTACCTTCTGTAACCCTAAAAATTGACTTCTTAGGGTTGAGAGAGATACCATTTTGCCGACAACATTCAAACACTTATCATAAATGGTGTGTATGATCATGATGGTGTTTGAAAAAAATAGTCAAGTCATCAAGATACACCCCAATGAACTTCCCCATCTCATCTCTAAAGGCAAGGTCCATCACTCTCTAGAATGTGGTGCCAGCATTGATCAGACCAAAAGGCATTCTATGATATGCAAATGTACCCCAAGGCGTAGTGAAAGCAGTTTTATACTAATCTACTTTATTAACTTCCACTTGATTATACTCTAAAAAACCATCTAGCATAGATAAAATTTTTGAACCAGTTACTATTTTCAACACTTGGTCCATGATGGGTAGGGGTAGTTATCTTTTAGAGAAGATTGGTTGAGATTCCTGAAATCAACACAAATACATATTTCTCTATTCTTTTTACTTCTAAGAACTATGTTCACGATCTAGGTGGAATGATAAATTAAAAAATTATCTTTGCATTCAACATCTTTTGAATCTCAAAAAAGATCACACCTGATATTTTGGGGTTATATTTCCTTTATTTCTACTTGTGAGGTAATGACCCAACTTTAAGGGAAATTTCATGCTAAATTTCCTTAGGCCTGAAGGACTTCAGATCATCATAAGAATATGCAAAAACATCAATGTAATGGCAAAGGAGAGTAATGAATTTGAATTTTTCATCGACAGCGCAACATTTCCCAATGTTGACCATTTTGGGATCTACCTCCGAACTGATATTTACTTTCTCAAATTCCATAGAGGAACTTGAATCTAGTTATTGCTACTACTTGATTATCTATCATGCTTATCAAATAGCTTTTCAAGGGAAACCAAACCTTTTGGAATTTTATTCCCTTTCAGTTGAAGAAACTCTTCACTAATTTGTGAATATATTTTGGAAACATATTCTGTGGTGGAGATTCACTACCTTCAAAATAGAGCTCATCAAAGCTATCCATCTTTTCCAAGAAAACAATAATTTGATTATCACCATTGAACACCTTCCAATGGTCAATATTATCAAGTATACTTGGTCGAAAGACCAGATCAATAGTGTACTTATTTCTTTTGAAATCTTTATGAGGAACTATGAGAGTGGTAGAGATAACTAACGAATCTGCACAATCATTAAACTCTCTTCACACCATAGAGATATTGAAAGCATCAAAACTTTAAATGCAATCCCATATGTGATTGTGATAATGTCACAATCTTTCATTTTTGGTTTGATACAAATTTCTCACTTGACAAACCACTAATTTGGCATCTCCTTGAGCATGAAGAATCTTAACACCTCTAACATGAGCAACTTTTAATTTGAGTAACAATGACTCATATTCAGTGGTGTTGTTGGTATTATAGAATTACAACTTATATGAGAAAGGGAAGATATCACCTTGTGGAGATATCAAAACAATTATAGCTCTAGAACTGGTAGAGGAATAACTGCCATCAAATTTTAAAACCTAGACCTTATTAGACTTTGATTTTTTTGAATTTTGTTGATCAAAATATTTTTCTTCATCAGTGAGGGAATAATCTAGCATTATTATGTCTTCACGTGAACTTTCATATGAAAAATTTTCTGACTCTCCATCTGAATTGTCGAAGATATCACCTGATGAACTCTCATCTAATGAATTAGAAACATCTTTAGTGGATAGGAAATAATTACCCATTCCCAAGGAGTCAAACAAAATTTGATCTTTGAGATTTTTTATTTGGGTAATAATGTATTTGGCATCCTTCTCAAGAATAAAATTTTGCATGATGCCTTTAGAAGGTATCCTTACTTCAGATAGATCTATGTTCAACTCCCCACCTACATCATTGAAAAAAATACATTTGAGCAGAATGCTATAAGAAGCTAGAACATCAGCTATTAGGACTGTCATCTTAATCCTCTTGTCTAGAAAAGCCACAAATGCAAATTAGCCATCTTTGATTTGACCCAAAAGTGGTACTTGCTTATTTTACATGGAGAAACATCTCCTAAAAATCTTAGTTAAGGTGAGACCAAGGGAGTATGCTACCTTGATAGGCATAACATTATTAGAGGTTCCATAATATATTATGCAATTGCTCAACTTATGACCATTTACCAATAGAGAAACATAGAAAAGTTCTATTTTTCTAGATGAAATAAGGGGGGTAGTGACAAGATTATTTTGGGTAGATTTGTTCTTTGAGGAATCATGGGTAACTTTTGGAAAATCTTGTCCTGTAGGGATGATTTTGTTTTTGATGTATTTAGCCAACCTATCAAACTATTCAGAATTAGCTTGCAAATACTCAACTTCAGACATTTAGATCTTGGTCTTCCTAGCATGATCTATTATGTCAAATAACTGGAATGAACTAGAAATAAAGGAGGGAAATCCATCATTCTGATTTTTATTTGATGTATTACTGGTCTAAGGGACAAAAGTAAAAGATATAGGATTGTTTGATGTACTTACTTACTTATTTCCCATTGGGTCCTTTGATTGGAAAGGTGGTGGAGTTCCCTATTTAGCAATTGAGATCACTAGTTGAAATTCTTCTCTTGCTTTTCCCTTATCAACTTATTGAGTTGACTGACTTTGGGACCTAGTAAAAATAACATATGCTCCATTATACACTTCTCCTTCTTTTTTAGCTTCATCTTGGTGAGTCACCAGCTAATTCTTCTTCTCCTTCTAAAAATATATTTGTATCATTCTCCTAGTCCAACTCAGGTTGGAAAGAATGATCATGTTCAGCTTCATAATAACCAACTACTGAGTTGATTGGTACTACTTCAATGGCAAGCTTCCCCTGTGTAGGTGGAAGACGATTAAGTTGCCCTTGATTTTTAGTAGCATTGCCTTGATATGAATTATTGGGAAATGTCCTCCTTGGTATATCCTGATAAGAAAGAAGGGCATACATACCTTGGGACATTTACCTTTTTAGAGCTAACAATTCATTTGCTAACTTTTGCACCATAGGGTCAGCAGTGCTTGTGGAAGAATTTTTAGTAGAAGAGGAACCTTTATTTCTATTAGAATATCTTCTTATCTTACTCCAAAGGATAAGATCATCTTCAAATTTGGTAGCCAAAATCTAAGCTACAAGAATATCTACAGGGCCAACCCATCTTAACAAAAAACTCACTTCAAGAAATTGAGAATTGATAAAGAAACACTTAAGATTCTTTGGTGTTGGCTGAGCAGTTGCATGAATCCTATTTCTCAGCTTATTAAACTTAGAAATGAATTCTTGCATAGGTTCATGAGGCTCCTTATTCATTTGTGTAATATGAGCCAATAAGGTGTGTGCATCTTCTACAAGTTTGAACCTAGCCTCAAACTTGGTCTTGAGAGTGTTCCAGTTGGTTATAGTCTAAGCTTAGAGATGATAAAACCAATATGTAGCAATACCTTGCAGTGTTTTCACAAAAAGCCTTACTACTACATCTTCATGCTCAACACCTATCACACCACAGGCTATTAAAAAAGCTGCAATGTGTTCATCAGGGTGAAATTTACTGTCACCATAGAACTTAAGAAAATTCTTTCTTGAACTACGAGGTAGTTCATGCAAATATGGGGTTAAATTTAGAGGACCAAAAGTGTTACCCCAAGGGCCTTGGGTTGCCATGATACACTGATTAAAAGGTGGGATAACAAACCTTTATAGAGTATTAATAGACAAAACTCTGCTAGCACTAGAACTAGAAGCTTCACCTGGTATTAGAGACCTGGCATTGTTAGGAGGAAAGCTCCTAGTTTGTTGAAGGTGAGGTTGTAGAGGCAAAAGACCAAAATTATTTTGCTGCATAAACTCAACTATAGGATCAATAATACCTTGAGCTCTCTTGCTTCTCATATACCATGAATCTACCCGAATGTAGTATATTCAACTAAATTTTGCAACAAATGGAAAAGAACTGAAAATGCTTCAACTAAGAACGTGAGGCTTCAAGTTGGATGTTCGGTCCGCAACGGAGTCACCAAAAAATTGTTGGGTGAATATTTTTTCTTCAACTAACTGAAGGCAAAATGGTTATATCAACCATAGTTTAATGAGATAAACTCTCCTCTCAACAAGGGGAGGTTCCCTATAAACTATCACAAACTAATTTAAGCTAAATACTAATTCAGGGGTGAGACCATATTATCCATTTTTATTTTTTTTAGAAATGATGTTTACAAAATAAAAGAACACTTTCTTGATACTAACTGAAAAACCAAGAAACCCACGAGAGCATAAAGTCTATCATTACTTCTTTTACTAATTTATAACTTAGATCATAGTAGAATGAGGTGTAGCCCAAAGTCTTCACCAAACACTATGACAAAATATATGATCATAAAAGATAATAATATTTGAAACCCTTTCTAATATCCTTTAATTTAAAACACTAAAACATAAACTTAAATATAATTGTAGCATAAAGTCTCCACAATCAACTTTATAACATCTCCCATATTATTCTCACTCACACTACAATTTAATCAAATAGATAAGATCATATTAGAAAAAGGACATAAGAATAGTTTACAATACAACACAAGTTATTTCAACAGAAAGTTTGAATGATCACTTGCTTTCTAATTCACTTGATAAAATTTGATTTACAATTTGAACTCAAAGTCTCAAAATGATCTCCAATTTGGTAGAGTTTCAATTTAATAACTAAAAGATAGATAAGTATAATAGAGGCCCTCTTTATTTATAGGGAGAGGCCTTGAGAAAATTTAAGAAAAACCTAACTACTTTGACCTATTCAAAAATAAGAGTCCTTATTGACTTGGGACTTTCTATGTTTTTACATATGAAAAAAATACATGTAAATATGTCCAAATTTGTTTCAAAAGTACATTTAAAAAATGGAAAATAAACTAAGGGAAAAAATTTCTTCAATTTGTATCACCATCTTTCTTCATGTGACCATCATACATAGTAAAAGCTGCGTGCATCTTGATATTGTCTAGACTAATAGTGTTCCTGAAAATCATCTTGGCTCTAACTATGGCATCTCTTACTATGGTTATTGATTTTGCATGACTATTTAACTTTGTTTTTATATTATCTAAAGTTATCTAATTGTTTAGAATATTGTCCACAGAGGCCATTGAAAATGTTTTATCTTCAAATTCTTTCTGGAAAATATCTTCAAATTTCCAAACCATTTCTTCTATAGAGAGAAATTGGTTATCTTGTGATACAAGCTTGCAAGGTAGCTCCTCTAATTTATATAAAATATTGACATCACTTTCTTCACTAAGTTTCCTTATAGTTTCAAGGTCATTGATCAAATATTTAAGTAAATGGCTCCGAATGTCAATGCCAATTGATATTAGAGTGCTTATTTTTAGTTTTCTCATCTCTAACCATTTATTATAATTCTATTCTATGCTCTTAATATTTTTAAAAACAATATCAATGAGATCATCAAGTTCTGCTCGTATTTTTCTCATTTTATCTATCTTCTCAGATAGCTCTATAAATAGGGAAATTCCTTGTGCATGCATCTTGTCTAAGTACTCTTCAAGTACTTTTCCTTTGAGATGAGTATTTTTTATTTTTTTAATGATGGGGTCGTCTATATAAATAGCCTCAGGAGTTACTACTTCTAAACTCAAAGTGATTTTTCTTACCATTGCAGTCAACTATTCCACCATTGCTTTGTAGTGATCTTTCATTTATTTCTTTCTGTCAAATTTTTGAATCAGGATGTCCATTGATTACTGCATATCATTCTTGGCACTTTCATGAGTTATCTTGCCTAATTCAACTCTAGAGATAGAGTAATCATTCATATAAAATTTTTCCATGGTTGCATCCTATGGAGTTCTTGCAATCTCAAAAAATTTGTGTCCCTTGTCCCCAAGCATTTTTTAAAGAATCTTTGGCTTCTTCGGGGTCTTGGCTTTTACAGACACCAGTTTATTAAAATCAAAGTCATCTAGGGAGATGGATTATTTCTTCCTTTTTGGTGTATAAGCTAAAAACCATGGTGTAAGCATAGAAGTACTCACATTAGGGTCTATCCCCATTATTGGTGTCATTGGAACTACACTTGCACAGGTAGAGGAAATAATAGGTGGAGTGTTAGTAAAAACTGTACCTCATACAAAGTGATAAAAAATAGAAGCATCTCCAATATCAAAATATGAGGAGGACAAACTAGGAAAAGACCTTGACGAATGAAGAACATCTTCAAAAGTGTTTTGAGGGTTGTTAATAATTATTTTGGAAGGAGAGGGAGATTTAGAAGAGGGAATATCAATAGGAGAAACAAACAAAGGAGCTACAATAGGTGTGTCTGGCAAGAGAGAAGAGACTCCCATTTCTTGTTGTACATTCTCTTATAGGGACAAAGCTTCCTCCTCTTATTGATTTGTAGGCCTATCTTCAATCTCCATCTCTTATGTGGCTGGTTCTTTAGTTCTCTATTTCTCAACTTCCATTTCTTCTATTTTACACTCTTTCTCCATAGCTTTTGAATTCTTCGTCACAAATATGATCTTAGGCTTATGTGGCTTAGATGAAGAGGGAACATCACTTTTGTTCTTCATCTTAATCTCCACCTTTTTTCCTAGTTTCTCTTGAATCTTAGTCTCTGACTTTATGAGGAATTCTTTCAAAGTAATTCCCTTGTTTGCTAGCCAATTATTGGTGTTTGCCAATATAGGCTCAAATATTTTCCTCAAAGAGGTTAGCTCTTTTTGAATACATTGGATTGGAGGGAGAGGGGTATTTATAACTTGTTTAGTATTATATCTTTCATTAACCAACTCTCCATCATCCACTATATCTTCAGGGATATCAATAAGTCCCAGATAGTCAATATGCTCAAGAGATAACTCGCGATAGTCTAATTTCCTGACATCTTCTTCTATTCTCAAATCTACCCAAGCATATTCAACCATAGGTTCATGGAATTGGGTTTTCCTCTTGATTTTTTATTTTACACTCCTATAGTCAAACTTTGGTCTTATCTTGAATTGCTTCATAGTTACAAGCTGTATCTTAGTTTCTATTGCCCTAGCCTTCACAACAGTTAATAATGAATACCTAAAAATTTCAATTAGGAACCTGAAACCAAGCTTCTTAACCTCCATTGCTTTATTATGCATGATGATCATTTATATGCATAACTCCATTAAGACCAATTTATCTGAGGGAAATCTTGGAAGCATATAAAGATGACTTTGGAAAAAGCCAACCCTCAAGTATGAGAAAGAAGGAAACTGTAAGAACATGCATCCAAAATCATTTACCACTGTCCAAGCCTCATCTAACACTCTTCTTTATTCTAGTTGAAGATCAAAAATACATAAGAATACTACAAAGAAAGCATTATTTACTCTCCTAAAATGATGAATAAAATCCTTCAATGTTAATTGAGAATAATATTGATACATAGGGATTACCCTCCTATCTCCTTCTGATGTTAGACCTCGAAAGATTCTCATAGAAGCTACAATATACACCAGATAAGAAGTCATGTAGAATTTGAAAGTAGTGGATACCTTCATCAATTGTTCATGTAAAGCATTGCTGATTTGTTCTCCCCAGAAGATGGTTTGTTTTCCTTGGAGTATTACCTTGATGAAAGGATACATCCATTCATGAAATAGTGAGAAAGAGGACAAACCTCTTATCCTACTGAGAAGAGTTATTAGATCACCAAATTCTTCTATAAAGTCACTTCTAGGAAAACTCTGTGGCCACTTTGACAAATTTAACCTTGACGTCTTGAGGGATTTATTATTTTTTACCTTCTTTGCCTTTTCAATATTTTTATCATGCTCTTTTTGTGATTCAACAAAATCAAGATTTCACACTTGTGTAGTATGAGGGCACATAAACATCTTATCAATGAGTTTAGGATCTAGTCTGATTATCACATTGCCACTAGCATCTATCACATCCCTAGTATCTTTGTTATAAAATTGAGCACACTAAAGGATCAATTCTGTGTTGTGGGCTTCCACCAAGAAAGAAGATACCAAATAAATGTTACTATCAATTATCTTCTTCATTTCAGAGCTAGGATTGCTTGACTTGGTTTTCTCCACAAACTCAACCATGTCCACATGGTCAATCTCTGTATCTCTATCATCGACATTAGAAGTAACTAAGGTGATTGGAAAAACACCTTGATATTTGTACTTCATCAATTTTGACTTCTTTGGAGACAACTCAATCATCTAAATGAGCTATCACCAGAAGGATGTTGATAAAGGAAGAAGATCCACAGAAGAAACTGCAATTAAAAAAATCATGATTATGTAATTAGGGGAAATACTGATAATCTGAGAAAATTGCATGTCGATGATCATGACTATGGAGATGCACTTGAAAGGAATAGAGTGCGAGCATGCCAAAAAATTAGAGGAAAGTAGGCTCAAAAAAATAAAATTGAAAATATCCCAGAGTTAGGAAAATTTGAGAGAATGTTTGCATGGGTGACAAAATTTGTCACCCTTGCATATGAGGGATATTTCACTTGTATCAGTGGAAAAATTTTATGCTATCACTTATTGGTTATATGTTGGAGTAACAAAAAATACTTGCACTGTAGGTAATGATGAGATCATAAGTGTTATGCATCAGTGGTAGAAAATGCTGACAATACATATTGGTATGAATTACATTTGATGTTCAAGCGACAAATAATGTCGCTACCACTTGTGGTAAAAGTTACAAGGTTTTCATGTAAAGGTGGTGGATTTCACCACCCATACACTTCTACTTGAAAGCAACTTCAAATACATAAGTGGTAAAAAATGCTAACTTTGCTTTAACTTATTTACAACAGGAAGATGTGAGAGCAGCTAATATAGTCATCATTATAATGTTTTATAAGAATTGATTTTAACTAACATGTTTTAAAAGGTAAATCCTTGTTGGGTCAAACCATCGATGACACACATCAACTTCAAACCTAGGGCACAAACAATGGTTGGTAGTTTTCACTAGTTTGACTCATTAGAAATAATCTAGGACACAAATGAATGGAAGAACAAGGGTTCGACATAAAAGACCAAGTAAATGAAAATATCAATCTATAGCAGATACTACTCAATAAATGAAATCCTAGAAGTAAAAAATAGTTAAAATTACTTACCTGGTGAGTTTGAAACCCTAAGCTTGATGACGCCAAATTTTGAAATCTATTTGAATCCTCCATCAGCATAGTCAAGTAATTTTGAAAAGGGTTAAGGAATCAACTAAGAGACTTCAATAAAAGAAATGACAAGAAAAATAATAATGAAATAACACATTTAAAAGCTTTAAAACAAACCCTTAATACTTGGAATGAGTGGCCATTAATACCACTTGAAGTTCAAGATCTTGGAGATCTTTTTTAGGCGGTGATTTTGGCTGACCTGAGACGTGCCTAGACAAAATGCAAAAAGTGGTAAAAACCACTGACTATGCACATACCATTTTGATTGGGAACATGTAATGGCAGGTAAAAGTGTTGCTTGAGCATGAAAAAAAAAAAAAAACTATGTAAGAGTGGAAAAAAGTGCTGACTTTACACAAGCAAATTCAAAATTTCACTTACACCCCCAAAATGATCAAAATTGACATTTTGATCAGATTACGACTACAAAAAGCTTCATGATTTTTGATAAATCATGGTGGGGGAATTTAAAAAAATCTCTTAGGATGTTAGATGACTTTACTTGAGATCAAGATAATTTTTTCTCGATCAACGAACTTAGAGTGTAGATTATGAAATAGACAAGTTTCGTAGGGGATGTCTACAAAATGAGTGTAGCTAATTTTGGGAACAACATTGGTATATTTAAAAATTGAGAAAGTGGGGTTGGATATATAAATCACACACATGGGCCAAGTTAATGGTATGAGTGAAGAGGGGGAGAGATTATGTTGGAAACAAAGAAAAGGGAGATCCATAGGACCAAGGCTAGATGGAAAGTGAGGATGAATGAGATATGAGATGATACAATTATAATGTAGGTTGGGATACAATTGAATATAAAATATACCAATAATAATATGTAAGATAAATGATGATAATATAATCTTAAGTTATAACATAAAGTAAAAATGGCACACATAAATGAAACATGATATTTTCACCTAGGAAAAACCTTTAAGGGAAAACCCTAGCATAGTAACCTTCTTCCTCATTGCATTAACTCAACTTTTTACAATATAATTACATACTCTAAATTTTTTCTTTACCCTAATTAATGGGAAAATATTTATAAGCACATCAATAGGAAGCTACCTAAGTGGTATTAAAATATTTTGAGTTAAATCCATGTGTTGTGAAACCACATATATGTTACTATACGTAAAAATACACATCTCCATTTTTTTTTCATGGGGGATATTTCCATTGAATTATTTATTGGGGGTCCATTGGACCTTGAACCCATAATTTGGGATAATTTCCTATACCCCATCGCTAATACATGTAAAACATATAAAGTATAAAATAAATTTCTAACCTTTTATCACTTGTTGAATAAATTTATAGGTGGGTCACAACTACATACTTGTAGAAGTTAAGGGAAGACTTACCCATATATTTTGTGTACCAAGAAAACTTATCAATACTCAAACTTCATCAATGAGTCAATAAAATTATCTAAAATATCAACATTGTCTAACATCAACTTATTTTATTCAACATGTTTATAAGAGGGTGGTATTATACATCAATATTCTTAGACTAAGGATGATAAAAAGGGTTTTTTGACAAAAAAATTTCATTTTGACTAGAGTAATCTATCCTCACTACTTTATATACAAAACTAATATTTTAGGACAGATTTTAGAGTCATATATATTATATACTTGAACAAGTGGTTATCATGTACTTAGTTTTTGTAGTTGATAACACAACTACGGCCTACATCTTGCTAAGTTAGATGACCACTCCACCAAAAGGTTAAAACATGGAACCAATTTTATATATTCAAAAATCAAGATCTCTAACCCAATAAACAATAAAAATTCATTGCACATTTATTATTTGTTCTCCCCATGGTTTCCTTTGAAGTAGAATGCATATTTTGATGTGCCACAAAGATATTTGAATATCCTCTTCAAAATAATCTAATGTTCTTTTACCTAGTTGGATATATATTTTCTCATAAATACCATTGCATGGCCAATGTTAGGTCTAGTGCAAACCATATCATACATCATTCTTCTAATAAAAACTACATAAGGACACGAGACATTTTCTTGATCTCATCTTGTGTTTTGGGACACTATTCAACAAATAATTTTTGACCTATAACAAAGGTGGTACTCATAAGTTTACATTAATGCATTATAATACTTTTCAAGATCATTTATATATATATTTCCTTTAATTAAACCTCTATTTCATATTTGGTTGATTGTTTTTAATTTCCATGTCGAAAATGAATTTTGTAGCACCTAAATATTCCATATAAAACTGAGATGACAACTGAAATTTCACCCACTTGATAATTTATTTGTTATTACCAATTAACAACATATCATCCACATAAAAAATTACAACAAAAAAGTTATCACTCACATATTTTAAATACACATAATCATAAAATTTTCTTTATACAAATCCAAATCCTAACACAAAACTATCAAACTTATGAGTTCACATCCTTGGTGATTGCTTCAAGCCACATAGTGACTTCTTCAACCTATGTACTAAGTCCTCCATTCTTTCAACCTTAATTTTTTATAGCTACACCATGCATATTTTTTCCTCAAGACCACCATGTAAAATTGTTATCTTCACATATATCTATTATAATTCAAGATCACACATTAATATCCAAAATAAATCTTATAGAAGTTAATTTATCAACATGAGAAAAATGTTAAGAAATGTTAGTCCTCACATTAATTTGTGTGAATAATTATGAAAGTAATAATTCACTATTAGATATATTTGATCAAAATATATTAGTTGGTTGTGTTATTATTGTGAGTTACAACAATATTACATATATAGGTTAGTTGTTATTTACCTATGAGAGATTATATGTTTATGAGTATTCATAGGGATATGAGGAGATATTTGTGGTGATACGACACCCTATTTATAGGAAATACATTAATATATATTTGTAATTCCCAAATTAATATGTAATAATAAATATTTATAGTGTGAAGAATTATATTATTAATTTTATGTTTAGATTCATTATTAATTTGTGTTTAATTTATGAAGATTTGAACCAGACTCATTAGTTGGTATTAGAGTGGGATAGAGAGAGGATTGTGAAAAAATGATTTTTTGATATGAGAAAGGGGAAGTCTTGGTTCTTCTAAATTTCCCCATCTGATGCAAATTCCTCTACTTTGAGTTTCTGAGTAGTTTAGGTTTTATTTATTTTTGTTTTGTAAAACTAAAATTGGTGTTTGAGAGGAGATTAGATCTTCACCTAGAGGCATTGGAATAGAAAGAGTTGGTTTTCAAGATGATGTAAAAATAAATAAGGGGAATATCCATTCTTTGATTTTCACTCATCCCTATCATATATGTATTCAATTCCATGTGACTACCTATCTCCATCGACTTGCACACCACTTATAATATTGAGATCGATCCACTATCAAATACATCTACAGCTTACAAACTCATGTCACTATTTGAATATTTATTGAAATGATTAGATTAATAGTCCACATGTTTTTAAGGAGGCATCTATCATATTTGATCATGTATCTAGTTTGTTATTTTTATACATCAATACTAAAACATAGGACTATTATTTTGCATTAGCAGAGCAAATTTTAATTCATCAGTTTCTACATCACCATCGCTAAACTTGTTAATCTCCATCATCCTATCACTCATGCTATGAAAAACATTGATTACAATGATTTGGTATCTTCTATATGATTTTAGTCCTACTGTGGCTTCACCTTAATTTATCTATCATCATCACTTCTGCATCTGTGAACTCTCTAAACCAAATTTGACATCAATATCAAAGATTAGAGTTAAAATTATTATATTTGGTCTTCACCCAAATTTTTAAAGGATATCTTGTTGATATGTCCACTCATTCAATCTTGGAATTAATAGATCTAAATAAAAAAGGTGACCTCAATTTTAGACTCAATGAGTACCTATTTGAAGTAGTCTCCTTTGATAGTCATATGGTATCGAATGTTTATCAATGTGGTCTTGTAATTTATACTTCAACCAAATTTAGGTATGAATTAAAAAATAAGGGTCATGTTTAATGTTTATTTTTGGTCTATGGCCATTATTGTTTTTTTAATTTAGGTCTAGTTCTTGATTTATTGGCCTTTAGTTTAGGTTTCATAAACATATGGTTGTATAAAGTGTTGGTCATAATGGTATTTTATCAAGTCATAGTCAAAATAATTCATATAAGTGTTATTGTGTCCATAATATGGTATACCTTTTATAATTCAAAGTGTCAAAGTATTTTTAGTGCATTATTAATTGTGTGTCGTCATATTGCTAAAGTTAAAATTAATTGTTTGTAAAAGGATGCATTATCGCTTGTACTCAACATCCAAACCATCAAGGGATTTTTCCTCAAAAAACTAATGCATCTGAGCTTCATCGATATATTGGCTAAGTAAAAAGGTTCACCTATAAGAGGTTTGAGGACACTAGAGGTTGGAGGCTTTCTACACTCTCATTAGCCACTAATGAAGGGGTGATTTTACTATAGTGGTGCATACTTGTTTTTTATTTTTAGAACTTGTTCACATGTATGATAAATAAGAGGTGTATTTACTATTTACCCCAAATGGATTGGAAAAAAGTGTCATGGAATGTAGAGACAATTATATAGGAGGGTAAATAACTATATAAATCCTCTGATTGTAGAGATCATCTGACTATTGTACTTCTTTATGAAGATGGTCATCGAGTGAAACATACATTACATTCACATGGAGTAAATGTAGGATACATTCTTTACATAGTAGTGGTCATGTGCAATAAGGTCTAGACAACAAGATTAAGATAATAGTATGTAGACCTAAAAGTATGCATTGGATACAATTTTGTTCAATCCAGTTCTTGGAGATGTAGGAGTGAAAGTTTGACAGATGATTCCTACTTGTAAATTCCCACACTATGTAGGTTGATGTAATTACCTTAGTGAATGGTTGATGGCATATATACCTATTTAAAGTTCCTACACTAATTTGACTGATGTGTTCTCAATAGTGAATGGTTGATAAGAAGTTGATGTGTTCCTTCTCTACTTTCATTAGTTCTTATGAAACAGAAATCACCATGTAAGGCCTAAGACGGGAATGTTAGGAAATGTTTGTCCTCACATTAATTTGTGTAAATAATTACAAAATTAATAATTCACTATTATATATTTGGTTAGAATATATTATTTGGTTGTGATATTGTTGTGAGTTACAACAATATTATGTATATAGGTTAGTTGTTATTTACTTATGAGAGATTATAGGTTTACGAGTATTCACAGGGATATGAGGAGAGATTTATGGTGATATGGTTCACCCTATTTATAAGAAAGACATTACTACATATTTATAATGCTTGAATGAATATGTAATAGGAAATACTTATAGTGTGAAGAATTATATTATTAATTATGTGTTCAACTTTATTATTAATTTGTGTTTAGTTTATGAAGATCTGAACTAGACTCATTAAAAAATTATCACCAAAATTGATTCCCTCCACCTAGAAACCATTTACTACTAGGTGAGATTTATACTTCTCCATTTTCCCTTATATATTATACTTCTTCTTGAACACCCAGTTACAACAAACATGCTTTATGCTAGCATGAAATTTCACCAAAAACAATATGAAATTTTAATCTTAGGACTCTATATTATCATCCATGGACTTAGTCCAAAACTTATTTTCATTTGAATCAAGAGCCTTCCTCATAGTATTAGGATTCATATATCATAAACAACAATGATAAAATTGTAGAACATAAATTAGTTGGAACATACCTTTATTGTTTCCTTCTAATTATATATGATATTCTAAAGTTTGGAGTTTGAGATCCTTCCTAGTTTGGTTCATCTTCATGTACTTTGTCTAAATATTTCTAAGCCAAATCCCATATTGGTTCATAGTTTTATGTTGCTTTGTATTCACACACATATTCTCCCTCTTATATTTGAATATTCACCTTTTAAGGATCTTCCTTTGGTTGTCCTTCCCATTTTTGAACTCCCTTAACCTATCTAAATATTAAATTATGCCTGTCAAAAATATTTTTTGTTTATGGCTTCCAAAGCTTATATCCTTTTACATTAATAACATATGCAATAAATATATAGTTAATTATAGTAGAGTCTAGTTTAATTATTTTTTATTTAAAAATATGTATAGAAGCATTACAACCAAAACCCATAATATGTTAGAGAGAGGGTTTATTATCATTTCATGCTTCATATGGAGTTTTATCAACAAGAGTTGATACTGGTGATCTATTAATCTTAATAAGTATTTGTTATTGCTTCTATCCAAACTTTCATTTCTAAGCCTATATCATTGATCATAATTTTAGCTTTATCCACCTAAGTCATATTCATTGTTTCTATAACTCTATTATTCTATGATGTATATGGATATTTATTTTGCCTTTATTTTACACACTACATATAAAACTACTCAAATTCATTTGAGAAATACTGAACACCATTATCACTTCTCAAAACCTTATTATTATTTTCCATCTAGTTTTTATCAAAAGCCTTAAAATAATTGATTAACTAAAAACTTGAGATTTATTCTTGATAAAATATACCTAAGTTTTTCTCAAGTAATCATCTATAAAATAAACATAATATGAATATTTTCCTAGCGATGAAATGTTCACAGGTCCAAACACATCACAATGTATTAAATGTAAAATCCTATATGTTATTATAACACTACTAGGAAAATTTACTCAAGTATTTTTCCCATATACACAATGTTCCAAAAAAAATATTTTGAAGAATAATAATAAATTAATTCATCCATACCTTTAGTGGAGAGGGAAAGTGGAGGAGACATGGGGATATCCTCAAGATCAAAAGCCAAGGATGAATGCAAGTTTTTTGGAGAGGTTTCTTCCCTATTGATGGATGTTTCATTGGTAAAAAGTCCCAAGTCTATACTTGAAAGTGAATGCAAAATAAAAAAAGGAGATTCATAGACACTACAAGAGGATCACCTAGAAGAAGAACCCATAACAACCTCCCAGAGTACAAGTAAGAGATCTGGTGAAGAAAAGACTCTCAAAAAATCCTCATTCAAAGATGTTATTCTGAATCTCGCTCGTATGATAAACATAAAGAATATATAACTAAAAAAATAAGAAAATGCAGTAGCTACAAACAAATAACATGGATTTTGTAATGCTCCCATTCCTTATTTTAAGTAAGGCTTTATTATTGATAAATCAATGACACCTATCATGATTTGCCCAGATAATGAGGAAATGTCTAATTTTGCATTTATGCTCAATGAAAGAGGGTTAATTTTTAGGTTTAATAGATATTGGATACTCTTCCTAATCTAAATGAATGGATAAGCCAATAATGGGATCCTATCATATCAGGAGATCTAGAAATATTCCCTTGTGCCCAAGGGTTCTGCATTGTGTTATTTTAGGACCATTTAGAATGAGATGAGATTTTTAAAAAGGGTCCCTAGTTTCATAAGAGGGAAAGATTTTTAATAAAGCCTTGGTTTCTAAAATTTTACCTCTTTAGTGAAAACCTCTCTCACATTCCAATTTAGGTGAGGCTACCAAATTTGCCTTTGCATTTTTAGATCCTACCAAACCTAAAAGAGATTAAATGCTATAGGTGTTTTTTCTAGCCAAGACTCCTCAATAGAGGACACATTTAAAATCAACATGTGCCAAAATTTATGTGTTTTTGTATTTAAACAAAAGGCCCCCTATTGATATTTCCTTAGTTTGATGTGTTTCAATAAGAACCCAAAAAGTAGACAATGAAAATATTACTTTTATATGTAGGCAATGTTTTGAAGATGTCCACTTGGATGTTATACCACATCTATAAGATCCAAGTCAAAGTACATTATATTAATATTTATATCTTAGGCAATAATGGTTTCTAAGTTTTTCAAAGAAAGAGAAAATGAAAAACTACCTGGTGGAAGGGAGTCACATTAGACTACACATTGAGATCAAAAGAAGGAATTTGAGGAAAGAGTGCTATCAGATACTACCTTAGAAAAATCATAAGAGTCACAAGGTTCACATGAAATAGATATCAATTTGAATAAAATGGATGGAAAATTATATTTTCCCATAGAAGAAAGACAAAAAAAATAATGAAGAGGAAAAAGGATCACATAATCTCTTCTCATAATGAAATTCAATGAATCTAATATTTAGAAGAGTGACACTATTTTAAGCTCCAAATTATTATAAAAAGTATATAAGGAAAAAAATATGACATTAATGGTTTAATTTAGTCTTTTGATTATTTTTAGCTTAATTAAAAAAAACATGCATTCATGTTCTATAAAAAGGATGCATGAAATTTGTACCAAAAAAGAGGCATGCATGCAAGTTATTGGAGTTGAATGCATGCATGCTTATGTTTATTTTCATGCATGCAAAAATTAGGAAAAATCAAAACATGCTATGATAAGGAAAATTAAAAAAGTGATTGCCATTTTTTTAGGAAAGAAGAAACTTTGAGTTCATGAAAGATGTAATTGAGAAATATTTCATTTAATACAATTTTAATTATAAAAAAAAATCATCCATACCTTTAGTTTTTAATGATCAAAATATTTTATCTCTAATATATTCAATCCTCTTATGCCAAATCAATATTTTATATAGGTAATATAGGGGTTTGATCTAATCCATTTTTATCCTCAGGAACAATGAATCTATTAAACCCATCACTAATAGTAGTTGCCTCCAACTAGAATAATGTTCTAGTCTAAATTCATCTTGATAATACCATGGATCCATGAACCATATTGAAACTTTACTTATTAAATGATACATGCACACCCACATAATTTATCTTGCTTACACAAATCATATTTATATCCAAACCTGAAATGTGTAGAACACCAAGGGGGGTTTTAACAATTTTGTTTTTGAGCATAAAATTCACTCTGTATTGACCTATGATCTTATATGTTGAGTTTTATCTTAAAAATAAATTACCTCCATTACTATTTTCATATTCAAAGAATCACTCCCTATGGGGATTCAAATGAAATGAGGCACCCAAGTTAATCAACTATGTATCATGACATGTTTTATGACCAACATGCCCTATTACTTTACAAGAAATATAAACCTTTAATTGTGTAAATTTAGATACATATTTTTGAATGAAATCAAAAGGTAGAATATGATAAATCAAGTTTTCTTTCAAAACAAGTCTCATGAGGTTTTCCACGTTGCATTTTAGACCTGTTTTTATCATAACAAGATTTGAGCTTCTAATAACATTTTTCATATGTATTTATGCACCCTCATGAGTTTCAATTTTAATATTAAATGACCTCCTTCACATAATTTTTTTTGTTAAGGTTCACATTTTAGTTTTATTTTAAATTATTTTGAATGGACTTGATCGCATTTTAAACCAAAACTTATAATAGCCACATAGTTTTTTTATTTTTTCACTTTTAAGTTTTGCACATAACAAATTCAGTGAACCCTATGATAATCTTGAAAGGACCTCATATTTTATAATAATTTGTAAATATGTTGGTTTAATATTCATGCATATTGTTTACTAATAATGTAATCACACATTTGGTTAAGTATTATGTGTTAGGTGAACCAAACACGACCATATATACATTGGATTTATAAGTCCACAAACTCACATGTCTCATGGACATCAACCTATCTAAAATTATTTTTTATGACTCCATGGATATTCAATGAATGCCACATGTATTCTCATTGTCATGAGAATTTTTAATTGTCACTTTTAATAGTATGATGCAATTATGTTTCTATGAGTGATTTATGTTATGTGGATTTTACATAGATAAACATGTGGAGTTAAAATGATATAAAGTGAATTTAATAAAATAAAATGATCACATACTTCATGATAAAGGTTAAATAATTTCAATAACTCAGTGAATCCAAATCAATCTTAGGTGGCCACTTGTCTCATCCCAATTTTCCATGCAAAATAATATTTAATCACATTTAATTTGAAATTGTGAGCACTCTGTGAACATGATCTAATCAAAATACACCAAATTTTTAGCTCTTATTAATCATGATAAATTTATAAAATTAAGTACCATAGCATACCCAAAAATATCATAGGTTCTTGCCTTGGGATCTTGATAGGTGTAGGGTTCATAGTAGGTAAAATTTAAATTATAGATAAAATATAACTCATACATCCCATGCATCCATGGAGTGCATAGTGAATGAGGTTTTTGTGATGAGACCCTATGATATCCATGATTCTAAATATATGAGATATAGACATATGGATGACATATATGCCATGTTTGGAAATAAAGCCATAGAGACATCAAAATCTAAAATTGTATCGAACATTGGTAGAAAACATTTAATAAAAAAAGGAAATGCCACCTAAAATTAATTCACATGAACTAACATGAAAAAGTGCTCTCCCAAGATTTGAATTATGAAATAATTGGACTAAGAGTTAATATATAAAATTCATTTCACATGGCATTGCTATCATATATCTGTAGTCAAAGAGTCAAAAGTTTCCAAGGATTTGGAGGCCAGTGCAAAGTGAGTAATAAAAAAAAAATCTTAGAAGTGATTGAATAAAAAAATAGCCATGATGGCCATGTCCTATTCATCTAATTATCCTTAATAATTCAAAGATAATATCTTTTCCCTAGGTGTCATGGAATATAAACACTACAAGCCCTGATCATAAAAATAGAGGAGGCACACACAATGAGTGATGATGAAAAGACTAAAAAAGATGAGATAAAATTTATGGATGATTTGGTTTCCATAAAAAGTGTTGTTCCACATCAATCCATGGATAAACTAGAGGTATTGCCATGTATTGACCTCTTTAATAATATTTTTACTAGGTGTTCAATTAAGGATGATGTTCTTTTCTCACAAAATATGAAGAAAAAATTAGCCTTCATTATTGGGATAGCTTTTGAGAAATATTAAAAACTTTCAGATCCCAAATTTATATATAAAAAAGAGGTCACCTTAGAATTTATTAAAAATAATTACATAATGGAATTTTAGAATACTATTTAGATGATACTAAACATTGAGTCAAAAAGGAGACATATACAAACACAATTAAGACATTCAAATGAAGGGTTAGAGATAAAATTATATTAATTAATTTTTTATATGGAGACTTTGAAATTATTCATGTGAAAAAGTTATGGGTGCCTCTTCTATCCATGATTATTAATTGTGTGAAGAAACTAACCCTAAGAGAGGTCATCTCATACAATTTGAAAAATAAGATTTAAGGAGCTAGGGAAGGCCATAGTTTTTATATGATGTTCTTCCATTTGGATGCTTGTTGTGCCATAATGAAATTAAATCACTCAAATTTTATTAGGTGGCCTAATTATTCCCTTGATCCTATTCATCTTTAGTATTATAAATTGTACGTGTACAAGTTTTAAAAATGCATAGAGAACATTTACAACTTTTTTAATCCTCCTATATATATGGCCATAAATGAGAATTAAATTCCAAGTCTCTCACAAGAAAGAAATAAACCTATCAAATAGATAGGACATATTGGTATTAATATGGATATAAATTGATCAACATTTAAGGCATACTAATTTCTCCTCTTATGTTTCCATACTAAGCTCCAGATAGGTTGGCCATACAAATAAAATGCATATTAGTTCATCAAAATAGTATGAGGTCACTAAAATTTTAAAAATTAGAAGCCATGGCTAGTCCCATAACTTAATATAGGGAATAATATTTATAAAACATGGCCATCCATTTAATAGCTATCTACACACAAGTCCTCATACAATTTGAATGATCACATGTTGAGACAATGGGATCTAAAAGGGAAGGCCAAGAGGAATTATCAAACATTAAGAAGAAAAACTAATCTAGTTTATAATAATAGTACTAATCCTAATGAAATGTATTATACAAATTCAAATAATGATGATAATGTGATGGAAAAACTGAAAGTCACACGTTTATTTAAGCCATTGGTTAAGAAAACATGACCTCAGGGGGTAAAAAAGAGACTAGATGCCCATGTATCCTTAGTAAAATAATATCCATACAAAACATTAAAATATCAAGAGGAAGGTGCTAAAAGATTTACCTATAACTTCTCCATCCTCAATCCATGCCTACCTTTCATAGAAACTAAACACCTAGGCAACAAGGACCCGTCTTGATTTGATTACATCTATGAATTATTTGGCCACCTCCCCTAATTTTATTGCTTTAGACATGTATTTTATTTCCACTGCTATTTTTGAAATTATAAAAATTAAAAATAAGCCCCCTGATTCTGTTAGTCCATATTTTTCATCACGGTTCACCCAAGTTTTTACTAGACAAACTACAGGGTCTCAAGTTGGACTAAATGATAAAACTATAAGGGTTGTTCTTAGAATAACAACACATAAACTAAGGCTAAATTATTTTAAAATAAATCCAATCAATATAGGTTTCTCCCATGGGGATTATAATGCCAATTTGAGTATTCCTCATCCACTTATCTCCACAACTCTAGCTACTGAAGAAGTTGATTACACTTCTCTAGAAGTTATGGTGACATAATCATAGCCTCAAACTCATACCGACCCTTATTCATTAGTTTCAATACCTTATGTGGTTGAACTCAACATTTAACTAAATTTATTAGTGACTTTAATGCCTAGAATTCCAAGTATTCATAGATAATCTATACCTTTTAGTTAAGTCTTGTCTGCCACTACTTGCATTATTCCTAATTTTCCTATTGAGATCTTATGTACTATATTAATATGACTCTTACCAGACTAGTTTCTCTAAATTCACCATAATTGAAGGTGACTATGAACTCTCTAATATCATATTCCACATCTACCACCATTACTCTACATATTCCCACTATCCTTACCACATCATCACCATTGGCCACTTGCATCTCAACCATATCACAAGTTGGGTCTACATCTCCCATAACTCTATAGTGACATGAAAATGTGGATGAGGATAATCTTATGATGATTAGATTTATAAGTTTTATCTTACCAAGTCCCAAAGACCAAAAATTATTATTTATGAAGAGCTTGACATTAAACTAAAATTTGAAAAGTCTATGGAGAAACTCAAAAGAATAATCACTAGAAGGATTATAGAATATGGTACCCATGCACTCTATCAAACCAAGGAATATTTTTTCATTGAAAAAAAATACAAAGAGGAAAATTAAGTGTGTATCTAAAACTTTTAGATATTCTATATGTAATGATCACTTTGAAGAAGATCCTAAATCTATGGTCAAATCCTCTCAAGAGATCAAAAATAAGGTTGTTCAAGATATGAAGTCAAATGTGAGAAGGATATAAACCCAAGCCAAAGCTATAGTCTATGAGGCTATCATA